>JAMPIV010017674.1:0-125000 GCA_024509875.1 Oreohelix idahoensis | reverse complement strand
GATCCTCACGCGAGATCACCTGTAGGAGGACCTCTTCTAGGTGTATATTTATCAGATCATCGAAGGTTGTGGTCAGGCAGGAGTGGGCTTCATGATTGGGCTGCTCCTCCACACACCCCACACAGTACACAGGTCGGTTCTTACTGAGGGAATCTAAGAAAAACAACTATTCTTTTTATGTAAAAAATATGACAGGGAATTTCCGTTGTTGTGTGAGCACATCTAAAAATCTAACTTATTGTGATGTTTATTGAATTTGAAAAGACCAACCTGGCTCAAGATTATTCCTCAGATCGGGAAATCCCACAAGAGCTGACATTTTTTTTTGGGTTCTTATTACAACGACTAACTGTTTTACCCTCACTAGTAATAAACTCGGATCAAGAAATATTTGACAACTGGACAAAAAATATTTGAAGAAATATTTGACAACTGGAAAAAACATTTGAAGAAATATCTGACAACTGGAAAAAACATTTGAAGAAATATTTGACAACTTGAAAAAACATTTGAAGACATATTTGACAACTGGAAAAAATATCTGAAGAAATATTTGACAACTTGAAAAAAACATTTCAAGAAATATTTGACAATTTGAAAAAATATCTGAAGAAATATGTGACAACTGGAAGATACGTTTGAATAAATATTTTAAAAAATATTTGACAACCTCAAGAAACATGTTAAGAAATATTTGACAGTTGGAAGAAACGTTTGAAAAAATACTTGCCAACTAGAAAAAACTCATGACAAGATCACTAATGTAGAACTCAAGACACGATCACTAATGAAGAGCTCTAGACAAGATCACTAATGTGGAACTCATGTCACGATCTCTATTGTAGAATTCATGACACGATCACTGATGTGGAACTCATGACAAGATCACTGATGTGGAACTCGCAAAAAGATCACTGATGGGGGAACTCACGACAAGATCACAGATGTGGAACTGACGACAAGATCACTGATGGGAAATGTCGTGAAGTCTGATTCACAACATGTCAATCTGACCAAACGGTACGCCATATTTTATAAATGCTGTTTGCTCGACGAACCAATGGAAAGGCGTCCTCATTCGTTTGTTTACAATAAGTATTAAGCATTCAAGATAGCCAGTCCAAATCTGTGCAAACCAGTTGGGGATGGAATTTAACTACAGCATTATGGGCGAAGTACCACCTAGAAGAGGTTAGTAATTTAATAATAGGAATGTTCATTTATAAGTGTGTGCAAAGACCTCCACGGAAGTATTATATTAATGGAGAAATCTCGAGTGGAATGCATCGAGACATTCGGCAAGACATAAATTTTGCTGTTTAGGATACGCAAATAAAAAGATGGAAGTATGTAATAAAAAGACAATTATATGTAAAGATGAAGACTAATACAGGGCGTATTTTAAGCCTAAGATGAAGGAAATCGCTCCAGGAATAAGGAAGATAATTGAAATCTTAGTTTTCCATATTTGCGCATCTAGACAAATTAGGCATACATTTTGGGTACACAAACACACATTTTAGCAGCTGTTTTCGGTGTCGCCGGATATGACCTATATAAGACCCTGCCTCCTGCGAAACGAGGCTATTCAATTTAGAAAAATACAGCGAGCGCGAGAGTGTTAATGAAGACTGCCTTTGCCTTCTGTATCTGAGAGCAGACCATATATATAACCATTAACAGCTCGACTGTATGTACCTGAGGGTAAAAAAGAATATATATATATATATATATATATATATATATATATATATATATATATATATATATATATATGTATATATATATATATATATATATATATA
Source organism: Oreohelix idahoensis (assembly GCA_024509875.1). Classification (NCBI taxonomy): domain Eukaryota; kingdom Metazoa; phylum Mollusca; class Gastropoda; order Stylommatophora; family Oreohelicidae; genus Oreohelix; species Oreohelix idahoensis. Next base: position 123,195 of record JAMPIV010017674.1, on the reverse strand, counting down.
TATATATATATACTGAAGCACATTAAAAACGCACCACCCTTACAATCCAGGAACAGAGTGTGAAATGTAAATATAAGTGTGTACAAGTTTACATATTTGGAATCTTTATTCATTTTCCTATGAATCCATGCGGGTCATTAATTTGTACATTTGATTGTTATGAAATTCATTGCATTCTGTGCAGGCAAGGGAGAAAACCAAAAATACAAAAAAATGCACGTGCGTTATCCTGCTGGAGAAGCTGCAAGTCTGGATAAATTGTGAACGCAGGAGCAACCAGTGCATCCAGAACCTCATCTCGATATGTCACAGCATTAACATTTCCACGGAAGACGTGAAGAGGCAAGCGATGGTGAAAACTGAATCCTCCCCAAATGTGAATACTGCCACCTCCAAATCGGTTGACACAGCAATCTGCAAAGCGCTCTTCACACCGTCGCTAAATCCGCATACGTCCATCTGCAAAGGATATGTTGAATCTGTTCTCGTCTGTGAATAGGACAGCATTCCACTGCAGTCTAGTCCATCTGATATGTTGCTCTGCCCATTGCAGGCGCTGCTAACGATGTCTGTGAGTCAAGTTTGGCCCAACATAAGGTCGTCTTGCAGTAAGGCCTGTATCTCTGAGTCTTCGTATGACTGTCATTCGAGAGACTTGCTCATGTCTACCCACTATTGCTCTTGCTGTTTGACTTGCCGGGAGAGTCAATTCCTTAGGTGACTCAGCACAATATGACGATCTTGCGCAGGTGTAGTAACTCGTGGTTGGCCACTCCGAAGTCTATCCCGGGCACTGCCAGTGGTTCCGTAACGTTCATTGAGACGTACAATAGTGCTGTGGTGGCAATTCATCCTTCTGGCAATGGCGCGCGAGCTCATTCCGGTCTCCAACATACCAATGGCTCGTTGGCGGTCGTTTTCAGATAGTCGTGGCATTTCAAGCACATGTACTGGGTGTTTTGTCTCAACGGCCTTTTTATACCGAGTATACTGCCACAACGCGTACACATTTTCAGGGTCATAGCTGTTGAGAATCGTGTTGCACGTGTAACTTTCATCGTTTTCATGTAGTCTGTACACACACCCATGGGTTGAATCTTGCACTTTCCATTCCAGCAGCCATTCGCTCTCTACCTCATGGCAAACACGGGGAAAATCCATCCCCACACTTTTTTTGCCAGCTTCTCGGCATCAGTATATATAATAGTGGTGCGTTTTTAATGTGCTTCAGTATATATATATATATATATATATATATATATATATATATATATATATATATATATATATATATATATATATATATATATATATATATATATATATATATATATATGGCAAACAGGTTTTTTGAGCACTTGAATGACATCTATCATGACAAACATTTACCTGTGGCCCTTCACTTCAATAGCCCTGACCATTCAGGTAGCTCTGACATTCATGTCACTGCCCTCCTGTTATGTGCCGGCGACGACCGAACTCGCTTCTCGTTGGAGAATCGTCTCATTTTTCAAATGGGCGTTTTATCTCCTGCTGGCTTGAATATCCCGCATCATTTTGCACAATTCTAGTGGCTTCTGTCTCTGTTTCATACTTTATTTCTTCTGTCGTCATTTTTCTTTCTATCCTTGTTTTTGCATTGGTTCGTTTCGTTTCCTCAATTATCTTTTCTCAGCCGTCACTAGCTCATACGTCACTTCCGCATGACGCCTCATTTTTTTCAGCCATCTTGAATGTTTCTTTCTGGGATCCAGCTAAGGGATGTTTTACTTGTTTTAATAGTGTTGTTCATTTCTGTCTTCGCTTCGTCTATTATTTACTTTCCTGTTTCGACATGTCTTTCTGATTTTACGATTTTCTCGCGTTATTACAGTTATCGTTTCGCTCATCACTGTCATTTCATCTGCTTGTATCGCTCATTTGGCGATTTCCTCATCATCGCTGATTTCTGTAGCACCTATATGTAGTTCTTGTTCTTGTCACCTGTTCGTAACTGTGGCTAACGAAGGGTAAAACCCGAAACGTCCCTTGTTTCATGTGTACCGTTTACTTGTAAAACTGATTTCATACCATATTATTTTTTATTTTATTTACATATGTGTCCAGGATACTTTATATTTCACATAATAATCTACCCTCTCGTGACAGAAAACTCATGACAAGATCACTGATGTGGAACTCATGACAAGATCACCAATGTGGAAGTCATGACAAGATCACTAATGTGGAACTCAAGACACGATCACTAATGTAGAGCTCTAGACAAGATCACTAATGTAGAACTCATGTCAAGATCTCTAATGTAGAACTCATGACAAGTTCACTGATGTGGAACTCACAACAAGATCACTGATGTAAAACTCATGACAAGAACCAGACATTTACAAGTAGAGCGGGAGACTAGAAAACGCTGGCGTTGGATAGTACATATTAAGGAAACCAATTATAATATTACAAGGCAGTCTCTCTTTTTCAATCTTCCGAACAAGAGAAATGAAAAAGGCGCGCGCGCGCATACACACACACGCACGCACACACCCAGACCCCACACCCACACACACACACATTCATACACACATACATACACACATACATACATACATATATACTTCTTCTTCTTCCGTCCTTAGCCAACGACCGGCAAAGCAGTCAGTGGCCATTACGCCTAGTGGCGTCTTAAGGGCAACAGCGAATAGATTTTCTTTGCCGTTGTTCCCATCACGCGTAATGGCGTCTTTAGGGCAACGACAAATCAATCCGTTTACATATATACTGAAGCACATTAAAAACGCACCACTATTATATATACTGATGCCGAGAAGCTGGGAAAAAAAGTGTGGGAATGAATTTTCCCCGTGTTTGTCATGAGGTATAGAGCGAATGGCTGCTGGAATGGAAAGTGCATGATTCAACCCACGGGTTTGTGTACAGACTACATGAAAACAATAAAAGTTGCACGATTCCCAACTGCTATGACCCTGAAAATGTGTACGTGTTGTGGCAGTATACCCGGTATAAAAAGGCCGTTGAGACAAAACACCCAGTAGATGTGCTTGAAATGCCACGACTATCTGAAAACGACCGCCAACGAGCCATTGGTATGTAGGAGACCGGAATGAGCTCGCGGGCCATTGCCAGAAGGATGAATTGCCACCACAGCACTATTGTACATCTCAATGAACGTTACGGAACCACTGGCAGTGCCCGGGATAGACTTCGGAGTGGCCAACCACGAGTTACTACCCCTGCGCAAGATCGTCAGATTGTGCTGAGTCACCTAAGGAATCGTTCTCTCCCGGTAAGTCAAACAGCAAGAGCAATAGTGGGTAGACGTGGGCAAGTCTCTTGAATGACAGTCATACGACGACTCAGAGATACAGGCCTTACTGCAAGACGACCTTATGTTGGGCCAAACTTGACTCACAGACATCGCCAGCAGCGCCTGCAATGGGCAGAGCAACATGTCAGATGAACTAGACTGCAGTGGAATGCTGTCCTATTCACAGACGAGAGCAGATTCAACATATCCTTTGCTGATGGACGTATGCGGATTTGGCGACGGTGTGGAGAGCGCTGTGCAGATTGCTGTGTTTGTCAGCACAACCGATTTGGAGGTGGCAGTATTCACATTTGGGGAGGATTCAGTTTTCACCATCGCTTGCCTCTTCACGTCTTCCGTGGAATTGTTAATGCTGTGACATATCGAGATGAGATTCTGGATGCATTGGTTGCTTCTGCGTACTCAAATTATCCAGACTTGCAGCTTCTCCAGCAGGATAACGCACGTGCGCACACCGCATGCATTACGCAGCAATATCTACAGCAGCAGAACATTGTGACGATTGATTGACCTGCCCTATCACAAGACATGTCCTCTATAGAACATCTGTGGGACGAGCTTGGACGCAGTCTACAGGCAAGGTTCTCCAGCTAATCTGCAACAGCTCGAAGCTGCTCTTACACGTGAATGGGACTTGATTCCCCGGAATTTCCTTCAGAGACTTGTGCGTTCCATGCGGAGCCGCTGCCAAGCTTGTTTGCAAGCACACGGTGGACATACCAGATACTGAGGATAGTGTGAATGAATTTTTTTTTTTGATATATAATGTAATTATTGCACCCATTGTGGCGCCAGGATTAAACCTAAAAGATGCCCGGAATAAATAGAAATAAATAGAGTTAACTCCTCAACTATGTCTGACATGTGGGCTACATGCAGCCGAATTGTTGTGACGCGTTTTGACTTTTCTGTTATCTGCATAAGAAATTGTGTGTTAATTTTTCTAACCTGTCTGTCAGAGTACGTGTTAACATTTCTAAACTATCTGTCAAAGGTAAATGAAAAAATTATCCCGTTACACGCCCATTGAGGCATATTGGGAATATGGTGTTAGGCCCATATTTTCTTGACCATCGGCACACTAGGGGTGATGTGGTCAGCATCACGCCGGCGGCCTTAACCTTCCCAGAGTTGCTCTGGTACCCAATTGGGGCTGGGTCGACCCAGGAGCCGTTTGCGGCCTAAAAAAAATCCCACCTCAACTGGGGATCGAACCATAGACCACTGAGCTAGGAAGCCAGTGTATCTGTGTCGCATAGAGATTTATGATCAATAAATTTTCTATATTCTTTTCTTTTCTACCCGTGTCCTCTACTTTATTATCGCTCTTTTATCCTTTTCCTGTTTTTCGCATTCGTTCGTTTGCGACTAAATATATTTCCCATTTTTTTTCTCATACTAGTAACGCATTTTATTGCGTAATATGTCAGTCCCTGGATTATGAACGAAATAGTGTGAGAACTCGCCTCGTCAGACATAGAGAGCAGACATTTGTCTACATTTTCAAGCTGACAGGAGTTTTTCTTCGGAGATTCTCGGCGTGAGGTGTGAACGGCGCCCTCATGCATAGCTCAGAAATGTGACATGTCGTAGTGGGTGTGAAGACACGTTTTGGCAGTTATGGCCAGCGTCTAAGTGAATGTGAAGTGTTAAGACGGACAGGGGAGAGAGACTATTTTCGGATTCTCGAAATAACGTGGGATCTTTTGTCGGGTTTTCAGATATCTTACCCGGAGTTTAAACTTGACTTCATTAAGTTCTCCAGATTCGCAGTAGACAGGTCGCTCGTGTAAAAGAATAAGCTGTATAACGTAGTTTCTCAGTTTGTTTCGACAATTTGCCGAGCTTCTAGACTTCAAATATATATCAGCGTATAATTCTTAGTTTGTGCGATCGCCTGTAGTTCTGTGTGGAGGTAATATACATATATCTAGTAGTGTTGACTTATAACCGAGGAATAGTATGTATAAGTATTTTATATGTTGTTTTCTCTTTATTCGATGAAACTGGGGTAGCCCAACTTTGCCAGCGTTTAAGTACTGAGAAATATCTGTGAAGAACAAAAACATTTTTTTTTCTTAAAGACTTGGGTGTATAAAGTAAAACCTGTCTGGCATTGTATTGGCATCCAGAACGACAGAGTACCCATTACATGAACTTTAAGATTAAATGAAGTAACGGGCCTATCGCGCCAGACTTAATTCTTCCTGAAAAAAACCTCAAGTACATTTCAGCCCGTGTGGCAAGTAAAATATTGCAATCAATAACCTTTCCGACATTGTTGACAAAGTGTGGTGTGACCAAGAATTTTACCTTTGATCGAAGTTACAAACCTGACATTTTTTCCTAAGTAGTGGAAACCTCGTGATTCTGACACTGTGAGCCCGCTTAAAACTAATTCTTACCTCGTGATTCAAGTGACACTAACCTTAGTCTGAAAAAAAAATTATTCGCATGGAGAGGACTCTCCTCGGAACATTGGATGAACCCAAAATCTGCAGAGCTGGGATCCGCTTCATTAAAAGAAAGACAGATTAAAGTGTGTGGGTGTCCTACAGTTTGCTCCAGACGGCGAACATCAGCACGATTGTAGGTAAGAATGTATGCCAGGGCCCTGATGAATGAACAGAGAGAAAGCAGGAACGAGTGACTCTTTTATGGTATACCAAATTTCACCCACGTTGTATTTCTTTATGCAAGTTTTTTGTTGCTAACAATATTTTCCTTAGGATAGATTAGAGTATCAAAGTCTGTTCATACCTTTAAAGGGAAATCATTAGACTACAGCAGATGTATCCATGACTCTTTGGGGCGATCACTTTTCTTCTAACAGGACTGAGGGCTATACATCGAGGGAAAGGATCATACCAATGGGTCTATCATTCTTGTAGCAATTCATTGACTTTATGACTATGTGTATATGTTTGGTGTACTTTTATGTGTGGTGATGGAATTTTATTATGATAATTAAAATTCACCTAAACTTATTCCAGTGTATCGGTCAGTTCGTTCCAAATTATCTATATTTTTCATTGTCATAGTTTCCCGTCTGTGAGTCTATTGTAGTCACTTATGTGTGTGTGTGTATGTGAGGGATATATATTAATATATATATTATACTAGACGGTCTGACAAATCTTAATCTGTTGTAGATGATAGGCTGACTGAGAGAAATCATCTCGAGGGTCAGAGACCGACTCTAATATATTTCCTGCATCTCACTCGTGAAGTCTATTTCTATTTTTTCATCTCACTGAGCTATCACCTGTTTCTATTGCTATTCAGAAGGGACTAAACTTAAGTCTTAATTCACCTATCACAAATCTACGACAATCTGTCAAAGTTCATGTTAATTTCTCTAGCCTTTCTGTCAAAGTAGGTGTTACCGTTTCTAACCTGTCTGTCAAAGTGCGTGATAACTTTTCTAAAATATCTGTCAAAGTACGTTGTTAACTTTTCTAACCTGTCTGTCAAAGTACATGTTAATTTCTCTAAACTGTTAAAGTCCGTAATTTTTCTAAACTGTCTGTCAAACTACGTAACTTTTCTGAACTGTCTATCAAAGTGCGTAACTGTTCTGAACTGTCTGTTAAAGTACATATTATCTTCTCTAACCTATCTGTCAAAGTACTTGTTAATTTCCTTTACTGTTGTGCCTCAATGTGCATGTTAGTTTTTCCTGTCTGTCACAGTAGATGTTATCATCATCATTCTTAAGCTCGTCAAGGAGCACAGGACGTCAATAAACATACACCAGGGCTTCCTATCCCGTGCCATCGCCTCCTGCTCTTTTCATGAAAGTGCTTGTTAACTTATCTAACTGGTCAAAGTACATGTCAACGTCTGTAATCTGTCTGACAATTTACAAATTAATTTTCTCTACATGTGTGCCTAAAAGTAAACGTTATTTCCTCTAATCGGTTTGACATAGTAAATGTTAACTTCTCTAACTTGTCTGTCAATGTATGTTAACTCCTATAAAAAGTCAGTCAAATTATGTGTTAAATTTTGAAACCGCCTATCAAAGTCTATTGTAACTACTCTAACTTGCCAATATCCGAGTACATGTTAACCTCTTTAACCTGTCAGCTTTGAGTAAATGTTAACTTCTCTAACCTGTCAGCGCCTGAGTACATGTTAACTTCTCTAACCTGTAATGTACATGTTAACTTCTCTAGCATGTCTTTCAAAGTACATATTAACTTCTCTAACCTGCTATTCTCTGAGAACATATTAACTTCTTTAACGTGTCTGTCAAAGTACATGTTAACTTCTCTAACCGTCTGTCAAAGTACATGTTAACTTATTTTACCTCTTTGCCTTCAAGTACATGTTAACTTCTCTAAACTGTCTGTCAAAGTACATGACAACTTCTTTAACCTCTCTGCCTTTGAGTAAATGTTAACTTCTCTAACTCGTCAGCCTCTGATTGCATGTTAACTTTTCTAACCCGTCAACTTTCGGACATCCTTAGACATCTTTTGGTGGGTTTGAGAAAGGAAACCACAAAAGCTGTTCGGTTAAATCTTGATTTAATTAATATCACTAACTTGAGCTTTCAGATTCTGGTACTTCGACTAGGTTAGTGTTTCTTAACCAGGGGTGCATGCACCCCCACGGGGTGCGAGACCCAACTTCTGTGGTTGCGAGACCAGCAAAAGGTTAAGAAGCGCTGGACTAGGTCGTTTTAACATCAGCTTTCAGAGATGGTGCCATTAACAATGCACGTCTAGAAAACCGGCAAACGACTTGGGGACAGATTCAGCCAGCACCTTAAGGACATCTCCTGGCAAAAATCCACACCAGTGGCCATTCATTTTAATGGTCCTGACCACCAGGGTCCCATCTATATCCAGGTCACTGCGATCAGATCCTGCTCCTCTGATACTGCCAACAGAGTCCAACTTGAGCAACGTCTCATCCATCGCATGGGATGCCTTAAAACCAGCCGGATTTAACATCCTACACTTCTTTGTCTGAGGTGACCCGCTCCATTCCTATTCTATTTCTTCGTCGATCGGCCTTCCCTTTTTCAATTAATTAATTTTTTATTTCTTATGTTTTTATATAAATATTTATTTATTTTCAACTAATTCTGTCCTCTCCTATCTCTAGTACTCATTATTATTACGTTTGGGTAGTTTCTCGTTCAGTTTCGTTTCTTAGATTCTTAGTATCTACGGTTTACATGCGGAAGTAGCAGCCATTTCATTTGCTTGTGGCGCGTTCTCCTTTCGGCAGAAGGGTAAGGTTTTAGCCGGTTTTAGAAAAGTACCCAGTTTTTATATATTTCTTTTTATTTAGATTCTTATGTGTCCTATTTAGCTCTCACTTTCTTTCTTCTCCCCGACGAAGGCCATGTGGCCGCAACGTTGGATATTGTCTTTGCCTTTTGTTCTCGTAAGACGAATCACTTTTTTTCGATTTTTTTTCCACACTCATCCCTAGAAAACGACATCAGCTTTTACCAGGTGTGATACCTGCCAGGTAAACAACATCAGCCAGGTGACCTATTTTTTTTGTTTACGGGAGACATAAGCGCACAGGTGAGATAATATTCTTCCCGGTAAACTTTGTCCTTGGCTTGGACAGCGGACTCGCGATGATGTGTTGACATAACTGCTTCATTTTAACTGGGTTTTTGTGTGTTTGGTGTTCGTTACGTTGTCAACGAACAGCGTCGCTTTCAACCATTAACCATGTGTTTGAATTATTTGTAGGCTATGGTGGTTTCTGGGGGGTCAAATAAAGAATAGTACTACTGCATCCTCGGGCAATGTCGTCAGATGCGACTGGAAGACGCAGCAAGAGAGATGAATGCAGTCAGCGTCTCATAGCTTGACTGCTTGCGTCAGGGTCAGCGAACCAGAGCTGACCAAGACCCTACTCCACCTCCAAGTGGTGGTCCTGGAAACTGGCTGTATCACTGCAGTCTGGCTGAGAGAGTAGAGATCGAAGTGGGAAGGCAAACCCGGTGCCAAAAAATACCGTGCTGAAGTCGGATGTGTTAGCAGAAAGGCGCAGATATCGCAGCTGCGCTGTAAATGGACACATCGCAACAAACGTCCTTTTCAGGACCAACGAGGAAGAAGAAGAACTAAGAGGCGACTAAAATGATTATGTGCGTGGGGCTGCCAGCCTCATCATGAACAAAAATTTACTATAGGAACTACAACCGCCAGCGTACACGAATGTTTCCAAGCAAGATTTCTGCAAAGGGACCAGCTGGAGTGGTGGTTCCATGCTCTATTGGAGAACGAACGATGGATTTGTGGATTATATGTGGACGCCTTTTAATGATGCTTGGATACAGACCCCACTCTGTTCTTGAGTTAGGGAAGGCCAAGGCAGCAAGGTAAGGACCAAGTATAATAAAGTCTGTAACATTTTACTTACCTACGGCAGTATGTGTTACTGGGACAACCGTTACTTTTTACATAGCTTGTACATTCTGCACTACTAATATCTCCCACATTTGATGGGACCCCCTGTAGTTCCGGGCCCCCTGAAGTTCCCGGGGCCCCTGATGGGACAGAGAAAGAATAAGTCTTACGGCTTCCTCAGGTATGTCGTAATAAATGCAGCAAGAGTAAGAAAAATGAACGTTTTTGTTATTTGTTTGTTTGTTTTTGTTGTTGTTTTGGGGTCGTTATCATTTAGTTTGCTACCTACTCACGAAAGAAAAAACAACAATGAAGCAAGAACGATGAGGGTAAAGAAGAACAAAACAGAAGATTGTAGCGATGCGACCCTTTTCTTATCGCTGTTGTATTTGAATGTAACGTTATTACACTCGAAATGATCACAGAAGCCTGGTTAATTGCCTATGTGTTCCATCTGTTTGTTAGACAGCTATGCCCGTCTCCGTGTCTTTCTCTTTGTCTATATATCTCTCCCTCTCTCATTCTCTCTGACTGTCTCTCTTTTCCTCTCCGTCTCTTTCTCTCTCTCTCCCTCTCTCTCTCTCTCTCTTTCTCGTCCTCTCTCTTTCTCCCTCTCTCCTTCTCTCTTACTCTCTGAATCTTTCTCTCTCTCTTCCTCTCACTCTCTTCTCCATGTGTGTGAATGACTGTGTGTGAAAGTACCTGTGTGGTGCTCAGTTACTGAATATGATGAAACTACTAATTAATTGTGATTGAAGTTATTAATATTTTAATGTTTACTTCTCACATTGAGAATTGTACTGCAGGGCAGAAATGTAAAAAGGCGGTTATGCCTACTTCTTTACCCTCATGAAATAAAGATTTCGTTCGTTCGTTACTACTTGTTTCACGCTTCCTCTTGTGTAATTGTAAGAAAACGTTTTGTGTTTGTACTCGAAGAAGCTCTAACAATCTCTAATATCATTATCAGCTGCCATCTTCATATCGAAGATCGGCTGTAATAGATCTCCAAACTCCAACGTCTTCTGTCTCTTGTCTTGGTGGTGCACTCTGAAAGATTCTTTCCTGTCCATCTCTTGATGTTATCTTCTCATTTATAGCGCTGTCTTCCTCTTGCACGTTTGCCTTCAACTCTCCCTTCTACTATAATTTTCAGTAACAAATTAGTAACAACATTTCTCAATTTACAACACACATAATGTAATCATAATTCAAAACGAACCTTTTTATTTGTATTTGTTTGTTCATTTGGCGAGGGAGGGGGAGGTATCCAAATTTAATTTTCCCTACTAAAAATCCCCCCCCCTCCCCTTTTTATTGTACATACAGACACATAAATACACAAACATAGATACACAAACGTTCATACACAAACACATATACACAAACACATATACACAAACACATATACACAAACACATAAACACACGCACATATACACAAACATACATAGACAAATATAATACAGACACACATACACAAACATACATACTCAAACACATATACACAAACACACATACACAAACATACATACGCAAACATACAAACACAAACATACATAGACAAACCCACATAGACAAACACATACGGAAACATACATAATCAAACATACATACTAAAACACACATACACAAACATACATACATACATAAACATACATACAAACACACATGCATACACAAACACACATACACAAACATACATATGTGAACATAGATACACAAACACATATACACAAACATACACACACAAACATACATGCACAAACACACATATACAAACATATATACATAAACATACACACACAAGCACACATACACAAACACACATACACAAACACACATACACAAACATACATACGCAAACATACATACACAAACATACAAACATAAATATACATACACAAACATACATACTCATACACACGTACGCAAACACATATACACAAATACACATGCACAAACACACACAGACAAACATACATACTAAAACACATACACGAACATACATACACAACCATACATATACTGTTCAAAAAAAGAAATGCATAGCTATCCGAGGGCGCGTTTTTATGAGTTTGTAAGTAAAATTTGATGCTAGGGTATATAAAAACCAGCCTCAAATGTTCTTTACAGTGTCAAATGCACGTGTTGACCTGAATTGCGTTCGTTTTTGTAATCGTTACAACGCAGTGGTCAATAGTGTTTATGACGCAATTTTTGACCACAGCTCATGTTGCACGCACGTGAAAGCAACAAAATTTGGGGTGAACACTATTCACTGACTACGCAACTGAAACCCTATAAAAGGATAGCGCTACACACAAAAAATTCAGTTCATTTTCAAGCAGACATATATGGCGTCTCTATCGATAAATTTAAGGAACATTGCTATTGGCCGACTGCATGCAGGCGAAAGTCAAAGTCAGGTTGCGAGGCATCTAAACGTGCATCAGAGTACCATCAGTCGACTTTGGCACCGGTTCCAAGCCACTGGCTCAGTGGCATTGCAGTGGACGACCCAGAGTGACAACAGCAGCGGAGGATCGCTTTATTCGGCTTCGTCACCTCAGAGACAGGCTTACATCAGCTTCCTCAACTGCCCAGTCATTGCCTGCAGGACGTCATGTGCCTGATTAAACTGTCCGGAATAGACTGCATGACGCTGGACTTTGGGCACAACGACCTCACCGAGGACCTGTCCTTACGCGCCGCCATCGCCAAAATCGACTTCTTTTGGGCCAACCAGCATCGTCCCTGGACAGCTGACAATCAATGGAGACGTGTCTGGTTTAGTGACGAATCTTTCTTTTTTGTTGCAGCGTCATGATAGACGGCGTAGGGTCTACCGTAGGCGAAATGAACGTTTTGCCCAAAATTGCGTTGATGAAGCTCCGCCGCACGGTGGTGGAGGTGCAATGGTGTGGGGAATGATGAGTTACAACGGAAAAAGTCAATTGGTGCACATTGAAGGAGGCTTGAATGCGCAACGATACGTCAATGAAATTCTTCGACCCCATGTCCTTCCACTTTTGGCTGCCCAAAGGTCTGTGTTTCAACAGGACAACGCCAGACCCCATTGTGCACGGTTGACCACACAGTTCCTGACTGCCAACAACATTTTCACCCTTCCCTAGCCATCCCTGTCTCCAGACATGAGTCCGATTGAGCACCTGTGGGATGAGCTGCATAGACGTGTTTGTCGCCGAGACGTTGCTACAGCCAATCGTCGTGATCTGTTCCAGGCACTCCAGGAAGAGTGGGCAGCCATCCCACAAGCCCACATCAGCGTCTGATCGCATACATGCCCAGGAGATGCCAGTTGCTGATCGATGCAAGAGGAGGCCACACACCATACTAACGGGAAAGCCCGTACGCCAAAAAACTCTCGTTACCCAGATGCAAAACAACTGTCAATTGATTGGTTGAACCCTAAGGTATTCTTGTGCAATTTGAACAATTAACATTAAATTTTACAAGTTATTGAATGTCAAAATTATGGCTATGTGTGTGCCTTCAGTAGCTTTGCGTTTCTTTTTTTGAACAGTATACATAGACAAACATACATAGACAAACATACACAAACACACATACATACACAAACATACGTACTCAAACATACGTACTCAAACATACATACTCAAAACCACATACTCAAACACACGTACACAAACATACATACATAAACATACATACACAACATACTACTCAAACACACATACACAAACATATATACACAAACACACATTCACAAACACACATACGCAAACAATAAAACACAAACATACATACACAAAAATACATACACAAACATACAAACACACATACACAAACGTACATTCACAAATATACATACTCAAACACACATAATACTTACACAGACATACATACATAAACATACATACACAAACATAATACTCAAAAACACGTACACAAACATACATACACAAACATACATACTAAAAAACACATACACAAACATACATACACAAGCATACATATACAAACATACATACACAAACATACATGCACAAACAAACATTTACAAACACACATACATAAACAGACATACACAAACCAACATACATACCCAATCACACATACAGAAACCCACATACACAAACGTACATACACAAACATACAAACTAACATACATAAACACTCATACACAAACATACATACACAAACAATACAGCATACACAAATTCACATCATCGCAGTTGTCCCAAACATTCAAGAAACAAAGCCAAAGGGCGAAAACTCTGTTTTTTTTAAAAATTGTTGCAGGGTTATATTCCTTTATTATATAGCAGATATATTTTTAAGGCAGTTTTAGTATTAAGATTATCTGATGTTCTCAAAGCTATGGTAGTATACAATAATTTGATGTTCTCATACTGAAGACAATGGCAGCATCATCAACAGCATCCTCATATTCTTGTATGCTCCTTACCGAGCATAGAACCACAACTGTTGCTAGTCTTCTTGCAGGAAACATGTGCCAATCATTCCCATGCTCTAGCAGCCGTGGTTTCTGTAGCAGTTTGTTTGACGTGGTCAGGTTGCCAGCTCTATGAACAGCTTTGTAATAGTGGCCATGTACGACATGCGTGAGGGTGCAATAGTCTTTTTTATTGTTTATCTCTTTAGAGACCCATCGGAACTGCACGGGGCAGTGATAGTATACAATCATCAAATGTTCTATTGAAGTAATGTATAATACAATTATGTGATAACATGTTACTTACAGCAATGGTAGTTTACAATAATATGATGTTCTCTCACTTATGGCTTTAACAGTGTAGGATCATTTGATGTTCTCTCACTTATGGCTATAACAGTGTACGATCATTTGATGTTTTCTCACCTATGGCTATAACAGTGTAGGATCATTTGATGTTCTCACACTTATGGCTATAACAGTGTACGATCATTTGATGTTCTCTCACTTGTGGCTATGACGGTGCAGGGTTATTTCATGGTCTCTCACTTATGGCTATAACAGTGTAGGATTATTTGATGTTCTATCACTTATGGCTAAAACAATATAACAATGTAGGATTATTTGATATTATCTCACTTATTGTTATAACGGTATAGGGTTATTTGATGTTCTCTCACTTATAGCTATAACAGTATACGCTTTTTTGATGTGCCCTCACTTATGGCTATAACAGTATAAGATTATTTGATGTTCTCTCACTTATCTCTATAACAGTGTAGGTTTATTTGTTGTTCTCTCAGTATGGTTATAACAGTCTACGATTATTTGTTGTTCTCTCACTTATGGTTATAACATTATATGTTCATCTGATGTTCTCTCATTTATGGTTATAACAGTCTACGATTATTTGTTGTTCTCTCACTTATGGTTATAACATTATATGTTCATTTGATGTTCTCTCATTTATGGTTATAACATTATATGTTCATCTGATGTTCTCTCATTTATGGTTATAACAGTCTACGATTATTTGTTGTTCTCTCACTTAAAGTTATAACAGTATATGATTATTTTATGTTCTCTCACATGGTTATAACAGTATATGATCATTTGATGTTCTCTCACATACGGCAATAACAGTATACGAACATCTCTTAAGGCAGTGATAGTAAACGATTATTTGATATTTTCTCTTAAAGCGATCACAGTAAATGAATATTATGATCTTCGTTTACGTAAGGCTTTGGAAGTATACAATTATGGCTATAACATTACACAGTTAGTTGATTTTCTCTCACTTATGGCTATAACAGTATACAATTATTTGATGTTCTCTCACTTGTGGCTATAACAGAATACAAATATTTGATATTCTGTCCTTATGGCTAAAACAGTACACAATTATTTGATGTTCTCTCTCTCTTATGGTTAAAACAGTATACAATTATTTGACGTTCTCTCACTTATGTCTAAACCAGTATATAATTATTTGATGTTCACTCACTGATGGCTATAACAGTACCCAATTATTTCATGTTCTCTCACTTATGGCTATAACAGTACACAATTATTTGATGTTCTCTCACTTATGGCTAAATCAGTATACAATTATTTGATGTGGACTAAACTTATGGCTATAATAGTACACAATTATTTGATGTTCTCTCACTTATGGCTATAACAGCACACGCATTTGATGTTCTCTCACTTATGGCTAAACCAGTATACAGTTATTTGATGTTCTCTCACTTATGGCTATAACAGTACACAATTATTTCATGTTCTCCCACTTATGGCTATAACAGTATACAATTATTTGATGTTCTCTCACTTGTGGCTATAACAGAATACAAATATTTGATGTTCTGTCTCTTATGGGTATAACAGTACACAATTATTTGATGTTCTCTCTCTTATGGTTAAAACAGTATACAATTATTTGACGTTCTGTCACGTATGGCTAAACCAGTATACAATTATTTGATGTTCTTTCACTTATGGCTATAACAGTACACAATTATTTGATGTTCTCTCTCACTTATGGCTATAACAGTACACAATTATTTGATGTTCTCTCACTTATGGCTAAACCAGTATACAATTAATTGATGTTCGGTCTCTTATGCTTATAACATTACACAATTATTTGATGTTCTCTCTCTTATGGTTAAAACAGTATACAATTATTTGACGTTCTCTCACTTATGTCTAAACCAGTATATAATTATTTCATGTTCTCTCACTTATGGCTATAACAGTACACAATTATTTGATGTTCTCTCACTTATGGCTATAACAGTACACAATTATTTGATGTTCTCTCACTTATGGCTAAATCAGCATACAATTATTTGATGTTCTCTCACTGATGGCTATAACAGTACACTATTATTTGATGTTCTCTCACTTATGGCTATAAGAGTACACAGTTATTTGATTTTCTGTCACTTATGGCTATAACAGTACACAATTATTTGATGTTCTCTCACTTATGGCTAAATCAGCATACAATTATTTGATGTTCTCTCACTTATGACCTTGGCCGTTTAAGAGTTTTATGTCTCCTCCATCTGAGCAGTATGACAGTACAAAGTGAGTGTTAAAATATTGGAATACGTAGTGCTTTATAAGAATATTAAAAACTCTGATATAAGATTAGTGAAAACTCTAACATATATAAATAATGCATTTAAAAGGAAATAAGCTTACAAGCTGAACGCGATCCACTAGCTACGCAACCCCGGTTTTGTGAATTATTTGTGAAGAACGTTACTTTTAAGTGTTTGGTACTTTTCTTCATAGCTCGCGGTACCTCATGAGAAGCAACTTCATTTCAGACGATGTTTAATATGGTCGTTGCTGACAAATCTATGCTCCATACTGGAGAAATTCCGCTGAAATATGTCATCGGAAATTGCAGGTCTCACGTCATATGATCGCTTTGAGCTGTTCAATTGCCCGAGCTTCGTTCGCCTATGTATTTTCTTTGAGATGATCCCATAAGAAACAATCCAGAGTGGTGATGTCTGGTAATAATGGTTGCTGCAAACCATTGAAACAATCCTATTTTCAAAGAAGTTTTGGATTTCTTTAAAGTTAATATTTTTGGCACGTCGCGCCATCTTTCTCAAATATGGAGCGTCGCGTAATAATACGTTCTAGTAGCCGGGTACGAACATTGTCAGCATCTTCTTTAGTGGGCTTTGATCCTATTGAGATGATGCTTCCTATCCACTACATTATAGCGTAATTTGTATACACATGCCTTTTTAATGAATGAAAACCACACTTGGCTTGTTGTGGTATGGAAGGACGGTGGAATTGGGTCCGCCAATCAACGCTCGCTGCGGACGATCGTTATTTTGATATGGCTTCTACAAGGAGAACAGAAATGTGTTACTTCAAGGATAGACTTAGGTGAAATTCAAAACAGTGCATGAATAAAAAGTGATGGTAGCTAGTACGTTTTTTCGAAGGATAAGTACAGAGATAATGCATCCCGGAGGAAAAGCAAAGGGAAATAATATTTATGGAGAAAATTGAAATAAAAAGGGCCTGCATAATGAAAGATACTGTGTTTATCCGCTTAAAAAAATTGATAATAAATCTATATCGGAACCAAACACAGATGGAAAGAAAGCTCAAAGTCTGGAAAATAAAAGTAAATATATCCAAAAGTCATGGATAAACAGATTAAGATGAACGAAGACAACGTTTTAAATCCATCTAGCACACTTTCATTGGAGCCTGCTTGAAAAGGACGAACTGAAACGAGTTGTAGAACCTTGTTTCCCGATACGCCGGATGTTGACCTATAAAGGGAGACAGCGGATTTTTCAAATCACACAACTACACAGCAAAGGCCAGAGTTAGACTGATGAGAGAAGCTTGTCGGGGCTGAAATCTTTAACATCTGTTGCCGGGCAGCGATATCTCCACCAAACCAAGTCTTTCTAGACTTTATAGTATTATACTGTATATATTTGTGAAATTAATATAACTGTTTATTTCAGGATTTTAGTTGGTTGATGTGAAGTTATGATGTGAAGGTACTATGCATAATACTTGTATTAACTGGTATGATTGCTGAAGATGGAAACCGACAATATAACCAACAGTGACTCAGCAGAGTCCTGTCAACAGTCCTTATCAGGATTAATACAACCTGCTAGAAAGTTACAGCACTTTCCAGAGCTGACTTGACAGTGTGGCCGTGTACATAGTTGTTCCTTTGGAAACAGACTATATTCTTACAAGACAGAGGAAGCACAGACCACCCCATAATTTTATATTTTCTGTTTCTCATAAAATATAAAATTATGGGGTGGTCTGTGCTTCCTCTGTCTTGTAAGAATATAGTCTGTTTCCAAAGGAACAACTATGTACACGGCCACATATAGATCCCGGGGCTCCGCAAATGTATCCCGTAGGGAGACATTTGAGTACTATCAATAACAAAAACTTAAAATTTCAACAAAGTCTGGAATTCAGAACATTTTTACAATAATAAGTATAATAAAATTCTATCATCTCATCAGATGCTTTCATCGATGCAAAAATCCCTTTTTGCATCTTTGTCTCGTAGGCCTACTCAATTGTCAAATATGGCGAACCTTCTCATTCCACCGTGTTCCTTCCTTTAAGTTACAGTCTTATTTTAGGTTCGACGACATTTACCCATCTCCTCAGATTTGTCCTTGATTTCTTTATCGTTATAAGCATTCCTTGAGTTAAATGCTTTCCCACACAAGAATATTTTCTATTCTACATGGTTTGAGGTGTAAGACATTTTTTTTGCAAATTGACTCAAATCCTCGAACCTAGTTCTGCTGCGACTAGGGTTGGGAGCTCTATTCAAAATACATATTTAACGATTGTCACTACTTACGCCAGTAAGAAAATTATAACCACTCAATGTCCTGAAATACACATTTTATAAGAAATGTTGAAGTTTGATTTTCTCAAACTAAGAAATATGTAGAGCTGGACCAGATACGACCTCTTGAGTTGCGCTCTTTCATTCTCCTGCCAAAATGGCGTTGTTGTTCCACTTTCCCCGGGGTAAATCTGAGCTATCCGATTGGTCAGGGGAAATCACCCAATTATTAGAAATGGCGTGTAGAAGCGACTCTACCCTAAATATGTGACACTATTTATTATTTTCTGTTTCTCATAAAATATAAAATTATGGGGTGGTCTGTGCTTCCTCTGTCTTGTAAGAATATAGTCTGTTTCCAAAGGAACAACTATGTACACGGCCACAACAGGTAGAGGACAGGTAAAGGTGACTAAGACATCATACCATGAGTGTAAATAGTTGATGTATTCTATATATATATATATATATATATATATATATATATATATATATATATATATATATATATATATATATGATATTGTTGTAACTTTAGTAATGTTCTGCAGATAGACACCTGTCTTGTATCGCTATGGCTAATCAGACTGATCCATGTACATGCAAACATCTGAAAACACAATCGTCTTTGCAGACATGACCACTAGACTTGTGGTTACAAGTTATATGTACAGAATTTCTCAATATGAATATTGTAGTGACATATCTTATTAAAAGTATCCTATGTGTGTCAGTTGTGTAGTAGTAATATGAGGTAATACTGGTTTTGTTTTGTTCAAGCTCTGTTGGTATTTGTCATCATGACTTCAATAGTTTGTCTTTATGGGAGCTAGTATTGGAGATGTTCTCCGTTCCTGTTATTAAAACAATTTACTTCCCCTCTTAAGTTTATGTTACAATGTTATTTTAAGATGGGGTACATAATTTTGAGCTCAGCTGGCCACATCAGCTTATCTTGCGTGATGGCGGCAGGAAAAGACTCCTCTGCTCGATTTCTCCCCTGTGCTCTGGAGACACCTCACTGATAGCTAAATGGACCAAGGAGTATGCTGTCCGACTCTGGATTCAGCAAAGCTCTGACCAGGTGCTGCTCAATACCATCAAGACCACGGTCCCTGAAAACAAGAAGGATGTACCTTCTACTTCATAACTAATTGATACTCTCTTTTTACACTGAGCACAATACATCACAAACATTGAGTTCAGAGCGTTAGGCCAACTGTCAGCTTCATCTGAAATACTTTATACCAGCATTAACCTCCTTAATGGTTACTACGCCTCTGCACTTCCAGCATTATTTCTGTCTAATCAATAATCTAGGTGTCAGTGTACTGTTTGGCCATTCCATGCAGTTTTACTTTCCTCCGACACCTTCTGTTCAGGCTGGAGCATTATAGGCTTTACATCATGTTTGCTACTGAACTACACATATATACAGGCATAAATTAACAATTCACATTCAATTTTCATTAAAAGATACTGAATGTTTCAAGCTTACCACAATTCATGGAAACAAACACAGATACGTTGATTAGCAATGAATTCTGGCACAATTACAGGCACAAATTCCCATCTGCTTATGTTCCAGGCTTTTATTTTAACAAAAATGTGAGCTGGCTTCAACGCACTGTTGCTTTATCAAGCTTATTTGAACTAGTGGTCTCGAACTAACGCTCCTAAGTGAGTATATCAGCGAGTCTGGCCAATGGAGCTACGTTTCGACAAGGGTTTGAAAAAATTTTAACTTCCTACGTCTCCCCTAACAACCAAATATAGTATTTATAGTCCGACCAATCGTGTTTAGTCTTATATTTGTTGCGCTCCAATCAATTTGGAGTTTACATGGTAGGCTATTTCCGTACGCAAGGTTTTTTCAAACACGTTATAAAAAAATTTTATGAGCAGAAATGATTTCATGCTGTCAGGCATCCCCAATATTTTATTTTGGTTATAACTTGTTAATTCCTAGACTATTTGCATAACGTTGTACATATTCTTTGACAGCAAACCCTAAGGAACCCAACTATACAAATTTAAAAGAGCTAAGTGGCTGCGTTCAAAATATGTATTTTCTAGGATAGTCGTGTAGTTGTTTTTTTATTTTTTATGTTAGAACCGCCACCTGTCCTGCTGTACTGTCAGACTAATGTCAGGATTTCGGACATAAAACAGTAGAATGTCAGGTTTCCCCAATAAGCGTTTTTCAGGTTTTAAAACCTAACTCTGGGAAGGGTAGTGAATTTATCACTGTCCGTCTGAAAAAAAAAAAGTTAGTGCATGTGGCCTTACACGCGTGATAGTAGTAATTGTGTATCGCGCGACGCGTGTTGCATGCGTTCCTGATTTTCAGCCCTCCCTCTCTCTTTCTATTTGAGTCCATCTGTTCGTTCGTTTTGGTAACGCAGTATAATTAATGTTAGGATTAATTTAGGTCATTACGCAGTCTGCCTCTCAATGTTTTTCCAAGAAATACAGCACACGTTTCATTGAAGAAAGCGGGTAATAATATAGTAGGCTTTTACTATCAACGTGAAAGCGTTACAATTTGCAGACGAAGCATAAAACAAAGGGGATTTCGAGTACATTCCTTGTGACAGCACTGTTATTTTACCATTGCTCTTTTCTTTATTAGAATTTATTTGTTACGCTTTACATTTACCTTTTAATTTATATATGTGGATTAGAATATTCCACGACATCTCCCCTCTTAAAACAGACATTATATGTCAGTCCTTTATTCTATATACACATAGAGAAATTTATTATTATTTCTGGGGTTTACGGTGATTCTCATCACACGGATGGCGGCTTAAAAAATCCGCTCCCAAATTTGTTTTTTCCAGATATATACTCAATGCTAAAATTATATGGAGCCAAAAGTAAAGACCATCGGAGTAACCTGGAGTTCTCATGCCTAGCCTGTGCTAGAAACGATAAAGGTTTGTGGTCTGTTTGCAACTTAAAGGCCTTCCCATACAGATAAATATTGAATTTCTTTATTGCCCATATTACTGCAAGACATTCTTTTTCGCTAGTTGAGTAATTGATTTCGGCTTTATTCAATTTTCTGCTAGCATATGCCACTGGGCTTAATTCCCCATCCAATGCATCTGATTTCTGTAGTAGAGTTGCACCTAACCCAATATTACTTGCATCCGTCCTTACTATGAATTCTTGACTTAAGTCAGGTAATTTCAAAAATGGGTTTACTTGTGAGCTTTTCCTTCAATTCTTGGTAAGTCATTTCACATTGTGGTGTCCATGTAATGCGATCTGGATGTCCTTTACGTGTCAAATCAGTTAACGGTGCACATATGGAATTAAAGTTTTTGATATACTTCTGGTAGAAACCACATAATGAGACAAAGGATCTCACGTCCTTCTTGGTTTGTGGTCTCGGGGCTTTCTGTAGTTTCTCTAAATTCTTTGGGTCAGGGGTCATGTTTCCCTGATAAACTGTGTGTCCCAAAAATTCCAATTCTTTACATCCAACGCAACATTTGGTTGGTCGGGCTGTTAAATTTGCCTCCCTAAGTCGATTAAACAGCATGTTCAGAGAGTCAATGTGTTCCTCAAATGTTTCTGTCGCTATCAGGATATCATCCATGAAATTTGTTATACATGGATTATTCAGAGGGTCCAATAATTTTCTCATCATTCTAGAGAAGACACTAGGCGCATTCTTCAATCCAAATGGCAATCTATTAAACTCATAGTGTCCTTCTGAGGTACTAAAAGCTAGGTAGGGTCTAACCTCAGGCTTTACTGGAATCTGATAGTATCCTTTACTCAGATCCACTTTTGAGAAATATTTAGCTTTATTTAGTCTGGCAAACAGCTGATTTGTATCCGGCAATGGATCTACCTGTCCTTCTGTAATAGCGTTCAGTCTCCTGTAATCTATACAGAGTCTATGTTCTCCAGAGGGCTTCCTTAAGAGTACAACACCGGAACTATATGAGGATTCACTGTGTGAAATAATTCCCTCCTTCAATAGATAGTCTATCTCTTCCTTCAAAGCTTTCTCCTTAGCAAACGGAATCGAATATGGTTTCATACAGACAGGTGTGGGGTCTATCAGTTTCATATCATATTCCAATAGGTTTGTATGCCCTGGTCGGTCTGTTAACACCTCTGCATGATTATTTAGAACCTGTTGCACTCTCTCTTTCTGAGTTTTTCGTTAAATGTGTACTGATTTTCACCTGTGCTGCTGTCTCACAGGGGTGTAATGGATACTCAAATGATGAAAGTGGTTCCTTTTTCATCTCCATGGCGATGGACAAGGTCAACAAGTGTGTCTCTTCCTGATGTTCTCTTTCCAAATATTTCTTCAGGAGATTCACATGATAGATTTTTTCTTTCCCCTTCTTATCTATCTTATAATTTGTTCTAGATACCTTCTCTAAAACTGTATATGGACCCTGCCATCCAATTTGTAACTTATTCTGACTCCCGGGCAAAAGAAGCAGTACTTTCTCTCCCACAGCCAAATTTCTGTCTTTCGCCTTCCTGTTATAATAGGCAGCATGTTTCTTCCTGGCTTGTTTCAAATTTTCATTGGCAAGTTTCCAGCCAGTTTTTAAACGAGTGGTCAGCTCATTCACATATTGGTATGAAGATGTAATGTTTTCCTCTGCCTTTTCATCAGTCCACGTTCTTAACAAAGCTACATGTGGACCTTTAATTTGTGGACCTATTTGTCCATGCACCGGTATGGTCTCTTCCACTCGAAGCTTTATAGTGATGATTTTTCCTCCCAGAATTATCATTCACAAAACGACCGCTACCAATTTTTCTTTTGGGGCTTTCTCCCCACGTAAAATTCTTGATGAGAGATTTCCTCTCTACATCCTCTTCCTCCAGTTTGTTTAAGTCCGATTGAGGGATTTTCGGCTTATCCTGGGGTAAGACATCCTTTGCACTCTCCGCATAGTGGCCATTGTAAAACAGTTAAGTGAAGCTTGTCCGTGAAAAGGGGCTTCCCATTCCATTTGGTCCACTTTATCAAATCTATTTCTCTTTTTATTATCAGGCCTAATTTTGCCCCGTGGCGTGTCCAGGTCCTGATCCATGTTCCCACTTGTGGGTGTTCCCTCATGTGCTATGCTACACCTTTCTACAAAATTCTCAATGTCCCATCTTGCTTTGGGCCAATAATAATTGTGAGCCACCTTTTGAATGATGGTACCTATTTTCTCATGGTCCCCATCTGGTTTCACATGTAGGCTCCTTATTAAGTCTGCCCTATATCTTTTTGGAAGAACCAGCTGTCCGTGACCATGGGATCTAGCTCCAGTCTTCCTATACATCAACTTGTTTTTCATGTAAAAATCTCCCTTGCCTGGAGTTGTATGACAAGTTGACAATTTTCTGAAACAAGGCTTGAGTGTTTTATCCCCAGCCTGTGCCTTCCTCATCTCTTCTGGAGTGGTATCTAACATAATATCCTCCTCCTGTCTTGAGGTCGACCTGACCTGAAGGGTTGCCATATACACAGGTTTCCTTCTGCAACGGTCAGTGTCATGATTGTCCATCTGACAATTTTTACACCACCTTTTTCCTTGGTTGAAAGATTTTCTTTCATCATATTTCCTTTCATCGAATTGTGGGAATTTATTTTTATTTTCATACCGTGGCCTATCAAATGGTGATTACCTTTGTTTTGATCCCTAGGATCAAATTTATTAAAGTTCTGTGGTGCCCTAAAGTTATCCACTTGTTTCTTTTTATTACCTGTTACCTCTGCTTGAGCTGCTTGATACCTTTCAGCAACATTTAGCAACTCACCCAGCCTCTCTGCACCTTGTTCCATGAGAAACTTTCTCAGGTCTGGAGCCATGGACTCTCTTAATTGCTCTATAAGGACCATTTCCTTAAGATCTTGGGTTTTCCCCAGAGAAGTCCATTTCTCCAAGTATGTCTCTATTCGTGCAGAGAACTGGTGATAGGTTTCACCTGACAGTAGTTTAGCATTCCTAAATTTTTTTCCTATAGAATTCTGCATTCTTTTCATACCTTAACAAAAGAGCCTGCTTTAGCATGTCATAATTTTCCTGATCACCTCTGCTCATTTTTGCAAAAACTTCATAAGCTGCCCCACGAAGTCCTTGAGATAACTTTAAGCTCCACCTTTCTCTCTCTAACCCATACGTGGTAGCTAATAGTTCATACCTATTTAGGTAGCTCTCTATATCATCGTCTTTCTCAACAAAATGATCTAAATGAAAATTCATAGCTGAGGTTGAGGCTCCTTGGCTAGCAGTGGCATCAGAGGCAAAGGGACTGGCACCATTTTCAGGAGCATGGCCCTGAAACTCAAACTCCCTTAGTCGTAACTCATGTTCCCTTTGTAATCTCTTCTCCTCCTTTTCTGCTTCCCTCTCTGCAGCTAATTTCTTCTCTTCCCTTTCTGCAGCTAATTTCTTCTCTTCCCTTTCTGCAGCCAATCTTCTGTCTTCTCTTTCTGCCTCCAATTTCTTAGCCTCAGCCTCAATCTGCAACCTCTTAGTCTCAGCCTCAGCCTCAATCTGCAACCTCTTAATTTCCCTTTCAGCCTCTAACTTTCTTTCGGCCTCTTTTTCTAATCTTCTTTCTTCGCGTTCAATAAATTTGTCACATTCCGTAGTGACATAGGCAACCATAACTTGCCCATCTAATCCTAACTCTTTTGCAGTCTGAACAGCAGCAGATCGAAACTTGGCCAGGTCCGCCATTGTCTATCAGGTAAATTTATACAATGTCTAACCAACAATTCAATTTCTAAATATATATCTAATGGACAACACAGGCACCGTGAGCTCAACCTTATTTAATTCCACCCAAGGATACCTTTTAATTCTTATATTCCCTGAAGTGAATTACCCCCAATATTTTTAATAGGGAAAGATTCAAAATCCCAAGAGCGAGACCCCAATATATGTGGTGAAGTGGGATGTTATAAATATTTATAGGGGACTTAGTGTACTGACTGAGATCAGCTGTGAAGGTATCTATATCTAATAAGAGTAGTGTATTATAGATAACCTTACTTGCTGCCACATATATATATATATCTCAGTCAGAATTATTCTGGAATAGTGTGATGACTACGTTGTATGTCTAGGGTATGTGTATGATGAAGTGTAAGTCATAACAACAACAGACAGATAAACAATTTAATTTATTCCACCACACTTGACAACACTGTGACACTCACATACATATAACACTCTAAAGGATATCTTAAAGGAGTCACTGATAACTTTTCAAATAACAATATGTATTCATTGCTGTTATGAATGAATATGTGTCCTGATTCAAATACAAAGGGAACCAGGAATCACAATCAATTTTAATTACAAGTTATATGTACAGAATTTCTCAATATGAATATTGTAGTGACATATCTTATTAAAAGTATCCTATGTGTGTCAGTTGTGTAGTAGTAATATGAGGTAATACTGGTTTTGTTTTGTTCAAGCTCTGTTGGTATTTGTCATCATGACTTCAATAGTTTGTCTTTATGGGAGCTAGTATTGGAGATGTTCTCCGTTCCTGTTATTAAAACAATTTACTTCCCCTCTTAAGTTTATGTTACAATGTTATTTTAAGATGGGGTACATAATTTTGAGCTCAGCTGGCCACATCAGCTTATCTTGTGTGATGGCGGCAGGAAAAGACTCCTCTGCTCGATTTCTCCCCTGTGCTCTGGAGACACCTCACTGATAGCTAAATGGACCAAGGAGTATGCTGTCCGACTCTGGATTCAGCAAAGCTCTGACCAGGTGCTGCTCAATACCATCAAGACCACGGTCCCTGAAAACAAGAAGGATGTACCTTCTACTTCATAACTAATTGATACTCTCTTTTTTACACTGAGCACAATACATCACAAACATTGAGTTCAGAGCGTTAGGCCAACTGTCAGCTTCATCTGAAATACTTTATACCAGCATTAACCTCCTTAATGGTTACTACGCCTCTGCACTTCCAGCATTATTTCTGTCTAATCAATAATCTAGGTGTCAGTGTACTGTTTGGCCATTCCATGCAGTTTTACTTTCCTCCGACACCTTCTGTTCAGGCTGGAGCATTATAGGCTTTACATCATGTTTGCTACTGAACTACACATATATACAGGCATAAATTAACAATTCACATTCAATTTTCATTAAAAGATACTGAATGTTTCAAGCTTACCACAATTCATGGAAACAAACACAGATACGTTGATTAGCAATGAATTCTGGCACAATTACAGGCACAAATTCCCATCTGCTTATGTTCCAGGCTTTTATTTTAACAAAAATGTGAGCTGGCTTCAACGCACTGTTGCTTTATCAAGCTTATTTGAACTAGTGGTCTCGAACTAACGCTCCTAAGTGAGTATATCAGCGAGTCTGGCCAATGGAGCTACGTTTCGACAAGGGTTTGAAAAAATTTTAACTTCCTACGTCTCCCCTAACAACCAAATATAGTATTTATAGTCCGACCAATCGTGTTTAGTCTTATATTTGTTGCGCTCCAATCAATTTGGAGTTTACATGGTAGGCTATTTCCGTACGCAAGGTTTTTTCAAACACGTTATAAAAAAAATTTTATGAGCAGAAATGATTTCATGCTGTCAGGCATCCCCAATATTTTATTTTGGTTATAACTTGTTAATTCCTAGACTATTTGCATAACGTTGTACATATTCTTTGACAGCAAACCCTAAGGAACCCAACTATACAAATTTAAAAGAGCTAAGTGGCTGCGTTCAAAATATGTATTTTCTAGGATAGTCGTGTAGTTGTTTTTTTATTTTTTATGTTAGAACCGCCACCCTAATGTCAGGATTTCGGACATAAAACAGTAGAATGTCAGGTTTCCCCAATAAGCGTTTTTCAGGTTTTAAAACCTAACTCTGGGAAGGGTAGTGAATTTATCACTGTCCGTCTGAAAAAAAAAAGTTAGTGCATGTGGCCTTACACGCGTGATAGTAGTAATTGTGTATCGCGCGACGCGTGTTGCATGCGTTCCTGATTTTCAGCCCTCCCTCTCTCTTTCTATTTGAGTCCATCTGTTCGTTCGTTTTGGTAACGCAGTATAATTAATGTTAGGATTAATTTAGGTCATTACGCAGTCTGCCTCTCAATGTTTTTCCAAGAAATACAGCACACGTTTCATTGAAGAAAGCGGGTAATAATATAGTAGGCTTTTACTATCAACGTGAAAGCGTTACAATTTGCAGACGAAGCATAAAACAAAGGGGATTTCGAGTACATTCCTTGTGACAGCACTGTTATTTTACCATTGCTCTTTTCTTTATTAGAATTTATTTGTTACGCTTTACATTTACCTTTTAATTTATATATGTGGATTAGAATATTCCACGACAATCTCAAGCCCTATTCCCCAGCAGTTGTTGGTGGGCTTGAGCAAGACCTATTCTGAAGTGCTGTGTAATAATACAAGTGAAGACCGTCAAAAGACAGTCAAGTTAAGTGATCAGTGTATTAAATTCGTGCCTCCTGAGTGACCAGTCAAAGACAGTGTTAATGATGAAAACTAATTGAGTTTAGCATAGCCAATAGACTAGAGTGAAAACAGAACATTTGACGAACTTTCCTTCAACTACTTGGAAGAACCGAGAAAGAACATTCTTAGTTAGTTACTTAGAATAAATTCACCATCATCAAAATTTTGTAATATATTTTTTTATTGATTACCATCATCCAACATTCATAATTCAGCACAAAGAAAGATAGATGTACATAATAAATTCAATAATTGTACTCAGGTGACTTATTAATTTTATATTGTTAAAGTTTGAGTTTTATTGAATTGTTTAATTATCATAGGTAGTTACATAGCTAAGGGGCACTTTAGGGTCTGACTTTACTCTGAGTACTTTCTGAAGTAGATACCTTCACAGCCGTGAGGGTGGTGAAGTGTTATATACTTCAACACGATAGATCCAGATTTTTTTATGACGTAAAGGGGGCAGTTCCCACCTTCGCTGCCTTAGCCTTCCTTGTTTCAAGAGCAGAGTCACGTACCCATTTACAGCTGGGTAAACTACATCGAGACGCTACCAGGTTTCTGTCCCGGAACCTGGTAACATCGTCGCGAGAGGACGTTTAAAGGGTGCCAGAGGAACCATCTCGTCCGGTAGGGAACAGCAAATGCTACAGGTGATACCTGACCGCTATCAAGCTACTATAAGCAAAGTTAGAATTAAGATCTAAGCATATCACAATAAATCAATCAATACCCTTTAGCTTGCCAAGGAGCATAGGCCTTCAACAAACACATGCCAAGTCTTCCTGTCACGTGTCAACATGGACCTTCAACAAACACATGCCAAGTCTTCCTGTCACGTGTCAACATAGACCTTCAACAAACACATGCCAAGTCTTCCTGTCACGTGTCAACATAGGCCTTCAACAAACACATGCCAAGTCTTCCTGTCACGTGTCATTAGCTCAAGTTCTTTCCAACTGCTGTTCGTCATTTTGACTTTTTTCTCCAGTTCTCTTCTCCATGTGTATTCTGGTCAACCTCTGCATCTCTTTACCTGAGTATTGCAGAACAAGGACTGCCCTGTAATGCTATCAACAGGTTTCCTCAAATATGTATCCTTTCCATTGCCAGTGTCTACTTCTGATTTCTTGTTCCACTGGCACATGCTTTGATACAGGCTTCTTGCAAGGTGCCAGCTGGCAGAGTGGCTTCATGTTCCATAAGGGGTAAAAAAGATAATGATGTTGATCTCACTACTGATCTTCGTTGTGGCCTGTTTTCCAAAGAATGTGCATGTAGCGCGCATGACCGTAGTTGACACGGTTTTTATTGTGACCAGATTCTAAACCGATGATAGCGCAGATAATTGCAAACCTAGATGTAATGTTGATTATTGTTATGAGTCTTTATGCACACCACCTAGAGCCTTGTATTTCAAAGCTATGTGATCCACAAAAGGGAATGGATGCGAATGATACTACAGTAAGCTGAATGTGATAACATTGACGGCCATTATGTCTACCATTATCTACTACTACTTAATCGTTCCTCTTCTTCCGTGAGGCGTAGAGGTTTGAAAGAGAGAGCGCCATACTATCCTATTGCTTGTCTTCGTCCTGGCCTGGTTCCATTTTCGTCCTCGGTCCTTCAAAGATTGTCTAATGTTGTCCTCCCAGCGGACTCTGGGTCGTCCTGGAGGTCTGGATCCCTGGGTCCTAGTTTCCCATGCTTGTCGTGGTAGCCGGTATTCTCCCATTCTGCAGACATAACCACACCATCTTAGTTGGGACTGTTCTACTTGGGTCTGCAGGGGTTGGGTTTTTATGCCCTGACGTATCGTCTGGTTGCGGACCATGTCTCTTCTTGTTACTTCAATTGCCTTCCTCAGATACCTCATTTCTGAGGTTTGGATCTGACTTTTGTAGGTTGTAGTCACTGCCCATGACTCGCGTCCATATGTCAAGACTGGGGCTTAGGTGGAGCGGTATACAGCCATCTTCGTCTTCTTGCCAACCTCTCTTTTCCTGAGGAATCCTCGATTTATGGCCTGAAAAAGTCTCCCAGCTGCTGCTCTTCGGGTAGGCAACTCTTCTTTGATGCTTTTCTTCCAGTCTGTGACAGCTCCGAGGTATTTAAAGTGGTTGACCTGCTCCAGAACCTGTTCTCCGAGCTTAATCTTATGCCTTCATTCTTCTCCTAATATCACCATGGTGTTTGTTTTGAAGCTGCTTATGACCACCCCTCTCTTCTCAAGTTCTTCCTTCCAGATCTACCATTATCACTAGATCTAAATTTATATATGTATTCGTTATTCATTCATTACACTTTAACCGGAACATTGGCTTTCAACAAATAGACGCAGAAAGTGTTCGTGTCTTAAGCCATTCCTTCAAAGTCTTTCAGTGTCTTCTGTATCCATTTCATGTTTGTCCACAGTTGACTTTTCCGCGCGTTTTTCAATTTCATTACGCTATAGCTTCCCACGGAGCATAGGCCTTCAGTAAACTTTTACCAAGTCTTCCTGTCCCGTGCCATCCGCTCAAGGTCTTTCCAAGACTTCGTCACCCCCTTCAGTTCGGTCTCCAATTTTCTTCTCCAGATGCTCCTTGGTATTCCTCTACCTCTCTTACATTTGAGGATTCCAGAACAAAACCTGCCTTGTAAGGCTAAAAACAAGTTTACATCATGTGTGTCCTATCCACCGCCAGCGTCGTCTTCTCGCCTCTTGTTCCACTGGCGGTTGTCTGGTTCTCATGATGTTTTTGGGTATGCCACCATTTCTCATAATCTGGGATTTCCAGAATAAGGATAGCCTTGTAATGCTATCAGCTGGTTTCCTCAAAGTTTACTCTATCCAACCCCGTCGTCGTATCCTCGCCACCTTTTCCTCTGGAATTTGTCCAGCTCTTTTCATGAGTTCAATTGGCTGAGCGTCCTTTGAAGATGTACTGTCACAGCAAAGCGATGGCGCGTTCGGTTGGTCCTAGATTCGATTCCCGGTAAGCCTATCCCTTATATTTTCTTTTCTGTTGCCTGGTGTCATCCTTTATGTCCAACGAGTACCTGTTAATTACCTTTATTTTTGTATTTACAGAACTCAGGTTTCCTCCGTTATTCAATAGTTCCGCATTGTTGACCTGTTTTACGTTACCCCAAGACTTACGACTTTATACGTAAATTTATTGATAAATGAGCAAAGATATTAAATTATATTCTTGAATAAAAAAAAAACATACGTGCAATCTTCAAAGTAGAAATACTGCTTGCATTTCCGCAATTGGACCAACTCAACCACTTCACCTCGACTATTGTTCAGCTGGTTGTACCATTTGAAACTAGTTTTTCTTGGAGAGAAAGGCAGAAACAGTGACACATACGATACAGTAAATCACAAACGGAAATATAATTGGTACTGTTTATCGAGCCTATTGTTGACTTAGTTCTTTTGATTCATGGCTGCACAAGGAACAATGCGACGGTGGTTTTCCGTTGATTTCCGTTGGTTCCTGTACTGGGGCTTCCGGTAATCCCCAAGGAGCATAGGCCTTCAACAAACACCTGCCAAGTTCTCCTATCACGTGCCAGAAGCTCACGGTCTTTCCACGATTTCCTCATCAGTTTCACTTCTGTTTCCAGGTCTCTTCTCCATGTTTTTTTTTTTTGGGTCTACCTCTGCCTCTCTTTCACTGGGGATTCCAGAATACTTGTAATGCTATCAACAGGTTTCTTTAGCATGTGTATTCATCCATTCCGGCGTCTTCATCTCATCTCTTATTCCGCTGGCACTTGTCTGGTTCCTGTCATCAGTTCCAAATTTGTGACTTTGTCACAGCATTTCAATTATTCTACGCAAGCACCCGTTTATAAATGTCTGTAACTTTCTTTTTAAATTATTGTTGTTCTCCGTGTTTGAGAGCCAGTCAATAGGATTGACTTGGCATTTGAGTAGAAGATTCTTATTTTTGTGGTGGACTTGATTTCTCTTGATCTCCTTATGATTCTCAATGCAATGAAAGCTCCTCTTGCTGTTTGTATTCTTATTTTGATATCATTGTCCGTTCATCCAACGTTTTCTATATTGCTGCCACGATACATGTACGATTCTATATCTTGTAGTGGTGTTTAACCTAGTTATCATTTTTGCATTTATTCTCTTTATCTTTGTCAATTTCCTTTGTATTTTCAGACCCACTTGTCGTGACTCCTCATCGAGTATTTTCATCCCTGTCGCACTGCTATTTTAATCCCAAACGGTTCTGTAAGTTGTCCTTAATGAAGAACTCTGCATGTCATGTCTTAAATATCCTTTATTAAGTGAATCATCTTCAGTTGAACTCCATAATGCCTCTTCAATTTCAAAAGTGATTCTCTGTCTACATTGTCAAATGCCTTTTCATAGTTCACAAATCCGATGTATAGCGGTGAATTCTATTCTAGACAATCTTCTACTATTATTTTCAATGTGGCTTTCAGATCTGTACACGATCTGTTTTGTCGAAAACCTGCTTGTTCATCTCTTAGTTGCTTGTCTATGGACCTATTTAATCTCTCAAAGGCTATTGGAGGCCCCCTACCAGGCATGTTGTAAAAAGCGACTAAGGAGCGTTCGGGGCCTCCGAAAGCTTTTGACTAAAAAAATCAGTGGAGACAGAGAGATTAAGGAGCCTAAAATTATTAAAAGTATGTAACCGTATCGATGTATTAAAAGTATGTAACATTACTGAGGTATTCAAAGTATGAAGGTATTAAAATTATGTAAGATTATGGAGGTATTAGAAGTATATAACATTATGCAGGTATTGAAAGTATGCAACATTACCGAAGTATTAAAATTATGTAAGATTATTGAGGTATTAAAATTATGAAAGATTATGGAGGTATTAAAAGTATGTAAGATTATAGAGGTATTAAAAGTATGTAGCATTTCCGAGGTATTAAAAGTATGTAAGAATATCGATGTATTCAAAGTATGTAACATTACCGACGTATTAAAAGTATGTAACATTATCGATATATTACAAGTATGTAACATTATCGAGGTATTAAAATTATGTAAAATTAGTAAGGTATTAAAAGTATGTAACGTTATCGAAGTATTAAAATTATGTAACATTTCCGAGGACTTAAAAGTAAGTAAAATTACCGAAGTATTAAAATTATGTAAGATTATGGATATATTAAAATTATGTAACATTATCGATGTACTAAAAGTGTGTAACATTATCGAGATACTAAAAGTATGTAACATTACCGATGTATAAAAAGTATGTAAGATTAATGATGTATTAAAAGTATGTAACATTACCGATGTATTAAAAGTATGTAACATTATCGAGATACTAAAAGTATGTAACATTATCGATGTATTACAAGTATGTAACATTGTCGAGGTATTACAATTATGTAAACTTATTAAGGTATTAAAAGTATGTAAGATTGTCGATGTATTAACAGTATGTAACATTACCGACGTATTAAAAGTATGTAACATTATCGATGTATTACAAGTATGTAACATAATCGAGGTATTAAAATTATGTAACATTACCGATGTATTAAAAGTATGTAACATTACTGCGGTATTTAAAGTATGTAACATTACCAATGTATTAAGAGTATACACTATTATCGAGGTATTAAAAGTATATAACTATATAGGTATTAAAAGTATGTAAAATTATGGTGATATTATAATTATGTACCCATATGGAGTTATTAAAAGTATGTAACATTACCGAAGTGTTAAAAATATTTAACATTACCGATGTATTAAAAGTATGTAACATTACCGAGGTATTAAAATTATGTCAGATTATGAAGGTATTAAAATTATGTAACATTCTTCTTCTTTGATCCTTAGCCGCCGACCGTCAAAGCAGTCAGTGGCCATCACGCCTAGTGGCGCCTTGTAGGGCAACAACAAATTGATTTCACTTTGCTCGGTCGGCGGCCATCCTTCGTACAGTGCCCCAACTCTGGTTCATTCTTTGCATCTCAGCCTCCACAGTCCTCCGCCAGGTTGTTTTTAGTCGGCCTCTCTTTCGTTTTCGTTCAGGGGTCCAAAACATAGCTGTTCTTGTGATGGCATCGGGGTCTATTCTGAGGACATGGCCAAACCAGCTCCAGCGTCTGCCAGCTATGATGGTGTGCATGTCCTCTTGCTTGCTCCGAGTAAGCAGATCTTGGTTGGTGATGGTATTCGGCCAAAAGATTCGGTGAATTTTTCTTAGGTATGTTGTGTGAAAAGAGGACAATTTCGACATTTCCTTCTCTGTAACTCTCCAGCATTCCGCACCATAGAGAAGCACAGAAGGCACACAGCTCTGATATAATCTTAATTTTGTGCTTGTGCTGTATGTAACATTACTTTCGTATTAAAAGTATGTAACATTATCGATGTATTACATATGTAACATTTTCGAGGTATTAAAATTATGTAAGATTATGGAGGTTTTAAAAGTATGTAACATTACCGAGGTATTGAAAGTATGTCATATTATGGAGGTGTTAAAAGTATGTATAATTATGGAGGTATTAAAAGTACGTAACATTACCGAGGTATCAATAGTATGTAACATTACTGAGGTATTAAAAGTATATAAAATTATGGAGGCATTAAAAGTATATAACATTACTGTGGCGTGAGGTTTTTTTTGGCTCTAAGATCAGTATAGTACTGACAATTACAGAAATAGAATTTCTGCAGAAAATGGTGAAGTCCCAGTGTCTGAGAGAACTACTGGTATCACAAATTAGTTACGGCTGTGAATGATCGAAACAATAGTAGAGAGGAGACCGACATAAAGTGCCACCTCCGCTGTGTAACTAACTGTGATATTAAAAAAAACAAGGAAACAGATTTCACTTAACAATTTTAAAAAATTTGACAAGTCGTTCAAATACAATTTCCTTATTATTTATTTAGTATATACACTATCTACTCTTGTGCTGAAGGGTGAATGTTGAAGAATGGAATGTAATGGATTTGTAAGTTTACATATGATTCACATATATTTATATATATATTACAAGTCTTCCAATTATAGGAAACAAATTTATATCAGCTGTGCTGTTAATCACTTATAGTAAATGTATCAGCTGTGCTGTTAATTAATTATATAACATTTATCAGCTATGCTGTTATTATTGTCTCTTTCTACGCTAAATCACTTTCTCGTCACTGACACTAATTTTTGCTCACAATGCTGACAGAAATGGTACTAATGTGTACTCATCTCTTAGAAGTTCCTAGTTTGGTTGACACAAAACCGACTGAAGATCGTTCCTTTAGCCCACCCAAGACTGAGGGGGACTAAAGATGTAGATTCTGTGCAATCTCTATGCTCCTGCGGAGTTCCAGGCAGCTGGACTGACGACCCACGATTTCAGTTTTTATGACACGAATAAAACCTGTAACAAGGAAAAATAGGGGCTAATTTCTGTCCTCAAGCCCACCTATTTCTATTGTATATGATATGAGCGTGTCTCAGTGTCTGCATGTAGGATGAATGACAACATGGCTCAGTATGATTTAGCAATAGCGAGACAAGACAGGTGTCTACTTGCAAAACATTCTTTCTGATAAACTAATACATGGATACATTCAATAATATAAAGTCAATACATGAATACATTCAATAATATAAATTCAATACATGAATACATTCAATACATGAATACCTCCCATAATATAAATTCAATACATGAATACATCCAATAATATGTACACCTAGGTGTGATACAACCATTTTCTTCCCCCTATAATATACCAGGCCCTCTCTGACAAGTGCTATACTAGCTGGTAACATATATCCTAACAATATTGTTATGTTCTTATGATAGGAGTATATGAGACGAGGACTGTTTGGTGATATATCAGGTGGGAGTTATATGGGACAATAGATTGGAGTTAGATGAGACAATAGATTGAGTCCTAACAAGGACTGTTTTGGTTATATTTCAGTTGGTTTTATCTGAGATAATAGACTGAAGTTATAGGAGACAATAGATTGAGTCCTAACAAGGACTGTTTTGGTTATATTTCAGTTGGTTTTATCGGAGATAATAGATTGAAGTTATAGGAGACAATAGGGTGAGTCCTAACAAGGACTGTTGTGGTTATATTGGTCTGAGATAATAGATTGAAGTAATAGGAGACAATAGGTTGAGTCCTAACAAGGACTGTTTTGGTTATATTTAAGTTTGGAGTTATCTGAGACAATAGACTGAAGTTATAGGAGACAATAGATTGAAGTATGAGTCCTATTAGTCTTCGTCTATTCAATCATATTAGGAAATAAAATCATTATACCTAATTCCCCCAAGATACAATCAGTAAACTGATACGTTCATATTAAAACAATATATGTTAAATATATATATATACAGGTGTATCTGCTGTAGGCCTATTTTCCTACCAGTTTATAGTAAATTTATATTTACCCTCCAAGATTTAAACAGGCCAGATTTTGACTCGACTTATCGAAGCAGGCTGCAGGTCAATGCTCTCAGGCAAGCAATAAATCAGGTTGACAGCTCCTCTCACACATTCGGTCGTCTCTGGCTTCGTGTTTGGTGTTGCGTGCCTTTGCATAAAATCTCGCCCGATTATATAGGTAGGTGATTGCTTAAGCAAAGCTTTTGGTTGGTTACTGGCGGAGCAAGCTGATTGGTTTCCTCCGGTTTAGTCTCATGCTCTGTACAGCCTAATTTTATTCAGTTTTTCTCCGCCATCTTGCGTGAACAAGATGGCCGCGGGCTTAAGTTCTTTTTTTTCCTGGCATAACTTCTTGTAATTTTATTCCGGCTCAGCAACTGTGCGTTGATTGGCTGGGCTCTCGACATAGGGATTTAACAAAGTAATGTGTTTACAAAACTCGTTCCACGACATAGCCCCATCCTTTCCTAGCTGTGACCTGTCATAGCTGAAGTGTAAACACCTGCTGTAGTTAATCCTTTTGCGTCTGTCCTTCCATAGTAATAGGGTGTCGACTTAAAAAATCAGCTCCTACATTGTCTCTTCCTGGAATGTAATTCACGGTAAAGGAATAAGGCGCACGAAGCAGACTCCACCTTAACAATCTCGAATTTAACTTTTTAGATGCAGCCAAGAAAGTTAAAGGTTGGTGATCGCTTTGGACAATGAAGTGTGTCCCATACAGGTAAGGTGAAAATTTGTCGATGGACCAAATTAGAGCCAAACATTCTTTCTCTATGGTCGAGTAATTCAACTCAGCTGCATTCAGCTTCCTACTGGCGTAGGCGACTGGTAAAAGTTCATCCGGCTGGGCTTTTGATTTCTGCAAGAGAGTTGCACCAATACCTATACTGCTAGCGTCCGTCCTTAATATAAATTCCTGTGTGATATCGGGTAGCGTAAGGATTGGTTTGCTGGTGAGTTTTGCTTTTAGCTCTGTGTAAGCTTTTTCACAATCAGCATTCCATTGGATTTTATCAGGCTGTCCTTTCTTCGTTAAGTTAGTTAATGGTGCACACAGAGAGTTAAAGTGGGGTATGTACTTCTGATAGAACCCACATAATGACACGAATGATCTCACTTCTTTCTTCGTTTGAGGTCTGGGTGCCTTCTTTAACTTCTCTATATTCTTTGGGTCAGGAGACATATGACCTGTAGAAATAGTGTGACCTAGGAATTCCAACTCCTTACAACCGATATAGCACTTGGTTGGACGTGCAGTCAATCCAGTGGCTCTCAGTCTGTCAAACAACATGGAGAGCGCTACTATATGCTCTTCAAATGTGTTGGTAGCAACAAGAATGTCATCCATAAAGTTAGTGATATGGGGATTTTGTAGAGGTTCCAACATTTTCCTCATCATTCTTGAAAAGATACTTGGAGCATTTTTCAGCCCAAAGGGTAGTACATTAA
Organism: Oreohelix idahoensis; assembly: GCA_024509875.1. Lineage (NCBI taxonomy): Eukaryota > Metazoa > Mollusca > Gastropoda > Stylommatophora > Oreohelicidae > Oreohelix > Oreohelix idahoensis. Next base: position 84,778 of record JAMPIV010017674.1, on the reverse strand, counting down.
ACTCGTAGTGTCCGTCTGATGTACTAAATGCCAGCATTTTCCTAACTTCTGGTTTCACTGGTATTTGGTAGTATCCCTTGCTTAAATCTACCTTCGATAAATACCTAGCCTTACTCAGTGTAGAGAACAGCTGGTTGGTGTCAGGTAATGGGTCAACCTGAGATTCTGTGATCGCATTAAGCTTCCGGTAGTCAATACATAACCTGTGTTCACCACTCGGTTTTCTCAATAGCACCACACTTGAGCTATAGGGAGAGTCTGACTTCGAGATAATTTTCTCCTTCAACAGATAATCAACTTCCTCCCTTAGTGCTTGGGCTTTTGCATAGGGTATAGGGTATGTTCTCATGCATACTGGGGTAGGGTCTGTAACCTTCATGTCGTACTCTAACAGATTCGTACGACCTGGCTTATCTGTGAGCACATCAGCATGGGTTTCCAACACTTTCTGAACCCTCTTCTTCTGCTCTGGAGTTAAATGTTCACTAATATTTACTTGAACATAATCCTCTGTAGTTGTGAGTGGATACTCCATAGAGTGAAGTGGTTCACCGTGCATTTCTGTTGCAATGGCTAGGGTCATGATATGTGCAACTTCTGATGATTCCTTGTCATAGTATTTTTTAAGGAGATTGACATGATATACCTTCTCCTTTCCTTTCTTGTCAATCTTATAATTGGTCCTGGAAAGTTTTTCCAGTATGACATAGGGTCCCTGCCATCCAATCTGCAATTTATTATTGCTGCTTGGCAACAGTAATAACACCTTTTCACCCACCTCCAGTTCCCTATCCTTTGCTTTTTTGTTGTAGTAGGCAGCATGCTTCCTCCTTGTCTGTCTTAAGTTTTCATTGGCCAGTTTCCAACCTGCTTTCAATCGAGATGTCAACTCGTTGACGTACTGGTATGAGGAAGTCACTGTTTCCTCTGCCTTTTCATCAGTCCATGTCCGCAGCAATGCTTCCAGTGGACCTTTTATTGGTCTTCCAAACAACAATGTAGCTGGAGCCAATCCAGTTGAATTGTGGGGTACTTCCCTATATGCAAATAGTGCAGCGGGTAAGTATGTATCCCAAGTATCAGGTTTTTCACTCGCCAGCTTTCTAAAGATTGAAATTAGCGTACCATTGAACCGCTCTACTTGACCGTTCCCTTGGGCATGGTAGGGACTACAATGATAGTGCCTGGCTTGAAATATCCTGAATACTTCTTGTGTTAGCTTTCCCTTAAACTGAGACCCATTGTCAGTCAATATCTGATGCGGGAAACCTAATCGGGTAAATATTGTCAACAGGGCCTCTGCCACTACTTTGAATCTATAGCTGACATGGCCACTGCTTCTCCCCACATAGAGCAAGTATCAACCAAGGTTAAGATGTAAGCATTTCTCTTCTTGGTCCTAGTGAGGGGTCCAACAATATCTACTGCAACACGTTCAAAAGGAGTTCCCATAATAGGCATTTCTCCCAGTGTTGCTGGTGCAGTCCTATGCTTAGGAGCTACTCTTTGGCATTCTGGACAGGATTTTACATATCTTTTTATGTCCTCTGTAATTCCTGGCCAAAAGTAGTGACAGGCTATCCTTTGTCCAGTGGCCCCTATTCCCATATGTCAACTGAAGGGTATAGCATGTCCTAGCGTCATAACCTTCTCCCTGTAAGATTTTGGCACTACAAGCTGTCCATGCCCTTTAGGTCCTGTTCCAGCTTTTCTGTATAGTAGGCCATTCTTCATATACAAGTCTCCTTTCTCTGGATGGTTATGTGCTTTAGGCAATTTGCCAAAACAAGGCTTCAATGTGCTGTCTGCTGCTTGAGCCTTTTTCATCTCTTCTGGATGAGTATTGATAGGATTCTCCTCCATTTTCCTGGAGCTTTCCCTGGTCTGGACTGTTGCCATAACTACAGGTTTTATAGGTTCTCCAATGAAAACATACCTACACCCCAAAATCAAAGGGTAAATAGGGTCGTCCATCACTGCTGCTTTGATTTCTCCTTCCACGTAGCGAGATCTTATGTTGATTCGGGCTATGGGTAGTGTCATGGTTCTTGCTCCCTTGATCGGTCCTCTGATTTCCACTGTTTCTGTGGTTATCTGGTCAGGACTCACTAGAGAAGAGCACACAACTGAATCAAAGTCCAAAGCTGTGACATATAAACACAGTACTTGAGTGCCATTCACGGTCACTTCCTCACAGACAGGGGGATGATGGAAGTCTTTTTGACTTACTGCCATTTCATTCCTTCCCTGATTCCCTGTTGTAAGACATGCAGCATGATGAGGAGGATTCTTCCTTCTGCAGTCCGCAGTATTGTGGTTACTCATTAGACAAGTTTTATACCACTTTCCTTCCTTCCGGTAAGATGTCTTATCCGATCTTAGAGGGTTTTTGTCCTTTTGGTCAAATCTTTGTTTGTTCCTTGTGGTAGGGTCCTTTTGTTCATATTTGGTATAGTTTTGTGATGATTTTAAGTTTTCACCCTGCTTCTTCTTATTTCCTAATAATTCTGCCTGAGCTGCTTGATATCTCTCAGCAACAGTTACAATATCTTCCAATCTCTCTGCTCCTTGTTCCATGATAAACTTCCTCATTTCTTGAGGCATGGACTCTTTCACTTGCTCCATCATTATCATTTCCTTCAGATCCTGACACTTTCCTAAACTACTCCATTTTTCCAAATAGGTTTCCAATCTAGCAGAGAATTGGTGATAGTTTTCTCCTGGAAGAAGTTTAGCTGTTCGGAATTTCTTTCTATATGATTCTGAGTTCTTTTCATATCTCACAAGCAGTGCCTGCTTCAGGATTTCATAATCTTCCTGGTCATCTTTTGAGAGCTTCAAATATACATCGTAGGCCACACCTCTCAATCCCTGAGATAGTTTAAGACTCCACTTTTCTTTCCCTAAGCCATAGGTAGTGGCAAGTCTTTCGTATCTATCCAGGTACGACTCAATGGCGTCTTCTTTCTCAACAAATGGGTCCAGATGAAAATTCATGGCCCCACTTGAGGTGCTCTGGCTGGAGCTACTCTCAGAGTGAGGTGAGCTACCACCATTATTGCCAGTATTTGCCTGAATTTCAAGCTCTTTTAATCTCAACTGATGGTCTCTCTCTGCTTGTAATTTCCTTTCCTCAGCTTCAATTTTCTTTGCCTCATTTTCAGCCTCCCATTTCTTGGCTTCAATTTCTAATCTTTTGGTTTCTCTCTCAGCTTCCAGTCTTTTGTCTTCTCTCTGAGCTTCCAGTCTTTTGTCTTCTCTCTCAGCTTCCAGTCTTTTGGCTTCTCTTTCAGCTTCCAGTCTTCTGGCTTCTGTCTCTAATTGCAACTTTCTTTCTTCCCTATCCATGTGTTTGTCCACTTCTGTTGTGACATACTGAGTAAGAGCATCACCTGTCATGTTTAATTCCTTACCCATCTGCATGATCGCAGTTCTGAACTTCACTAGATCAGCCATGGCGTTACTTAGATAGGGTATGTAAATTTGTTATGATCAAATATTATAATTAAACTTAATTAATTTAACTGAACAAAAAATTTCCGTGCAACTTTGTGAGCATCAACTATTTACTGAGTACTAAATGGTACTCCTCCTAAGAAAACAATAAAAAAAAATCCTATTATAGAATGTCTCCAAAAAAAAATTTTCTTATGTTATCTATGGGTGGCACAAGATAGAGTGTAGATAGATGAATAGACTAAGTAGGCTCAAGATATACAGAAATATCCCAGGAACGAGCCCCCAGTGTGGCGTGAGGTTTTATTTGGCACTAAGATCAGTATAGTACTGACAATTACAGAAATAGAATTTCTGCAGAAAATGGTGAAGTCCCAGTGTCTGAGAGAACTACTGGTATCACAAATTAGTTACGGCTGTGAATGATCTGATCTCGAATCAATAGTAGAGAGGAGACCGACATAAAGTGCCACCTCCGCTGTGTAACTAACTGTGATATTAAAAAAAACAAGGAAACAGATTTCACTTAACAATTTTAAAAAATTTGACAAGTCGTTCAAATACAATTTCCTTATTATTTATTTAGTATATACACTATCTACTCTTGTGCTGAAGGGTGAATGTTGAAGAATGGAATGTAATGGATTTGTAAGTTTACATATGATTCACATATATTTATATATATATATTACAAGTCTTCCAATTATAGGAAACAAATTTATATCAGCTGTGCTGTTAATCACTTATAGTAAATGTATCAGCTGTGCTGTTAATTAATTATATAACATTTATCAGCTATGCTGTTATTATTGTCTCTTTCTACGCTAAATCACTTTCTCGTCACTGACACTAATTTTTGCTCACAATGCTGACAGAAATGGTACTAATGTGTACTCATCTCTTAGAAGTTCCTAGTTTGGTTGACACAAAACCGACTGAAGATCGTTCCTTTAGCCCACCCAAGACTGAGGGGGACTAAAGATGTAGATTCTGTGCAATCTCTATGCTCCTGCGGAGTTCCAGGCAGCTGGACTGACGACCCACGATTTCAGTTTTTATGACACGAATAAAACCAGTAACAAGGAAAAATAGGGGCTAATTTCTGTCCTCAAGCCCACCTATTTCTATTGTATATGATATGAGCGTGTCTCAGTGTCTGCATGTAGGATGAATGACAACATGGCTCAGTATGATTTAGCAATAGCGAGACAAGACAGGTGTCTACTTGCAAAACATTCTTTCTGATAAACTAATACATGGATACATTCAATAATATAAATTCAATACATGAATACATTCAATAATATAAATTCAATACATGAATACATTCAATACATGAATACCTCCCATAATATAAATTCAATACATGAATACATCCAATAATATGTACATCTAGGTGTGATACAACCATTTTCTTCCCCCTATAATATACCAGGCCCTCTCTGACAAGTGCTATACTAGCTGGTAACATATATCCTAACAATATTGTTATGTTCTTATGATAGGAGTATATGAGACGAGGACTGTTTGTTGATATATCAGGTGGGAGTTATATGGGACAATAGATTGGAGTTAGATGAGACAATAGATTGAGTCCTAACAAGGACTGTTTTGGTTATATTTCAGTTGGTTTTATCTGATGATATACCAAGCATTGCCCCTCCAAATCTGACAAGTGTTATATTGTAAATATAATCCTGAGGCTAGAGGTAACATATATGATAACCTAACAATAATTGTTAGGCCTTCTTCAATATATTGGAGTAATAATAGAACATTCAAGGACTGTTTGTTTAAGGGAACATATTTCAGGTTATAATTTCAGTTGTTTATCAATAGGATAATAGATGGAGTTAGTAACAGAGGACACATAGATTGAGTCCTAACAAGGACTGTTTTGGTTATATTTCAGTTGGTTTTATCTGAGATAATAGACTGAAGTTATAGGAGACAATAGATTGAGTCCTAACAAGGACTGTTTTGGTTATATTTCAGTTGGTTTTATCGGAGATAATAGATTGAAGTTGTAGGAGACAATAGGGTGAGTCCTAACAAGGACTGTTGTGGTTATATTGGTCTGAGATAATAGATTGAAGTAATAGGAGACAATAGGTTGAGTCCTAACAAGGACTGTTTTGGTTATATTTTAGTTGGAGTTATCTGAGACAATAGACTGAAGTTATAGGAGACAATAGATTGAAGTATGAGTCCTATTAGTCTTCGTCTATTCAATCATATTAGGAAATAAAATCATTATACCTAATTCCCCCAAGATACAATCAGTAAACTGATACGTTCATATTAAAACAATATATGTTAAATATATATATATATATATATATATATATATATATATATATATATATATATATATATATATATATATATATATATATATATATATACAGGTGTATCTGCTGTAGGCCTATTTTCCTACCAGTTTATAGTAAATTTATATTTACCCTCCAAGATTTAAACAGGCCAGATTTTGACTCGACTTAGCGAAGCAGGCTGCTTGTCAATGCTCTCAGGCAAGCAATAAATCAGGTTGACAGCTCCTCTCACAGTCGGTAGTCTCTGGCTTCGTGTTCGGTGTTGCGTGCCTTTGCATAAAATCTCGCCCGATTATATAGGTAGGTGATTGCTTAAGCAAAGCTTTTGGTTGGTTACTGGCGGAGCAAGCTGATTGGTTTCCTCCGGTTTAGTCTCATGCTCTGTACAGCCTAATTTTATTCCGTTTTTCTCCGCCATCTTGCGTGAACAAGATGGCCGCGGGATTAAGTTTTTTTTTTTCCTGGCATAACTTCTTGTAATTTTATTCCGGCTCAGCAACTGTGCGTTGATTGGCTGGGCTCTCGACATAGGAATTTAACAAAGTAGTGTGTTTACAAAACTCGTTCCACGACAATTACCGAGGTATTAAAAGTATGCAACATTACCAAGGTATTAAAATTATGTAGCATTATCGTTGCGTTTGTATCTATAGTTGTCGATGTGTAGATCTTTATATTTGTCCCCAGGCATATTTCAGTAAGCACCATGAGTGGAGTAAATATTGAAGTACGTATATTGTGCGCAGCATATTCTGTGGGCGGGGCGAGAGAGTTAATTACGAAACATGCACGCGGACTGTGGGTATGTGCGATCCGTGGACCGCGGAAAGCGAGGCCACGGATAATTGAATGGAGAGATTTAATGAGTGCAATTATTACTTTATTTACGTAGTTTGTTTGCTTGTATATTTCTAAATATTGTAACATTTAATACAATTTTTAAACTAAAAATTCAGTATTATGTGTACAAGGCTCACACTTGGAGGCATGTTTGTTTAACATTCCATCTCCACCATCATCGTCATCATCACCATCATAGTTATCGTTATCATCATCGTCAACATCATAATCGTCATCATCATCATCACCATCATCGTCATCATCACCATCGTCATCATCACCATTGCCATCATTACCATGGTCATCATCGCCATTATCATCATGCTCCTCTGCTTTCCTTACGGAACATGGCTGTTATCCTCCACCCAGCACTCACATGCTCCTCCTGCATCAGTGGCCTCTGTGACAGTTTGTTTGACGTGATGAGGTTGCCAGCCCCATGCACAACCTCATATTCGTCGCGTGGCCACGATATGCCTGCGGGTACAGTAGCCCTCTTCTTTCGTCATCTCTTTTGAGACCCCACGCCCCCTTCCTGGAACTACACTACCACCTCCCCTTGGAGCATAAACACTCACCAAATACTGCCCCCTTGTAGTTCTCGGGGATTCTCTGAAGAGACAAATAACAGGCCTACCAAAATACCCCCCAGGCATGTCTTAAGAGGCGAGAAGTATAAGGTTGTGCACGTGGGTGACAGCGTCATCATGTCAACAAAATTGCTGCAAGAAGACGTGAAAGTTTTGGTGCTGGCTTCTTGCAAGGAGCCCGCCGTATCGGTGGTATCACCATGCTCGATAAGGCGTGCAAAGGAAAGTGATAATGCATTACTTACTTAGTCTTTCCTCTTCTACCGCGAGGTGTAGAAATTTGGAAGAGAGAGCGCCAAACTATCCTTTCGGCTGTCTTCCTCCTGGCCTGGTTCCATTCTACTCCTCGGTCCTTCAAAGATTGTCTAATGTTATCCTCCCCAGCGGACTCTGTGTCAGTGATAATGACACTAAGATTAACTCCCAGTTTCCTGTGGGGCACAGGCCGTCAAAGAAATGCTGCCCCTAATAGCTAGCGTGGGGCCTCTGATAAGACGAAGATTAGGGGTATCACTCCCTCAGGCATGTCATAAAAAGGCAACTAATATGAGATTGTACTCGGATTAGGGTCGTCCGATTGGCAGAATGGCTAGAGCGCCAGTCTGTCGCGGTAAAAGATGCCGGGTTTGATTCACGGTTTCGACAAGCTCGACTCTGCCCAGCTACATGTAAATGGGGTACTTCACTTTTGCTGCTGAGTTAGGGCAGGAAAACGCAGCGATGAAGGGAACTTGTCACACCCCCACGCCACCTCTCGATGATGGACATTGTGTAGTGAAGTCTCCAACACTTCACCCCTACGGTAATATCTGCTATGTATCTTGAGCTTTTACACGGAACTGGTGACGTCATCGTGTATACCGAATTACTTCATAAACCACGGTGGCAGAAGCATGTGAAAACTTTGTTGCACGCTTCCTGGAAGGCCGGCCACAGCTGTGGTAGCGCCCTGCTCCATATGGAGAACGAAAGAAAATGATAATAATGATGTTGATGATGATGTCTGATTGACTCACGATTGACAGCAGCAGTGGTTTACGACTCCAAATTCGACTTCCGGCAAAGATGAAGACGGCGAAACTGGAGGACTCGGAGGCAAAGCACAAGGGTTCTGTAATAAAATTTAACAAAGTTCAGATTAAAACAGCGTTTGGTATAAATCTACTTTTTTTAAAAACAGTCACTTTCTTTAACACAATAAATACACCATTTACATCGCCTTTACTGTTAATCATCTCCCCATCGTTCTTGAAACACACGCACATACCACTACATGGCATTGGGTCGAAGGGCGATAGCCCAAACGCCGGTACCTGGATAACAGTAACAATAGCAACTACCTATCATGCCGTCTTGTCTATCAAATATTCTGCACTGCATGTTTGGTTTGGTTTTAAGGACCCTCTTCACGGCACACAGACAAATACATAAGTGCTCCGATCTCCTCCCTTTGTTTAAAGTACAACCTAACTGTTGCGAATAGTTGTCGTTCTCACGTCCTAGTTAAACGACCATTGCAGGTGTTGTAGTGGTTAGATGTGCACTGTTTATAGTTATATCCACATTCCTTTTCCTATAAATTCAACGATGTCACTCAAAATACATTGTTTTGTCTTTGTTTTTGGTGTTAATTTATAGTGGTCTCTAAAAAGTGTGAGAACCATCGTATTAAACTTAAAACAGCTGTCACTCAAATTATGCCAGTTGCATATCATGCACAGATGTGCAGTACTCAGTGACCCGCACGTGATTTTACCAACAACACGAGCGATGCCTTCTTGCTTTGTTTAAGCGTCCTTTTGATTGACAGCTCTCGACCTTCGGGTCACTTATTGTGAACCGAACTTTAGTAACAATGTAACATTTAATGTAACAATTAAATGTGAGAAATAATACTGCATGGTTTAGATTGCACGTTAGAAGTTATCTTTATGATTTATCATAGTAAGCTGTATTTTATTTGAAAGCAATGCTACAGATGGAGCATGCAGCCATTGCGCGGTGACACTATTACTACCTTTGATTCGATCAGGTTCACGCCTGATCATACTTACCGTCTTTTCCTCCTAGATGTTTGTTCCTTTATACTTCTATTCCACATTCTGATGGGCTCAAGGCACTCATATTTTTTCTCGACCAACTTACTGATCTTACTATTAGTACAGGTCCTCATCTTCGCCTTGCTGAGTTAGTTCTTAATCTTAACTCTTTTGAGTTTATGGCCAGTTCTTCAACCACGTTAGTGGCGTAGCTGTGGGTACTAAAATGGGCCCTAGTTACGCTTGCCTTTTTATGGGCCACTTTGGGTATTTGGTCTTTCAAAGTTACCATGGACAACCTGAGTTTTACCGCCGCTATATTGATGATGGTATTGGCATTACAGACATGTTGTCGTGAGAAATTCTAATCCACATATATAAATTAGAAAGTAAATGTAAAGCCTAACGAAGTAATTCAATAAAGGAAAGAAGAATGGTAAAAGAACAGTGCGGTCACAATAGCGTACGCCTGTGTTATAGAACGTCATACTAGCTAAACAAGAAAACCCCTTTTTATGCTCCGTCTGAATAAACTACACGTGTATCTAAACATAAAACTGGTACTGTATTTTTTTTATACGACCTTGATAGACACACTGCGTAATGACCCAGATTTAATATTACATTAATGTCATTATATATACACTACGTAACTAAAAGACAGACGGGCTTAGGAGAGAGAGAGAGAGAGATGTACGGAGGAACGCATGCAATACTACCACGTCGTCTCGCGATTGAAAATTAATGCCACCCCACGCGAAAGGCATGCAGGCTTGCTTTTTTTCAAATAAACAGTGACAAAAACACTACCAATACGAGGTAAGGTTTTAAAAAAACATGTTTAATGCTTATTAGGAAACATGACACAATACTGTTTTATGTCTAAAATCCTGACTTTATACTGACAGAACAGTCGAAAAGGCAGAACAGGTGGCGGTTCTAAAACAATAAATAAAAAAACAAATACACGACTATCCTAGAATAATACATATTTGTAACGAAGCCACTTGGCTCCATTAAACTTATATATGTGGGTGCCTTAGGACTTGCTGACAAAGAATGTGGTAGGTGTTACGCCAATAGTCTAGTAATTAACAAATTATAGCCAAAATATTATAGTGGTGTTGTCTGACAGCACAAAATCATATTTGCTCATAATGGCATGTTTGGACACTGCTTTAGGGGAAATGAGGCCAACACGTTAGATACGATTTGATTGGCTAGAATAATATGTAAGGCGAAACATGATTAGTCGACTGCTAATACTATTTTTGGTTGTTAATGGAAACGGTAGGAAGGGTAAATATTTTTAAAGGCTTTTGTAAACATGGACTCTTTGGTTAGACCATTTGATATAGTCAATTAGAAGCGTCAGTTCAGGGCCACTTTTTTAAAAATAAACTTTGTAAGAAGCAAGTGCGTTGAGAACCAGCTCATATTTTTCTAATAAAAGCCTGGGACAGAGGCAGATCGGAATTGTGCCATAACTCATCGCCAGTCAACGTACTTGTTTAATATTTCCTTGAATTGTGGTAAGCTAGACATATTTGATATCTTTTAGATGAAAATTGAATGTGAATTGATAAATTATGTCTGTCTGTGTGTAGTTCAGTAGCAAACATGAGGCAAAGCCTAGATATTGCTCCACCCATGAAAAAAACTTGTCGGAGAGGAGTATAACTGTATAGGCAGATACGGGATTGCCAAATAGTACTATGACACCTATCTTATTGTATAGAAGGAATTAATGCTGGAATTGCAGAAGCGTTGTAACCATTAGGGAGAGGAATACTGGTGTATATTGTTACATGAGAAGCTAGCAGTTGGCCTACCGCGCTGAACTCTGTGTTTGTTATGTCTTGTGCTTCAGTGTGGAAATAGATTATAACTTAGTTCTGAAGTAGGAGGTACAACCTTCTTATTTCAGGGACCGTGGTACTGAAGTAATAGAGCAGTACCTGGTCTGAGTTTTGCTGAATCCAGAGGCTGGTAGCATACTCCTTGTTCAAGATATCGACCAGTGTTGTTTTTCAAGATAACTGAGAAGCAAGCGAGCAGAGGAGACAGTTTTCCTGCCGCCCACACAGAAGATAAGATTTCGTTGGCCAGAGCAGCTCAATCTTGTGTAAACCCTCTCTAAAATTGACTGTACATTAACTCAAGAGGGACAGTTATTTGTTTTCAAATAAAAAGAAACTGGGAACCTTTCCAAGATTATTTCCACCAGTAACAAACACATGAAGTCATGATGACAAACAACAACCTAGCTTTAAAAGCCAGTATTACCTCATAGTACTACATCACAACTTACACTCATATTGTAATAATAATATATGTCCGTACAAAGATCCTATGCATAAATTGTGTACATACAACTTGTGATTACATTTGATTGTGATTCCTGATTCACTCTGTAGTTGAATCAGGATATCTATTATTGAAAGGAATTAATACATATTTTAAACGTTAACACTTGACTTATTTAAGATAGTCTTATAGAGTGTTCTATGTATGTACGTGTCACAGTGTTGTAAAGTATTGTGGATTTTAATTAAAGTGTTTATCTGTTTGTTGGTTGTTGTGAACATACACTTCATCACTATCATAACCCTAGACATTCAACGTAGTCATCACAATATTCCAGAATAAGTCTGATTGAGGTCTAAATGTGGTAGCAAAGTAAGGTCATCTGTAACACACCACACTTATTAGATACAGATACCTTCACAGCTGATCTCAGTCAGTACACTAAGTCCCCTATAAATATTTATATCATCCCAACTTACCACACATGTCTGAGGTTGACCTCCGTCGATTTATTGATTATGTTGGTAATTTCAATCCTGCCATCAAATTCTGTTCTCAAATTTCAACGACTTCAGTGAACTTTCTTGACCTCACTGTGACTATTAGCTTTACTGGTCTTAGAACTTCTGTTTATTATAAACCTACTGTCGCTCATGGTTTCCTTCTTTATACTGCATCTCACACTGTTAGTTGTAAAAATGTAATTCCTCAACTTCTACGCTTACGTCGGTTATGTCACGATGACGATGATTTCTATCAGCGAGCTCAAGAGATGCTGATTTCTTTCGCCGACGTCTTTATCCAGAACATGTTTTATCTGATGCTCTTAATCGCATCACACACGTCACTCGTCAGATGGCACTCACTACTAAACCTTCTGCTAAATCTGACCGACTCAAACTTTCATTCTCACTGTTTGACGGTGAAATGAATTCTATTTCGTTATCTACCTATTCTCAACTCTGATCCTGTTACCAGTGAGCTGTTCCGTGATCCCCCTCTGATCGCACATCGTAGGGATAAAAAATTTCAAGAACATTCTTGTACACAGGCGCTTGATGAAGACTAGGCCTCCATATTTTGGTACACAGTCTTGCCACCGCCCCAGATGTCGTACGTGTGCGCATGTGTTCCAGACTCAAACTGTTTCATTTCCGAAGGGCAATTTTATTATTAGAGAGTCATTTACACGTGAATCTAGGAATCATATTTATGCCATTATCTGTAAAAGATGCAACATTACATATATTGGAGAAACTGGCAGACGTTTGGCAGGTAGTTTCCGTGAGCACTTAAATGACAATTATCACAGGGAACTTAAACCTGTGGCCTTTCATTTCAATAGCCCTGTCTAGTGCCCTAGATTTCTATAAGAGTTACGTCAACTAAGTCAGAATCGAAAACGAGGCTGAACGACGTGGACGCTATTTTTGGTCGACAATACCAGGGTTAGTAGCGAGAATAAGTATCGAGTAAGATGCCTAGTTGTTCAGCTTTTGGCTGTAGCAATAGCTCTAGCAAAGGATACAGATTGTTCTCGTTTCCAGCAGACAAGAAACTTAGATCGATCTGGGAATGCAAAGTGAGTAGAAAACATTGGAAAGCTTCTATTAATGCAAGGCTGTGTGAACAACACTTTGAGTCCACTGATTTTGAATTGAAGCGACTGGATGGGAAGAAGAAACTTAGATGGAATGCAGTACCTACCAAATTTTTACACCGTGCACCTGGTCAGCACAGAAAATCACCTAAGATAAGGGATGCTGTTGTAGGACGCACTGCCTAAACCATGATCACACTTACAACAAGAAGAAAAATTCAGCAACTGGCAGTTCCATTGAAGACAATGTAGGAACAGATAGTGTGAGTGACAACTACACGGACTCTTCAGCATCAGAAAATAGCATGCAAACAGAAGTCATTACAGATAACTGTGCCGGCTGTGTTGCTAAGGAAACATTGATTAAGACACTTCGAAAAAAAATCAGTAAACTTGCAGCAAGTTTAGCTACAGAGAAGAGGCAGAACAATAGAATGAAGAAACAACTGTCATGCCAGACAGATAAAATATTAAACATGCTATCTGAGGATCAGATCCGGGTCCTTAATTGTAGGTCTTCAAGAGGAGTAAAATGGGGCAGTAAGACTGTAAAGAAAGCATTGCAAATTCGGTTTGCTTGTGGAGCAACAGGCTATAATATGTTATTGAAACAGCATTACCCACTGCCTGCTATACGTACACTTCAGCGCCGAATACAGCACATTCATATTTCTCGGGGAATACTCAATGAGATGTTTGATTACATGAAATTAAAGGTTGTAAACATGTTAGGAGTAGAACGGCTGTGCTGCTTGACATTAGATGAAATGTCAATTAAATCTGCTATTGAATATGATGCAAAAATAGGGGAAATTCTTGGTCATGTCACTGTACCTGAACATAAGGGCATTGCGACAAATGCACTAGTATTCATGCTAAGTGGACTATCCAGCAGATGGAAGCAAATTGTTGCTTTTTTTACTCAGGAAATGTCAACTAATGGCCATGTTTACAAACCCATTATTCTGGAAATAATACATAAAGCTGCTGCAATTGGTCTGCATGTAGTAACTGTCACAAGTGACATGGGAAGTGCAAACAGAGCAATGTGGGCCAGCTTTGGTGTTTGTGCTTCCAGAAACAAAATTGTGAACAAAATTGCACATCCAGAGCAACCAAATAAGTGGCTATATTTCCTAGCTGACACATCTCATTTGATCAAATATGTTAATTCTGCATTTATCTCTGGCCATGATTTCAGATTATCTGAGGAGATGTGTGTATTGTTAAATGTGCCTTCTAACATTGCAAATATACTGCCTGTTAGGGAACTGGCTGACTTACAAAGGAACAGTACCCTGAAGCTAGCTCCACACCTTACTGATGACATACTCTGCCCTGGACATTTTGATAAGATGAAGGTGTCACAGGCACTTCACTTTTTCAGTATATCTGTCAGTGCAGGGATCCACTACATGGTAGAAAAGGAGGGCAGACCTGTAAATAATCTGACAACTGCTCGGTTCATTGAGGTGATATCTAAATGGTTTGATTTAATGTCAAGTCGCAGTCGTGTCATGGCTCTAACTAAGCAGTTTCCAGATAGGTATGCAAATGCTGTTGAAATGTTACGACTTGTGATTCGAATGTTTACAACGCTTTCAGTTGGACAGCAGGGAGCATAGAAACCATTTCAGACAGGCATTCTTTTGTCCACCACATCTGTGCTTGATCTTGCAGAGGACATGTTGAGTGGAAATTTCAGTTTCTTGCTGACATCACGTGTGAGTCAAGACTGCCTGGAGAATTTTTTCAGCTCCATGAGATGACATAATGCAGTGCCAATACTTTTTGAATTCAAACATAGATTGAGAACTATCTGCTTGTCACAATTCCTCAACACTACACGTGGAAGTAGTTACGACGAAGATGATAATGACTTTTTGCTTGATTGTACTGATATGAATACAACAACAGTTACACACACCGAGCAGCATGTTGATTTGTCAGACGTAGAAATAGAAAGCACAGCTGAGGTCCATGTAATTCATTATTTAAGTGGCTAGTATATATAAATATAAATATAAATATAAATATATATATATATATATATATATGTATATATATATATATATATATATATATATATATATATATATATATATATATATATATATATATATATATATATATATATATATATATATATATATATATATATATATATATATATATATATATATATATATATATATATATATATATATATATATATATATATAACGTGTTTGTAGTGTCTATGGTATATTTCTTTACTTGCTTACTTACTTACTTACTTAGTCGTTCCCCTTCTACCGTCAGGTATATTTCTTTAACCTGTCTATATTTCTTATCCTTCTTGCCTATTTGTAACTGAGGCTGACGAAGATTGAAACCCGCAACTTGCTGTGTTTCCTGTGTACCGTTAATTTGTAAAAACTAATTCAACATCGTTTTATTTGTTAATATATGTTTATTCCCTTACCAGTTTTACAGCAGCCCCCTTATTTATTTACTTACCGTCAAACCTGGGAAAGAACTTGCAAAGAATATTCCATATTTGGCCAGTATTTCTTTTTCAACTACCGGGTCTACGAATATAATGCTAGGAATGAAAAATGGTATAAATATTTTTTGTTTTAATTTTTAATTAATTTATGTATTTATTTATTTTTCTTGCAAATAAAGTGGACAGACCAAAAATAACAGATCATCATCATCATCATTTTCTTATGCATGTTGAGGTTCCCAGCCTCATGCGTAGCCTCAGTGTCTTGTGCGACACGCCCGAGAGTGCATTAGGCTTCTTATTTCTTTGTCTCTTTAGTGACTGTGACGAGAGGTTATTTAATGTGTGAGATAATGGACAATTGGGTGTATCAGATGATACCAGGAAAGTGCCAGATAAGAGACTGTTCTTAAAAGAAATACCCCCATTCTCTGAAAAGAGTAATGGTGTATCGAGGTCAAAGGTTTAAGTCAGGCTGTATAGATTACTGGGAGAGAAGCCGAATAAGGAGTGTTGGGCATTGGACTGGTTACCCCATCTCGTAAAACAACTTTTTAGCACAAAAACTTCAACAAATAATGGATAAGTCAAATACAGAATACGAATAAACCCAGCCGCTCAAGACAGAAGAAGGTCCTCTGGAAAGGAGGCGCATGAAGCGACCTAGAGATGTCTGGGATGCCAACTAAGACATGTGGCTTGTTTTGTATCTGTGATGGCATTTCTATATCTATAGTTTAGTGAGGGAGGAGGTCTTCATGACCGTGATACAGATGTTTTGTCATATTTAAAAGCCATATTCAAGTCCAAATGGGACAGAGAACACACGTCACATACAATATGATGCCTGTCAACAGATGTTTGGGCAAAACCAGGTCATCTTTTCCCGCTAACGTATTGGTAACAATTTATCGGCTGAGGTACCATCTCTACCACAAGTACAGGATTAGTCCAACAGATCTCTGCCCCTGTGGCACCAGCCATATGACATCCGAATACCTATAATTTCTGTTTAATCAGTGTTTCTCAAATTGTACCCTAGTCGAGGGGTACATAGCAAACTTTTTTTCTTAAATTTTGCTTGACCATTTTTTTTTTCCTTAATGAGTGGTAGGATAAGGTAAAATGTTTTTAATCATATATATTCGGTGTCTTGTCAGAATGTTTGTTCATTTGTGTGCAGTGTTACATTATTTTAATTAGTTTTTTAATTTAAAAAACATGTGATTGTGTATGTGTGAGAGTAAGTGAGGGAGAGAGTGAGGTGAGTGAGTGCATGAGTCAGTGAACGAGTCAGTGAGAGTGAGTGAGTGCGTGAGTGTGTGAGTGTGAGTGATTGAGTGGGTGGATGAGTGAGTGAGTGAGTGAGAAAGAGAGAGAGAAAGTGACTGAGAGAGGGAGAGGGAGAAAGGGAGAGAGTAAGTGAGTGAGTGAGTGAGTGAGAGAGAGAGAGAGAGAGAGAGAGAGAGAGAGAGAGAGAGAGAGAGAGAGAGAGAGAGAGAGAGAGAGAGAGAGAGAGAGAGAGAGAGAGAGAGAGAGAGAGAGAGAGAGAGAGAGAGAGAGAGAGAGAGAGAGAGAGAGAGAGAGAGAGAGAGAGAGAGAGAGAGAGAGAGAGAAAAACAGTCAGAAGAAAGAACTGAAGTCTTTGAAATGTGGATATATAGAAATATAACAATATCTCATCATGGAGAGAGAAGAAAACAAATACAGAAAGTCTAGAAAACCTAGGAATGAAAGAGATCCATATTAGACAACTAAAATATTTTGGCTATATTAAAAAAAACTTAACATCTTGCTGAAGACCGCAAAGGAAAGAACAGTTTCAGGAAAACGGGCAAGAGAAGGCAAGGAGGAAAGATAATATCAAGAGATGGACAGGAAAGAATCTATCAAACTGTACAATCAAAACAACAGACAAAAGACTTGGAGATACATTACAACCAAGCTTCGATAAAAAGATGGCAGTTGATCAGATAAATTAGTTTTTGCAGATGACAGTAGATCAGATAAATTAGTACCTTCAGATGACAGTTGATCAGATAAAATATTACCCCCAGGTGACAGTTGATCAGATAAATTAGTACCTGCAGATGGCAGTTGATCAGATAAATTAGTACCCCCAGGTGACAGTTGATCAGATAAATTAGTACCTACAGATGGCAGTTGATCAGATAAATTAGTACCTACAGATGGCAGTTGATCAGATAAATTAGTACCTGCAGATGGCAGTTGATCAGATAAATTAGTACCTTCAGATGACAGTTGATCAGATAAATTAGTACCTTCAGATGACAGTTGATCAGATAACATATAACCCCCAGATGACAGTTGATCAGATAAATTAGTACCTACAGATGACAGTTGATCAGATAAATTAGTACCTACATATGGCAGTTGATCAGATAAATTAGTACCTACATATGGCAGTTGATCAGATAAATTAGTACCTACATATGGCAGTTGATCAGATAAATTAGTACCTGCAAATGGCAGTTGATCAGATAAATTAGTACCTGCAGATGGCAGTTGATCAGATAAATTAGTACCTACATATGGCAGTTGATCAGATAAATTAGTACCTACATATGGCAGTTGATCAGATAAATTAGTACCTACATATGGCAGTTGATCAGATAAATTAGTACCTACATATGGCAGTTGATCAGATAAATTAGTACCTACATATGGCAGTTGATCAGATAAATTAGTACCTACATATGACAGTTGATCAGATAAATTAGTACCTACAGATGACAGTTGATCAGATAAATTAGTACCTACATATGGCAGTTGATCAGATAAATTAGTACCTACATATGGCAGTTGATCAGATAAATTAGTACCTACAGATGGCAGTTGATCAGATAAATTAGTACCTACATATGGCAGTTGATCAGATAAATTAGTACCTGCAGATGGCAGTTGATCAGATAAATTAGTACCTGCAGATGGCAGTTGATCAGATAAATTAGTACCTACATATGGCAGTTGATCAGATAACATATTACCCCCAGGTGACAGTTGATCAGATAAATTAGTACCTACAGATGACAGTTGATCAGATAAATTAGTACCTTCAGATGGCAGTTGATCAGATAAATTAGTACCTACATATGGCAGTTGATCAGATAAATTAGTACCTGCATATGGCAGTTGATCAGATAAATTAGTACCTGCAGATGGCAGTTGATCAGATAAATTAGTACCCCCAGATGACAGTTGATCAGATAACATATAACCCCCAGATGGCAGTTGATCAGATAAATTAGTACCTACATATGGCAGTTGATCAGATAAATTAGTACCTACAGATGGCAGTTGATCAGATAAATTAGTACCTACAGATGGCAGTTGATCAGATAAATTAGTACCTTCAGATGACAGTTGATCAGATAAATTAGTACCTTCAGATGACAGTTGATCAGATAACATATAACCCCCAGATGACAGTTGATCAGATAAATTAGTACTCGCAGATGGCAGTTGATCAGATAAATTAGTAGCTACATATGTCAGTTGATCAGATAAATTAGTACCTACAGATGGCAGTTGATCAGATAAATTAGTACCTACAGATGGCAGTTGATCAGATAAATTAGTACCTACAGATGGCAGTTGATCAGATAAATTAGTACCTGCAGATGGCAGTTGATCAGATAAATTAGTACCTTCAGATGACAGTTGATCAGATAAATTAGTACCTTCAGATGATATTTGATCAGATAACATATAACCCCCAGATGACAGTTGATCAGATAAATTAGTACTCGCAGATGGCAGTTGATCAGATAAATTAGTACCTACATATGTCAGTTGATCAGATAAATTAGTACCTACAGATGGCAGTTGATCAGATAAATTAGTACCTACATATGGCAGTTGATCAGATAAATTAGTACCTACAGATGGCAGTTGATCAGATAAATTAGTGCCTACAGATGGCAGTTGATCAGATAAATTAGTACCTACAGATGGCAGTTGATCAGATAAATTAGTACCTACAGATGGCAGTTGATCAGATAAATTAGTACCTACATATGGCTGTTGATCAGATAAATTAGTACCTACAGATGGCAGTTGATCAGATAAATTAGGACCATTAAATGGCAGTTGATCAGATAAATTAGTACCTGCATATGGCAGTTGATCAGATAAATTAGTACCTACAGATGGCGGTAGATCAGATAAATTAGTACCTACATATGGCAGTTGATCAGATAAATTAGGACCATTAAATGGCAGTTGATCAGATAAATTAGTACCTGCATATGGCAGTTGATCAGATAAATTAGTACCTGCATATGGCATTTGATCAGATAAATTAGTACCTACATATGGCAGTTGATCAGATAAATTAGTACCTACATATGGCAGTTGATCAGATAAATTAGGACCATTAAATGGCAGTTGATCAGATAAATTAGTACCTGCATATGGCAGTTGATCAGATAAATTAGTACCTACATATGGCAGTTGATCAGATAAATTAGTACCTACATATGGCAGTTGATCAGATAAATTAGGACCATTAAATGGCAGTTGATCAGATAAATTAGTACCTGCATATGGCAGTTGATCAGATAAATTAGTACCTGCATATGGCAGTTGATCAGATAAATTAGTACCTGCATATGGCAGTTGATCAGATAAATTAGTACCTACATATGGCAGTTGATCAGATAAATTAGTACCTGCATATGGCAGTTGATCAGATAAATTAGTACCTGCATATGGCAGTTGATCAGATAAATTAGTACCTACATATGGCAGTTGATCAGATAAATTAGTACCTGCATATGGCAGTTGATCAGATAAATTAGTACCTGCATATGGCAGTTGATCAGATAAATTAGTACCTACAGATGGCAGTAGATCAGATAAATTAGTACCTACATATGGCAGTAGATCAGATAAATTAGTACCTACATATGGCAGTTGATCAGATAAATTAGTACCTGCATATGGCAGTTGATCAGATAAATTAGTACCTACAGATGGCAGTAGATCAGATAAATTAGTACCTACATATGGCAGTTGATCAGATAAATTAGTACCTGCATATGGCAGTTGATCAGATAAATTAGTACCTGCATATGGCAGTTGATCAGATAAATTAGTACCTACATATGGCAGTTGATCAGATAAATTAGTACCTGCATATGGCAGTTGATCAGATAAATTAGTACCTGCATATGGCAGTTGATCAGATAAATTAGTACCTGCATATGGCAGTTGATCAGATAAATTAGTACCTACATATGGCAGTTGATCAGATAAATTAGTACCTGCATATGGCAGTTGATCAGATAAATTAGTACCTGCAGATGGCAGTTGATCAGATAAATTAGTACCTACATATGGCAGTAGATCAGATAATTAGTACCTACAGATGGCGGTAGATTAGATAAATTAGTACCTACAGATGGCGGTAGATCAGATAAATTAGTACCTACAGATGGCGGTAGATCAGATAAATTAGTACCTACAGATGGCAGTTGATCAGATAAATTAGTACCTACAGATGGCGGTAGATCAGATAAATTAGTACCTACAGATGGCAGTTGATCAGATAAATTAGTACCTACAGATGGCAGTAGATCAGATAAATTAGTACCTACAGATGGCAGTTGATCAGATAAATTAGTACCTACAGATGGCGGTAGATCAGATAAATTAGTACCTACAGATGGCAGTTGATCAGATAAATTAGTACCTACATATGGCAATAGATCAGATAATTAATACCTACAGATGGCGGTAGATCAGATAAATTAGTACCTACAGATGGCGGTAGATCAGATAAATTAGTACCTACAGATGGCGGTAGATCAGATAAATTAGTACCTACAGATGGCAGTTGATCAGATAAATTAGTACCTACAGATGGCGGTAGATCAGATAAATTAGTACCTACAGATGGCAGTTGATCAGATAAATTAGTACCTACATATGGCAGTAGATCAGATAATTAGTACCTACAGATGGCGGTAGATCAGATAAATTAGTACCTACAGATGGCGGTAGATCAGATAAATTAGTACCTACAGATGGCAGTTGATCAGATAAATTAGTACCTACAGATGGCGGTAGATCAGATAAATTAGTACCTACAGATGGCAGTTGATCAGATAAATTAGTACCTACAGATGGCGGTAGATCAGATAAATTAGTACCTACAGATGGCAGTTGATCAGATAAATTAGTACCTACAGATGGCGGTAGATCAGATAAATTAGTACCTACAGATGGCAGTTGATCAGATAAATTAGTACCTACAGATGGCGGTAGATCAGATAAATTAGTACCTACAGCTGGCGGTAGATCAGATAAATTAGTACCTACAGATGGCGGTAGATCAGATAAATTAGTACCTACAGATGGCGGTAGATCAGATAAATTAGTACCTACAGATGGCGGTAGATCAGATAAATTAGTACCTACAGATGGCGGTAGATCAGATAAATTAGTACCTACAGATGGCGGTAGATCAGATAAATTAGTACCTGCAGATGTACAGCAGCAATGACAGTTGTCGCAAAAGGAAGAAGAAAAAATATTAGAAATGAGTGAGATTTTTCTTTTAAATTGCAAAAAAAAAAAAAAAAAGAAAGAAACATACACACACCAAATGACTTACCTGTTGACCAGCGTACATCCCAGAATTGAAACAAAGAAGATAAAAACAGTCATATCTGTGCACTGAAAATTAATATCACTTTTAGTATTAGAAAAAAAAAAAAAAACTCATACATTTGGATGTCATTACTTGTGCTGTCTTGAAATAAGTAAAGTATGTGTAGACTGTTGTTATTGTTGAACAGAATCGACATCATTGCACTCTGAGCAAACTTACTGGTGCTCAGTTTCCCCCTCAGTATATGTCAAAGAGTGGGAATGCTAACTGTTTCTGTAGCTCGCTGGTTGACTATGATAAACCATACGGTCAAGGAATATAAGTCTTCTTACAACAAAGGACCAGTGTACGTTACGATTACTGGGTCGTCATCTAGAAGCTTGATGTAATTGGAAGTATAATTTAACAACACAAAACATTTTAAAAAATATTTTAAACACAGGCTTCTAATGCACTAAATAGCCACAAATAATTTTTCAAGGAGTTTATAGCTTGCTGTCAAAAAATGTAACATCAAATTGACAAAACAGCGTGGGGCGCTTAACATATATTTTATCCATAAGTGTGTAATGAAATATAAAGCAGAAGCTTATTTCATGTAGAATCAGCCTCTTAGGCTTTTTGTTGATGATACAATACAAACAAACAAACAAAATTAATTTTAATTTTATTCATTTTGTTATTTTTACGACTGATTATTGTATTGTCATGGGGAATACATAACTATGCCAAGTTTCAGAGCTATTGCTCGTCTGGAAGTGATTGAAAAATCGATTGCAAGATTTGAAGGTGAGAAGGGAGTGACATACGTTGCAAGTTAAAGAAAAGCCTGTAAAAAAGGTGAAGATGGTCCCAAGGCAGATACTGCCATAGAGGAGTGAAGTGTTAGAGACTTCACTAAACCAGGTCCAGCATCGAGAGGTAGGGTGACCAGTTCCCTTCCTCGTTACCTTTTCCTTCCCTAACTCAAGAGCAAAGTCAGGTACCCATTTACGGCTGGGTATACTGGGTCGTGATATACCGTGAATCGAACCCGGCATTTTTGCCGCGAGAGACAGACGCTCTAACCACTGTGTTATTCGGACGCTGAAGTTTGATTAGGAAAACAAATTTGACCTGTGAGATATGAAATGTGAACTTGAAGTGAAAAGAAGATCAGATCAAGACCCGCCTCCTCATCGAAAGTTGGCTGTAATGAATGTCCACATTTTGTTAATCTCCTGACCCAGATGTCATAACTGTGGCAAGCTGTTCTGTGTTCATCTATTGCTGTTATCTTCCGACATCTGGCTCTATTGTTCTCGCGTTAACGTCTCTTATGTTTCTTCTTCTTGTAGTTTTCCACAAAGCGTTATGTCCAGTAAATAAAATTATCAATCATCAATTACTTTTCGACTGCTGCTGCTGGAGCACAGTTCCTCAACAAGCACTTCCCAATCTTTCCTGTCCCGTGTCTTCATTTCAAGGTCTTTCCAAGTCTTGGCTTTCTTTGAGTTGCGTCATATTTCTTATTCAATCGGATCTTATGTGTTGGATGGTTAAGTTGAATTATTTTATTTAGTTCACTTGTCCACAATGTTGTCGATGTTTGTGTGGATTCAACTTTACGCAGGATTGTGTAGCTGGCCCCACGCCTATACCTTCTTAATGGTCTTTTACGATATGCTTCTAAGGTTGAGAACACCGAAAGCACCAAATAGCTACAGACTTTTATAAATGAGCATTTGCGGAGAAGAAAGGGAATAAGTGATACGACAAGCTCACTAATGTGGAACTGATGACAAGAACCAGACAAGCGCTAGTGGATAACGTGATGAGAAGAAGACACTGGCGATGGAGAAGACACACATTGAGGAAACCTGTTGATAGCATTACATGGCAGTCCTTGTTCTGGAATAATCAGAATGAGAGAAGGATCTCTGCATCTGCAGTACCAGCCCGGTGAAAGTCGAACACCTGCTTCAGTACTGCCCAACCTACAGTAATGAACGGAGTAGCATATGGCAACAACCCACTTCTGTCAACGAAAAACTGTTTGGAGATGATGGGAGCCTTGGGTTGACTACTGCCTTTATTAGAGTCATAAATGTGGAAGTCTGAAGGCGAACGAGGAAGAAGAAGAAGAAGAATGAGAGAAGTAGCGGGAGACCAAAGAATACATGGAGAAGACAACTGGAGACAGACATGAAAAGGAAGGAATGAGAAGACATGAAAAATACTGAGCTGATGGCGCGGGACAGGAAGACTTGGTTAATTGTGCTCTCTTGGAGCTGAAGAGTGAAGAACGCCATGCCTGGAATAGTCTGGAAGATGGTCTACTCATCAAAGTGATGCTAAACGGTGGTGGGGGACACGCTTTGATGCACCAGGACTCTGACAAAACGAGAGTGCTCAATTATCCTGGTTAACGGACTTTCGACTGGCGAGATTTAAAAAATGCGAACTTCTTTTTTTTAGATCTCGATACTGTATTGCAGTTTAATTTGTCGTTCCAGTGATGTGGTGAATGAAGTGTGGTGGAGAAGCTGAAGTTTGCATACATGAGACAAGTGTGTGGTATTGACTGCCGCAAGTCCGTGTTGTTGTGAGATTTCTGTGACGGTGTCTGATCATATGCTTCTTGGTATTCCACGTACCCTGAACCAAGATCTTGAGGAGGCACATAGTGATAAATTATCGACTCCATTCTCCTGAGACGAACATATCACGATATTTTCTCTCTATATACCTGATGCAGGATGTAGTTTATACAATTTTTCTGATGTTTATATTTTCTCCTTTTGTCTTACTTCTTTCTTCTTCTTTGATCCTTAGCCGCCGACCTTCAAAGCAGTCAGTGGCCATCACGCCTAGTGGCGTCTTGTAGGGCAACAACAAATTGATTCCACTTTGCTCGGTCGGTGGCCATCCTTCGTACAGTGCCCCAACTCTGGTTCATTCCCTGCATCTCAGCCTCCACAGTCCTCCGCCAGGTTGTTTTTGGTCGGCCTCTCTTTCGTTTTCCTTCAGGGGTCCAAAGCATAGCTGTTCTTGTGATGGCATCGGGGTCTCTTCTGAGGACATGACCAACCCAGCTCCAGCGTCTGCCAGCTATGATGGTGTGCATGTCCTCTTGCTTGCTACGAGTAAGCAGATCTTGGTTGGTGATGGTATTCGGCCAAAAGATTCGGTGAATTTTTCTTAGGCATGTTGTGTGAAAGGTGGACAATTTCGACATTTCCTTCTCTGTAACTCTCCAGCATTCCGCACCATAGAGAAGCACAGAAAGCACACAGCTCTGATATAATCTTAATTTTGTGCACTGGAAGATCTGGAATATGCAGATGACATTGCACTACTAGCACATTCACATCAACACATCCAGGAAAAAACGGATAACTTAACAAGTTTAACCAGCAGGTGGGCTTGAACATCAATTTAAAGAAGTCTGAGGTCATGACGCTCAATGTGAGCAACCCTGAGCCCATATCAGTAAGGAATTATTTGTATGATTCTGCAATTGGTTTTCATCTTCAAACATTAGACCAGCGATTTTCAACTTGTGTGCAGCGAAGGATCCGCACATGTGCAGCTGGAGTTTGGGGAAAGGTTGAAAAGAAGCGAGGAAAATAAATGATGGATAAAAAAAGAGGAACTGTATATTTTTTAATAAAAGTGAGTTATTAATTTATAACAATGAAAACAATAACAGTGTCCCACTGATATTTTTTTATTAAATACAGACTTTTTGTGTCTGCTCGTGTTTATACTGTATTGAAAAAATAATTCTTTAAAACATTAATGTAGGATTAACATTGGTCATCATAGAGCAGACATTTGATTCAAAACCTGATTTTTCATTATTTCATTGAGAAAAATAAGAGAGTGTGTGACAGATAGAAAGAAGATGGGAGGGGACCCTTTTTGTTAGGCCAGTGGAATGCGTCATAGGATTTTTAAGAATAATCTTTTTCAATGATATCTGATTTGACTTATTGAAATAGTAACTTAATACGACAATCAATTATTACCAATAAATCTGTTGATATCCAGATCAATTTTATTTTAAAAATAATAACAAAATCATTTGAATTTTAGCTGTTGAACTTTTAAACACAATCTTAATACTCGTTTTTTTATGATAGAATTTTTCCTTAGAACAATGATGGTGTGTGTTGACAATTTTAGTACCTTGTTCAGTGTGCCGTGGGTTGAAAAAGGTTGAAAAGCGCTGCAATAGACTTTGGTCATCTCAAAAAAAATTATCTAATTTAGTGGTTTGGATTCTTCACTTTCTTGGTTTACGTGGTCTTCTGGGTTTGCTTGGTCTTATGGGTTTGCTTGGTTTTCTGGGTTCACGTGGTCTTCTGGGTTCACGTGTTCTTCTGGGTTTCCTTCGTCTTCTGGGTTTCCTTCGTCTCCTGGGTTTGCTTGGTTTTCTGGGTTTGCTTGGTCCTCTGGGTTTCCTTCGTCTTCTGGGTATGCTTGGTTTTCTGGGTTTGCATGGTCTTCTGGGTTTACTTGGTCTTCTGGGTTTGCTTGGTCTTCTGGGTTTCCTTCGTCTTCTGGGTTTACTTGGTCTTCTGGGTTTTCCTAGCCTTCTTGGATTAGGGAGAAAAAAATAGTACGTCCCGTGGGCAAGTTGTGCACGTTAAAAATCCCACGACAGTTGGAAATCGTAAAGAGTAGGCTGTAAGGCCGCAGCCCTGGCAAAATAAAAAAGTTAGAAACCTGCCAACCACACAAAAGAAAACATTTATAGAATGTGTGATTCTTATATACACACACTGGGATTCTCGCCGGTGCTACGGAGTTCGTTCACTGTTCTGAGATCCTCCTTGGGTGATCTAAGGGAGGGGATTGGAGATCTGATGCAGTTGTTCGTGTGCAGTGAAGGTAGTCCATAAAACCAAACCAGACATGATAAGGTTGTCAGCCTCATACACAACGTTATATTAGTCGCCCTGTACGACATGCATGAAAGTTCAGTAGTCCTATTCTCTCTGTGTCTCTTCAAAGACACACCCCCCCCCCCCCCCCCCCCCCACGAACTACACTGGGAAAGATTCATGAAAATTGGCTTTGAATGAACAGACAATACTAAAACCAAAATAAAATCACCAACTATAAAAATATAACGCTACTCACCGATATAGCCAACACGGACAATTCAGTAAGAAGTGAATATGTTTCTGTAAAGCAGGAAGTTTAACTCTAGTTAGAAGCGTATAAAGCACATGTGAAATTGTAAGTCCGGTGTATAATCACACTTGGTTGTTAGCTGGTTTGATTCCTAGGGAAACCGGGACACTGTATTTATGACTAGCTTGAATTTGGTTACGCACTTGACGAAAGCTGTGACCTTTACGCTCCAGTGAAATAAATAAAAAGTGAAACCCGAGGTCTGTGAACAGGTAAATAAGTAATGTACATACGTGGGTATGAGGCAGGCGCTCGTAAGAAATAAAGAAGTAGAAAACTAGGCAACAGAAAAAAAAAAAATAACAGTCGTAATAGACTTACCGGGGAATCGAACCCAGAACTATGCGAGCGGCACCATCGGTGCTTATTTGATTGTGTGGCTAGTCACGAGTTACTCCTGGTTGCCAGGCGGTGGTGCCATTCGGATAGTCCTGGGTTGGAGTCTCCGATAAGCCTATCATTTCTGTTGTTTTTCTGTTGTCTAGTTTTCTACTGCTTGATTTCTTACGAGCGCCTGCAACATCCCCATTTGTGTGTATATTTTTATAATTATATCGCGTTAGCGAAGATTTGAGTGCAAAGTTTAAAAAAAAAAAACCATTTCACCGTGAATTTCGTTATGTGTTTTCAATTTTGTTATAAAGTAACACTTTACTGCTGGCCTTGGTTGCCGCTTTTATTGTGTTCATGGTTATAGTTTTCTTGTATTTATGTTGGATGAATATGAAAAAAATAATCGAAAAAAAGATGGTTCGTCTTATTTATATATTCTTATGTGTCTTACTTAGCTCTCACTTTCTTTGCTTTCCTTGACGAAGGCCTTATGGTCGCAACGTTCGTTAGTTTCTTTATTTTGTTGTCTTGGAACGACGAATCACTTAAAAAAATTTTTTTAATATCCATCCACCGTACCCCACTTCTTACTGTACTTCCCCACGTCTTCCTCGACACACAATATTCATGTATTTAGTGTTTTTATTTCTCTTGAGTAATTTGTCTTTATACATTGACACAAAGTCATTTTGTTCCTAGCCAAGAAAGATAGAAAATAAATTAAAAAAAAATAACCTACCCCCACACACACACACAACAAACGAAAAGAAGGAAATACAAATAAGGGTAAACTTTTTTTTTTTTTTTAAATTCAGGACTATAGGCAATGAAAAAAGCAGAATTTATAGACAAGAGCAGTGGATAGAAAAAAAAACCAACCAATCTGTCAGACAGCAGCGTGTTCAATGTGTGGGCATGATTGCTTCGCTGTGTTACATCGCGCTTATTCCGTATTTTCGCGAAAATCTGATGCGATTGTTTCTTACTTTCCTTCACACCTACGATCCTCCCAAAAATAGTCTAAGGGCGGACAATTCTACGGTTTATCTCGAAACAGCTGAGAATGAATTGTGTAACTCTAGGTTTCCGGTGAACACAGGCAAGGACACAATGCTATAAATAAAATCCCGGATTTGTCGTCACAACGTGTAAAAGGCAGGATACATACCACGTGATCCGAAGACATCAGTCATTATGACTTTCTCAGAAAACACAAAGTGCAGTGGAATATTTCGACTTTAGAACAGTAAAGTACTGCTCACGATAATACATGAGAGAATCAAGGTTAAAGAAATAATACAGTAAAGACCGGTTTGGTTTTCACAAGAACGGCAGAACGAGAGAAGCAATATTATGTAACAGAGTACTGAACCAAAACGAGGTGTTTTGTGGTTGGTTGCTGTTGTGGTGGTTGGTGGTTGTAGTTGGTGGTGGTTGTTGTTGGTGGTAGTTGTTGTTGTTGGTGGTGGTTGTTGGTTGTTTGTTGTTGTTGCTTGTTGTTGGCTTGTGTTGTTGTTGGTTGTTGTTTTTGTTGGTTGTTGTTTATGTTGATTTTTGTTTTTGTTGGTTGCTGTTGTTGGTGGTTGTTGTTTTGGTTGTTCGTTGTTGTGGTTGTTGGTTTTGTTGTTGCCGTTGGTTGTTGTTGTTGTTGGTTGTTGTTCGTTGTTGGTTTGCTGTTGTTGTTTGTTGTTGTTTTATTGGTTGTTTTTGTTGGTTGTTGTTTTGGTGGTGGTTGTTATTGTTGGTGGTTGTTTTTGTTGGTCGTTTTTGTTTGTTGTAGCTGTTGTTGGTTGTTGTTGTTGTTTTTGTTGGTTGTTCTTTTTGTTGGTTGTTGTTGTTGTTTTTGTTATTGTTTTTGTGGGTTGTTTTTGTTGTTGTTGGTTGTTGCTGTTGGTTGTTATTGTTGGTTGTTGTTATTGTTGTTGGTTGTTGTTGTTTTTGTTGGTTGTTATTGTTTTTGTTGGTTGTTGTTTTTGTTGGTTGTTGTTGTTTTTGTTGGTTGTTGTTTATGTTGGTTTATGTTTTTGTTGTTGGTTGTTGTTTGTTGTTGGTTGTTGTTTTTGTTGGTTGTTGTTTTTGTTGGTTGTTGTTGTTTTTGTTGGATGTTATTGCTTTTGTTTGTTGTTGTTTTTGTTGTTGTGACGGTTTGCCTCCCCTGCTTTGCAGTAGTGGTCCAACAGTGACCATACTCAAGAGTATCTAATATAGGCTTCAATGGAGTCTATTTGTACACAAGACTCTTGGCAGAAATGTAGATAGAAGAGTAGTTGCGTAGGCCACTGATCCCGTCTTGTTCCAGAAATAGTACGTTCTGCTGGTACCACCAATAACTGTGATAGAAGAATAGAAAAGAACGCTCTTCTGAGTACGACGTTCTCCGACACATAGTTATGTGTCCCCCCTCTTCTATTTCACCATCCCACTTAACTCAGAGTTTAACCTCGATGAGAATTAAATTTAATCCCTAGGGATAAACTTTCCTTTACATTTAAACTGAATAGCTTTAGCTTTACATTGCTTTTAAATGAAAAAGGTTAAACGTACATATATAATATGTTTTACATTTACATCTCCACTGTTTGAAAAGTGTTCATCATATAAATTCATTTATGTTTTCTTTATATTTACACTTATGGAAAAGTTTGAAACTTCTATTAATTAAAATGAATATTTTCTCATTGACATTTACACTGGTTTAAAGCGTGAAACCTTACATTAATTTTGAAGTGAATATGTTTATATGGACATCACACTGCTTTGAAAATGTAAGTCTTATGCTTAGAATGTACATCATTTCTTTTCATCTTTCCCTCCCTGCTCCATAGGGAACCTGGAACTAATTTATGCTTTTAGTTCTCTTTACGGAACTATCAATAAAGCACTCACCAGCCCGTGCAGTGGTGGTTCATGAATCATCATTTTATACGCTGAGGTTGCCAGCCTCAAATGACTTTGACACCCAATAGCGAGTTTCACACAATAAAAGTCACATGGTAATATATACATATATATGTTAGTTCACATGTTAGTAATAAAATATGAAATGTAAATCACAACTTACGCCAATCCTGGCTACAGACTTGTCGCACAGATGAATAAAAGAGACGAATCTTCCTTTACACGAGTCTGGGATTTCTTTTAAGTTTACAATAGATTGCCCCTTCTGACTCTGTGTTTCTTCAATTTTCCTAGTCCGGGTTTTCCTTATTAAAAGTTGAAAGAGATTTCCTGTGCTTTATAATTCTTATCTGGTTCACCAATAAAAGGTCCGGATAACAATTAGGAATTATGAATCTAGTTCTTCACTCTGGCGAAGGTCTGGTGTCTTGGCGAACATGCAAATCACAGAGAAAGAAAACTGTGAAATTGTCAGCCTATATTCCCTCCAGTGATGTTATGAATCTAATTAGAAAGATCCAATCATTTCAAATCATGCAGGATAGGCTGTGATATTTCAAAATAGTCACACGTGAAATAAGGTGCATGTCTGCAAAGGTCACGTATTACCATATATGGACATATGATGCCTTGCATACACTCTCACAAACACATTAGTAGACTCATATTGTCTAAAATGTAATAAATCCATGATTACTTTTTAACCAAGGACCGGAAGCAATTACATCACATTTGTCTGCCCATATGTGTCACCCAGACAGTAATCTCGTTATCTGTCGTATGAGTGCGCAAACTCCATGTCTTATCGGTGAATTAAGCCGATAGCGCAGACCGATGTAAGTTTTAATCTGCCGCGCCTATAACCACAAATCTGGGTAGCACTCCTTGCAAATGTGATATTTATCACCTACAGGGCGACTTGATAAAATCAGATACCTGCTACTTAGCAGACAAATAAAGACAGAAAGAAAGAAAGAAAAGTGCGATAATTGACAGCACCTAATAGAAATCAGTACCACAAATGTACCGATACTTCCGGAGAGAACCAAAGATCGATAGAGGTCGCCCCGTTTCGTCACAGTTGTTGGTTGTTGCTGCTGCTGCTGTTTCTGTTGTTGTTGTTGATGTTGATGATGCTCTTTAGCAGTCAATACCAAGTTGAAGAATTTGCATGTGTTCTGCAGCTGTTGAGTGGTGCTGTATAGAGTGTTTGTGATTGTTGGGGAGCGCGGCAATAGCTGTCTACTGTCTGTGGAGAATTCCGGGCAAGTGAGCAGCACATGCTGAGCTGTCTTATACGGGTGGGTACAGGGCAGCTCGGCCACCTTTGGTCCAAACCTGGCATCCAGCTCTCACCTGTGGCTCCTCGTAGCTGTCAGCATGCGACAGCGGCCACCCCCCGGGCAACGGCTTTGACAGGCCGGCTAAACTAGGTGAGGGTAGCCGAATGGTTATAAACCTTCAGTGAGTTAGGGTCTGCCTACCCATGCATGCGAAGACTGGATTCAATAGACTGCGCGGAAGAAACCACCTGTTGGTTCAACGGGCATGACGGCGATTACCAGCAACGCGCTGTGGAACGTAAGGAGCACGGCGAGGCACGTAGAAAGCCCTGGTCATCCACTGCACCTGACTTCATCTCCAGTCGTCTTGACTTGTCTTGCCACTGGATTGAGATGGACCCAGGCGAGAGAGTGAGGTCGACGAATTGCGCAACTCTTCCTCACTTTAATCCAAATCACCGCGCAAGTCACTCTTTCATCCATTCATCCATTTAATTGTTAGGAAGAAGGATAGGCAAGATGTCCGGGTGACCAAGTCCATGTGTGGTGCCGAATGTTGGACTGATCATCGCCTCATTGTATCTAAACTTAAAATTCGTATCCAACCAGCCAGGCGCCCTCAGGGGAAGAAAACTCAAAAGAGGCTGGATGTCACCAAACTAAAGAAGACAAAAATCAAACAGTCATTTACTGACACCTTAGAAGACCGTCTCAAATCTATCTCGCTAGACGGCCAAAGTGTGGAAACAAATTGGGCAGCCCTAAGTGAGCAGATCTACAACACTGCTACAGAGGTCCTGGGTCCTTCCATCAAGAAACAAAATGACTGGTTTGATGAGAACTCAGATGATATAAAGCAGATGTTGGCTGAGAAACACCATCTCCATAAAGCATATTTAAATGATCCAAAATCTACATCCAAGAAAGACGCTTCCAACAACATGCGTAGAATCGTCCAACATAAACTACGCCAGATGCGGGATTCATGGCTGAGTAATAAAGCAGATGAGCTCCAAGGCTTTGCTGACAGCCATGACTTGAAAAATTTTTACCTTGCACTCGAAGCGGTCTATGGTACAACATCATCAGGATCATTTCCCCTCCTTAATGCAGATGGAAAAACACTAATTACAGACAAGGAAAAAATGCTCCAACGCTGGGCTGAACATTTTAATAATATTCTGAACCAGCCATCATCTATTAACGACGAAGCCATCATCCGCCTGCCCCAAATTCCTATAAATGAAGTATTAGATGATGTACCAACTCTGGAGGAAACTAAGAAAGCGATTCGTCAACTGTCTAGTGGAAAGGCCCCCGGCCCCGATTCAATTCCTGTTGAGGTTTATAAAGATGGCGGTGCAGTTCTGTTAGAGAAACTTCACATGATCTTCCAGCAAATGTGGCAGAGTGAAACCATCCCACACGATCTCAAAGATGCGTCAATTATACATCTATATAAACGTAAAGGTAATCGCCAAGACTGTAACAATCATCGAGGCATCTCTCTTTTATCAATCGCTGGGAAGATATTCGCCAGAATCCTTTTGAATCGCCTTACGGCTCATCTTGACAAAGGTCTTTTACCTGAAAGTCAGTGTGGATTCCAGAAAGAACGTGGAACCACAGATATGGTGTTCGCTGCAAGACAGCTACAAGAAAAATGCCAAGAACAGCACTGTGACCTGTACACAGCTTTCATCGACTTGACAAAGGCGTTCGACACGGTCAGTAGAGAGGGTCTATGGAAGATCATGGCAAAATATGGCTGCCCAAAGAAATTTATCACTATAGTGCAGCAACTGCATGATGGAATGCAGGCTAGAGTTCAGGAAAACAGTGAGCTATCAGAGCCTTTCCCCGTCTCAAATGGAGTTAAACAAGGGTGCGTACTTGCACCGACTCTGTTCAGTATCATGTTTTCTGCTATGCTGACTGATGCTTTTAGAGACGGGGACACAGGAATCGACATTAGTTATCGTATTGATGGAAAATTGTTTAACCTTAGGAGGCTTCAAGCAAAAACCAAGGTCAAATCACACACCATCAGAGATCTTCTGTTTGCTGATGATTGTGCCCTCAATGCTGGCTCAGAGGCTGATCTGCAGCATAGTGTGGATAGATTCTCCGAAGCCTGCGCCAACTTTGGGCTTACCATCAACACGAAGAAAACAGAAATCATGTACCAACCAGCTCCTGGCACAGTTTATACTGAGCCAATCATCAAGGTTAATGGTGAGAAACTGAATGTTGTGAACAGATTCACATACCTTGGTAGCACACTATCTCAGAACATTGTCATTGATGATGAGGTGAACACCAGGATCTCCAAAGCCAGCAGCACATTTGGCAGACTATACACCAACGTTTGGCATCGAAGTGGCATTACTCTACAGACAAAGCTGAAGGTGTACAGAGCTGCGGAGCTTCCAGTGCTGCTTTATGCATGTGAAACATGGACTGTATACAGGCGCCACGTAAAGAAGCTAAACCACTTCCATACAGTCTGTCTCAGGAAGATAATGAACATCAAATGGCAAGACAAGATCCCGGATACCGCCGTTCTTGTCAGAGCTAGTATCCCTAGTATTGATACTATTCTGATGCAGTCACAGATTCGCTGGGCAGGTCATGTAGTCCGCATGCCAGACCATCGACTGCCAAAGATACTTTTTTTATGGTGAGATACAGAAGGGTAAACGCTCCCATGGTGGCCAAAAGAAGCGCTTCAAAGACACGTTAAAGACGTCATTGAAAACCTTTAACATAAACCCAGACACATGGGAAGCTGCTGCGCAAGACCGAATTGCTTGGCGCACATCTCTTCGTAAAGGTGCAGCGGCATGCGAATCATCCAGAAGAGCAGCAGCGGAACAGCGGAGACAAGCTAGAAAGGACCTGGTAATAAAACCTTCACATGAAGCAAACATTCCCTGCCCACACTGTCCGAGATCTTTCCAGGCCCGCATCGGGCTCATCAGTCACCTTCGTACCCATAGACTAACCTAACATATTCCTAAACAATTGGATGAACAGAGTGGTCTTCATCACCCGTGATGGACAAACAACAACACAGTTGCAGCAAATAGGCTCATGCGTGGGGTTTAATTTGTTTAGGTGTTTGTTGAGTCTGGCGTGTTCTGTTCTTAGTTGCAAGATTATACTCTGCGTCACACTTCATAGGTTTTTAATGTTTTCATTTTTGTTGGGATGGACCATTTCTTCATGCAAGGCACGACGGGTAGACTCTTTTGCTCATCGGTTCAGCTATTCCTTTTTGAAGTTGTTTTGGAGTATTGAATGCTGTCAAGTGCTAAGCTGTGGTAGCACGAGATACATTGTGGCGTTACACTCTGAGCAACAAACATGGTTCGTTATTCACATCTCTCAGTAACTGAATAGACTCGAACCCGTAAGTACGATATCCGATGTCTTTACATCAAATCTTCAGCACACCGGAAGTAACATCAGCTGACTACCACTTAGGCCGTGAATCACAAGAATACTACAATGCATCAAGAACATCATTGAAACAATGTTCATGGAAAAATATCACATCTTGCTACATCTCAACCTGCACTATCTGCTTTCCATAATACACTTCGCTGATCTCACTCAACGTAACCTTCCCTCGCTTGAGTCTCTCAAGATTGCCCGCTACAACACATGACCCTTTTCACCCCATTAGATACCACTTCGCTCATAACAGCTCAGTCACAAACGTGAACTTAACAACACTACTCGACTGCTACCAATACCATTCGCGAATACGATCAAGTTTAACACAACATCACCATTGCCATCACCATCACAGTAATAAGTCGTCATGTTCATTTGCCCGCTTGACCTTGTTAAGAGTAGGTGGATGATACAACATTAATCGACAATCCTGTGGTAAATATTCTCGTATACTAGAGCGCCTGTTTTACACGAAAAATCACCCAGTGTATTGATTTAATCGATGATAAGGCGAGTGTGACTTTCTCGTCCAGATGGTAATGCAACGAATTGTGTTTACCTGGGAGTGCCATGCGATAAATTATCGACCTGCTGGCAAGCATTCGGCAGACTCGATATGACATAATCGCTTCCTGTAAGGTTCATTACGAACATATTACTTTAGATAAAAATAAGGAGTTGTGTTTGTAAATAGTACGGAAATCTCACTTCCATATTTTGGAAGACATGACCTTTGCATAAACACACAGACATTTCCTAGTGAAATTCCTGATTGAACCATACCTAAATCGCAACAAAGCACTGCGGGAGGAGCGAAGTGAAACATGACCTGATACTTTAATCAGTTTAGAACACTGTGAAAATTCACCTAGCGCCAAGAAGATAACCAGACCTTGTAAGGAAGGGAAACCCGAGGCCTGTAAACAGTAAATAAATATTAGACAAACATAAAGGTATGTTTTTCAGGCACTCGTAAGAAATAAAAAAGTAGAACACTAGACAACAGAAAAAAAACAGACGTGAGTGGCTTACCCAGGATTTGAACCCCGGACCTTCCGTACGACAACACCGCCTAGCTATACAAGCGAATCACACTATCTGACATATACTGTATAATAGGGGAACGACAGAAGTGATTGCGACATTAATAAGGCTAAGCTGCCCATTGTAAACTTCCGGTTTTGTCTTGTGTTTCGCATTAATGACCGGTCAGTAAAGCATCTTTTTTTGGGGATGCCTGGCTGGCCGGGAGGATAGTGTGATTCGCTTGTATAGCTAGGCGGTTTTGTCGTACGGAAGGTCCGGGGTTCAAATCCTGGGTAAGCCACTCACGTCTGTTTTTTTTCTGTTGTCTAGTGTTCTACTTCTTTATTTCTTACGAGTGCCTGAAAAATATACCTTTATGTTTGTCTAATATTTATTTACTGTTTACAGGCCTCGGGTTTCCCTTCCTTATATGTTATAAATGTTTATACAATACCAGAAACCTACCCTCTGTTCTATACTACTGTTCTTAAGTCTTCTATCATTTACTAGACACAGTATCAAGGTCTTTGTCTTGTGTGGACTGACATATACTGTATAATAGGGGAACGACAGAAGTGATTGCGTCATTAATAAGGCTAAGCTGACCATTGTAAACTTCCGGTGTTTGTTTCGCACTAATGACCGGTCAGTACAGCATACATTTTTTGGGGATGCCTGGCTGGCCGGGAGGATAGTGTGATTCGCTTGTATAGCTAGGCGGTGTTGTCGTACGGAAGGTCCGGGGTTCAAATCCTGGGTAAGCCACTCACGTCTGTTGTTTTTCTGTTGTCTAGTGTTCTACTTCTTTATTTCTTACGAGTGCTTGAAAAACATACCTTTATGTTTGTCTAATATTTATTAACCAGACCTTGACAGAGTTAAGAATAGCAGCAGATTTCATTTATAAGACCGGGCCTTGTTTGAGCATCTTGAAGACTTAGAGCCCCAAAAAACTCTACTATTTTAACTCGGAAAACCGAAATCTGAGGAAACTGAAACACAAAGTCAAATTAAAAATTCATTGCTAAAATAACAACACCCCAGACCACGTGTAAGAGGCATCGTCATTCTGCCTTAAACTATTTCTCTGAGCCAGCAGTATCTGAGCCTAAAGATTGGCTTGGTGGTAACTTATTCTATAAGGAATTATTCAATTTTATAACTGTTAAAACATAATTGATTATTAAATTTGTTACTTGTTTAAAGACAAATCTAAAGTTGATTTAATCCCCGCCAAGAGTAATCCTGTGCGAAGGTAGACACCTTTGAAGACCCACATTAGTTACTCTTACGTTTTGGCAACTGTTGGACCACTGCTGCAGAGCAAAGGGGAGGCAACCAGTGACAATCATCACCACCACCATCATCACCACTACCACCACCAACACAGCCACCATCACCACTACCATCATCAACAATATCAATACCACCATCATGAGCATCATCATCAGCATCATTATCAACACCATTATCATCAGCATTATCATCACCACCAACGCCATCATCATTACCACCATCATCATCTGCTTCATCATCATCACCATAATCATAGCCACCATCACCACCATCATCATCACCACCACCATCATCACCACAATCACTACCACTATCATCACCACCACCACCATCAGCATCATCACCACCATCATCATCATCATCACTACCACATCACCACCACCACCACCACCATCATCACTGTTACCGCCATCATCGTCACCACCGTTATCATCAGCATCATCACCACCACTATCATCATCATTATCACAACCATCATCATCAGCAGCACCACCATCACTATCATCACCCTCACCATCATCACCCTCACTATCATCAGCATCATCCTTGTCACTACCACCACAATCAAAATCATCATCATCATCAGCTGCCATCTCTACAACGAAGGTCGGCTGCAATGTATCTCCAACGTCTTCTCATCTCTTGTCTTGGTGGTGCACTCTGATAGACTCTCATGTC
Source organism: Oreohelix idahoensis (assembly GCA_024509875.1). Classification (NCBI taxonomy): domain Eukaryota; kingdom Metazoa; phylum Mollusca; class Gastropoda; order Stylommatophora; family Oreohelicidae; genus Oreohelix; species Oreohelix idahoensis. The sequence continues at coordinate 46,337 of JAMPIV010017674.1, read as the reverse complement.
CATCTCTTGATGTTATCTTCCCACTTAAATCGCTGTCTTCCTCTTGCACGTTTGCCTTCAACTCTTCCTTCTATTATGGCCCAGCAGTGTTAAAAAACCTGTCTTGTTATATGGCCTAAATATTTTAGGTGTCTAATTTTTATCTCCTTCATTAATTCTCTTTTCATTCCTATCTTTTCTTGGACATCTTTATTTCTTTCCTTCCTTTCCATGCGCCCCATTCTTCTATATATCCATATCTCAAGGGCCTCAATTCTTTCTTACTCTTCCTCGTTCATTGTCCATGTTTCTACACCATACATTAATGAAGAATGTAAATTACATTTGATGATTACCACTTTAAATTAGGTAGATGTCAGTGTTTGTCTCATACTGTTGAATGTAGCTCTGGCCATTCCTATTCTCTTCTTGATTTATGTTTCATATCTGCCATCTTCTGTTATTATATGACCAAGATATGAGTAACTCTTGACTTATTCCAATATTTTCCCATTTATTCTTAACGTTAATGCGGATTTATCGACTGCGTTGCTAATTATCATAGCTTTAATTTTTCCAGCGTCAGGGGAGTTATAAGTTGATAAAGATATTTAGCATGTTGAAATGCCCCCAACTGACTGAAATTATGAGTTCAGTGATATTAAAAAACACCCCTAAAACAAAGGACAGTGTGACGTACGTATAGTATGAAAAGTGAAGTCCCTGAATTGTTAGATGATAGGACAGTAGCCTCGAATAGCTTCGCAGCCCCTGGATTTGTGTGCAACACAAGAGTGAACGTGGATTCCACGTTGGCTCATTAGCATGCACAATAGCAACGGGCAATTCTACCACCTGGGCTCATTAGTATGCATCATTTCCACGTGGAATTCTACAACGTGGGCTAATTAATATGTAGATAGTTTCATGCGTGCATCCTGGACGTCGCTTTGTCTTAAAGGGGAGGTTAAACCACGCCTAACGCAAATCTCTAGAGCGATTATAAGCAGTTATTTCCCTACCTTGCCTGTCCCCCATGCCTATTAGGGCGTTGCCAGAGTCCAACGAGGAAAGCGGGATACGATTAAAGGCAGTAGTGGTCCCCAAAACGGACGAAGCAGTTTCCGCTGTCGTTTAGCATCTCAGTGCGAAACAGAGAAGAGCGCTGAAACCGCTCGCAGAACAAGACGAACGGGGGAAGTCTAAGCGGTAAAGAGTTAGGTAATAGAGCGGGGACTGGCGGCGCTAGAATCAGAAAGTTCCCTGATTTCAAATAAGGCGTTAAACTTAACACCTAGATATTACCTCTCATTTCATTTAATATATATTGAGACCACTGAAGAATGCAGTTTATCATTCGTTTGCCAGAGATTTAAAGAAGCACTAGCTTATAGTAGAATCCTTCTAGATTTCCTCTGGATTTTCGGCTATATTGGAGTGAATTCATTCTGTGCAACGATAAAATTATATTAGTTTCAAGTGATCAGTGGTCTAGCTCTTTCATTTTTATTTCACTGGATTTTGTGTTAATTTAAACCTATTAAATAAACCCATCTCAAAAGTTTCCAGTTGTAAATTAAATGATATCTATACGTTATTTCCCAATATAATAGATGCTTAAAATTAATTTTGAAGCCGTTAAGGGATTATAACAAACTAATACAGTTTAGTTCTGTATATATGTGTGTGTTTTTAACCATTAGACTCGCGGACAGTTTCTTAAATATATATAATTGAATACGCGAGTGTATTTAATAGTCTTAACTGTTAAATTATCGCGCGTCAGAATATGATTAGTATTGAGTGTATTGATTACATGTTTTCTATTTTTTCACATAGAATGATCATACACCTTTGCGTCCCAGCAAAATTATAGAGTCCTTCAGACTTGGTTCTTCAACATCCAGAATTTTTGAACATTTAAATATAATCTTGTGGCGACCCGGTGCGGTCTCGCTCTCTAAAATTACATGAGATAAAGCCACCCAAGAACATTTAAATACTAATTCAATATAGTCTGTAAAGATTAACTGGAGAAGAACAATTTCCAGAGGGATATATTTAAATTTTGCTGTTCTGCTGTGGAAAAGAGTATATCATTTATGTACACTGATAGTCACGTATTTTTCACTGGATTAAAACCCCCGAAGAGAAAAACCATACCTCGCTGTTCAGTCTTGTCATCACGCTATAGAAGTTTTACACCACCAGCGGTGAAAATCCAGGAGACCACTACCTTCTCATAACTTTACCTGTGCCAGTGCCATCCCATAGAAACTTTTAGTTGATAATCAAAAAGGAACACTAATGCTTCACCTTCCAGCGATTACGGGAAAATTTGCTAAACGCCTAACCCGCTAGTCTGGGGCTGGAAAACGAAGGAAAAGACTCAGACAGTTTACTGAGTAATTTAATTGCTGTTTGTGTTATTCTATGGAGTGCCAGATTCACCGAGCGGTAAGTGTGAGAAAATGTGTGATGGCCATCGCTAGCGTGCATGAATGAATGAGAGATATTAGTTAAACTTAAAATTCTGTTTGCTTGGTAAATATCCTTATACTGTATTCATTGTATTGTTCTCTTTAAGCGGGATTGCTTACCTTTGTTTATTTCCCCTCCCTTAATCTGCTTAGTCAAGGGATAACTTGGAGAACACTAGGACTCTGTTCCTACACCCCATACCAATTATTGTAAAACCCCTATCAGAATAAATTAATCTATTTTTGGGTTAAATTATCTCTTTGTGATAACCACTTGTCTGTGGACTGGGTTTTCCTTGTCTATACAAGCGGGAAGGGCATATTGGTATACTACTCCTCAAACCCCCCCCCCCCCCCCCCCCCCCCCCCCCCCCCCCCCACCCCCCCCCCCCCACCCCCCCCCCCCCCTGTTATTTGTATTTTTCTGTAACTATGATTTTTGACTGTACCATGCTAAATGTTGTGATTTTGGTTTAATGATAATAAACACCATAAAACTGATATTACTGTGTTGGCCGACCCATTACCCCATATATGTTATATGTAGTTTGTATTCACGTATGTGTGTTTGAAGCACCAAATTGGTGTGTGTACATGAGTGTTGAGTAACTGGCAAAAATTGTTTAGCCAGGAGAGGTTTAGGAGTCTACAGATAAACACAAAATTGTCGTAAGATAGGCAGATCGGAGAAATTACCCGATCTCAGAGACTGTCCTTACTCTTTTCAGCACCCTTGTGAATCAACTATCTATTTCTTACCCCTTTCTATCATAGAGCCTTCACCATCATTCTTCACTCTAACGGGACCACTATTTATAAGACCTATCTCAAATAAATGTACGACAGACAGTAACAGATCAATCTAGTAGTAACCCAACTCTTTTTTATATGAACATATAAATACCAACATGAAATTTATTTAGTTACCGGTGGGGCAACAAGTTAAAACAATAAATTATTCAGCACAGAAATGAAGACAGTGTCCCAAGTATTATACATGAAAATTGATATGATTAAAAAGGATAATAGATAATTTAGCCATCTCTTGAGAATGGAGTCCGATAAATTAGCACTACAAGATAAATTACCACTACGCGATAAATTAGTGTTACGCGAGAAATTACCACTACGCGATAAATTACCTTTACGCGATAAATTAGCATTACGCGATAAATTAGCACTGCATGATAAATTAGCTTCTTCTGTCTTTGATCCTTAGCCGACGACCGTCAAAGCAGTCAGTGGCCATCACGCCTGGTTGGCGTCTTGTAGGGCGGCTTTAGCAAATGTAATTTTTGCTGGGGAGGTTAAGATGTTATACCTAACAAGAAAGATAGTTGTGTCTGTGTTAACTGTGTGAGGTCAAGCACATGTAGGTCCCTGACTATAAAAAGAATGATGATGATGATATATTTGATCAGGGAACCTAACGCTACCTCCCTAGATCTCACACAGTCCGTATTTTGATTCTAGTGGCTGGTGTATGATGTCTCTAGTGTCTAGGGGTGAAATGAAGATGATGGTACATCAACACAATACACTTTAACTCACTAAAAGAAAATGAATAAGACGGTGGTTAAAGTTTTCTGTTACAATTTGAATGTTTTTTTCTTTATACAATTTAATCTGCCTGTCCCGCCAACTTCTTTTGGACAGGTCTTTGAAAATGAGGAAATATATTTACATATAATGCTTTAACTAAAAATATGGACTCTTGGTCCTATGAATATATTGTTAATATAGAGTTCCTGTAGGTGTATTCACAGACTAAAACTTTAAAAGTTGCTAGTGATTGTCATTTGTTATGAGGAGCTGTTGTTTTCATCAAGCCCCATACAATTCAATGTTATTTTGATAAGAACTATTTTCTTAGGATGAAATGTCAGAGGTCCCAGCTGATAACATGTCACCTGGGATTATTGGTAGGTCGAATATATGTCAGTATATCAATGTAGCGAAAATGTAGATCAGCACCCACACGCAAGCTCCTTCAGGCTATCAGCTGACAGCTTAAACTTTATAATGGAGACTTTACACCCACTCATCAGGTTTCCTGTCACCGGATGGTAACAGGAAATAAAAACTCTGCAATAAAAGGACACCCTGGCCTTTTCAACCTGATCACAACTTCTTATCCCTATATATACATGACGGTATGGGGTCAGCCTCTTATGCATTCATGTGCATCAGCCCCTAATTTATGACTCACACCCTTCTGTGACCACACCACAGGTCCCTATGGCAGATACGCCACTGTACTTTTACATAGTTTGCTTCAATGCAATAACGTGGAGTAACCACATCTCCTTTTATATGATTTTTTTCTTTTCTTTTTCTAACTTATAAACGCTCTAGGCATGTTGAAAAGTGTTCATAGAACACAGAGGCTTCCTAACATTTCCAATACAAAATAATAATACAAAATCATAATAATATGCAACAGTCAAATACAGTTCAATGTGAGGACTCAATAATGTTTGCTTCCGGCATGTCCTTCACTTTTCCACAGCAGTATCTGACTTTTTACAGTTTTAATCAAGCATGTAAATATATAAAGCATTCTTACCACTAGTTCAAAGAAATATGTCACAAATAACGTTGACTGGCAAAGAATATGGCCTCAGTTTTGCTCTGCCCCGTCCAGATAGTGAATTAGTATTTAATTTTACAAGTTATCACATCTGATCTCAACGTAGTTGTTTGAATACAATTTTCTACTCAAATGGCCACGAGACCACTATGCCTCTTGACAATATCTATTTGAGCCGACCAATGAAAGCAGGCACTACTAAATAATTTTGAATTTAGTTTGAAAAAAACAAAACAATTCCAAACAAACTATGTGCTTCGTAGTTCATTGGTCAGTCTGCGTTAGTTATGCCAATAGAAAAAGATGTTTCGTTTTAGTTAACATTTTTCCTATCTCTCCCCTTTTACTCCTATACTCTTATACCAACCAATAGAATTTGAATTACTACAATGCCTCTTTTTTTAAACTAGCTTCCCCAATGGGTAACGAGCAAGAACAACAGTCTGTCCGGCCAAGCGTTCTTAGACATTTTGTATTTTCTCAATAACTTGGCTAATACTTGGACTACCATATTTTTTAAAACATATTTTTGCTCAGGGGACTCTAAGCTATACTACCATATGATTTTTTCTCAGTATGGTTTAGATTTTCAATTTTGTCACTGTCAATTGTCAAAATAAACTTTTTACACAAGTCGGCCATCTTCCCCCCGTCTCTAACATTTTCCTCACTATTCAAATAAACCAACTAGTTTGAGTGACGTCAGAATATTACCGCTAGGAGGAAATGAAAAATTGTCTGTGTGTTTGCCTCTGCTGGCTTTGACCACAGCGTGTATATATCAAAGCGACCGCGTGCAGAGCGAAGAGGGGTTTTTCAAAACTTTGGTAGTGCTTTGCGTTAATTATTACAATCGTCTCGTTCTTACGACTGTGAAATGTCCGAATTATTACAAATGTTAGTGTTAAAGTTAACATATTACGTTAATTCAAACGCCAGTTTGGTCTCACAGTTCTGGCAAGTCGTTAATTACAAGCTTTTCCCCCGTTTCGTGCAGCAGATCGGCGAGATGTTAAAATGTTTATTGTACGTTTTCGAAACCGAAACTAAAAGCGTGTTTGATTTTTACGGCGGGTCATTTTCTTTGCATTCCAACTGCACAAAAGGCATCGCTCTACTGGCGTTGAAGATGAAACTAGTCAGACACCTGAGGGCTGGTGTATTTATTCATCATAGGACTAAAATCTTACTGAAATAAGCGATTATATCACAGATTTTGCTACAGCGGCAACAAACTGCTTCCACTATGCCCGGTCGGCAGTTATCCTTCGTGCAGTGCCCCAACTCTGATTCACTCTTTGCTTCTCAGACTCCACAGTTCTTCGCCAAGTTATTTTTGGTCTGCCTCTCTTTCGTTTTCCTTCCGGGGTACATAACATAGCTGTTCTTGTGATGGCATCAGGGTCTCTTCTGAGGACATCGCCAACCCAGCTCCAGCGTCTGCCAGCTATGATGGTGTGCATGTCCTCTTGGTTACTCCGAGTAAGCAGTTCTTGGTTGGTGATGGTATTCGGCCAAAAGATTCGGAAAATCTTTCTTAGGCAGATTGTGTGGAAAGCGGACAATTTCAACATTTCCTTCTCTGTTACTCTCCAGCATTCCGTACCATAGAGAAGCACAGAAAGTACACAGCTCTCATATAATCTTAATTTTGTGTTTGTCCTGTATTGAGAGGACTTCCAGATGTTGTTTAGATTAAAAAAAGGCTGCTCTTGCTTTGTTCATTCTGTTATTGATGTCTTTGCTTGCTCTGCCGTTTGGTGTTACTATGCATCCTAGGTATGTGAAAGTGTCTATCTGTTCCACTTTCTGATTCCTTACTGTTATGGGCTCAGGGTTGCCCACATTCAGTGTCATGACCTCTGCCTTTGTTAGATTGATGTTCAGACCCACCTGCTGGCTATACTTATTAAGTCTATCCATTTTTCCCTGGATGTGTTGATGAGAATGTGCGAGTAGTGCAATGTCAACTGCATATTCCAGATCTTCCAATGTAGAAGTGGACTGCCCTCTGTTGTCTGACGCATCACCCAGTCTATGACTTACAAATAAAGTGGTTGATAAGGGGCATCCCTGTCGTACGCCTGTCTTCACATCAAAAGTTAGGTTGCTCTGCCCAACGCTACATGTAAAGTTGGCATAGAGGCTTTTTATGATGGACACAATGCAGCTTGAAAATTCATAAGCCCTCAGTATTTTCAATAGACTCTCCTAATGTATATCACTAAATTACCACAACGTTATAAATTAGCATTACGGGATAAATTACCAAGATGCGATAAATTACTACTACGCGATAAATTAGCATTACGCGATAATTTACCACTACGCGATAAATTACCACTACGTGATAAATTAGCATTACACGATAAATTACCACTACGCGATAAATTACCATTACGCGATAAATTACCACTACTCGATAAATTAACATTACATGATAAATTAGCACTACGCGATAAAATAGTACTACACAATAATTAACGCTACGCGATAAATTAGCGCTACGGGATAAATTAGCGCTCCGTGATAAATTATCGCTATGCGATAAATTATCATTCAGCAATAAATTAGCGCTACGCAATAAATTAACACTGTGATAAATTTGCAGAACGCTATAAATTAGCACTACGCGATAAATTAGCACTACGGGGTAAATTAGCACTACGCGCCCAAACGATAGTAGATCTGGTTTCAGGGCACTGGGGAAGACCAAGAGGTATATGGATAGACAACATCACAGACATCATACAACAACAACACAGACATCCTACAACAACACAGACATCCTACAACAACATCACAGACATCCTACAACAACATCACAGACATCCTACAACAACACAGACATCCTACAACAACACAGACATCCTACAACAACAACACAGACATCCTACAACAACAACACAGACATCCTACAACAACACAGACATCCTACAACAACATCACAGACATCCTACAACAACACAGACATCCTACAACAACATCACAGACATCCTACAACAACACGGGCTCACAGCAGCCAACACGACACACTTGGCTCAATAACGCAAACACTTGGCTTGACTGCAAAAGTGGAAGGAGAAAAGCATAGGTAGAAACAGCGGCGATCATAGGTAGAAACAGCGGCAATCATAGGTAGAAACAGCGGCGTTCCTAAGATATTATAATGAAGTTGTTCCTAAGATATTATAATGAAGTTGTTCCTAAGATATTATAATGAAGTTGTTCCTAAGATATTATAATGAAGTTGTTCCTAAGATATTATAATGAAGTTGTTCCTAAGATATTATAATGAAGTTGTTCCTAAGATATTATAATGAAGTTATATCTTCACTGAGCATTTGGTTAAAGGCAGACGATGTAAATGACACTGACGTTAAGTGTTAACAACTTAACTACGGATGTCTTTATGACAAATTCTGGTGTTAACAACTTAACTGCGGATATCTTTATGACAAATTCGGGTGTTAACAACTTAACTACGGATGTCTTTATGACAAATTCTGGTGTTAACAACTTAACTACGGATGTCTTTATGACAAATTCTGGTGTTAACATGTTTATTGTTTGTTAAGGGGTTTGCTTGAATTAGTTGTTTGATCTCTGGTGGTGAACTTCATCTTGATTTTAATTTTTATAGTACAAAATGGCCTGATTTAGTTTCGTTTTTATGGACCATTTGCATTGCACAAATATAACCTGACACGCCGACACAAACGCCAAACCTCAACGTTATATAAAATCGGCCGGGTCAAACCATGTTGTTAATTAAAATGTTGCCTCGTTTTGGCGAGGCGCTTCCCGTTCAACCTAGTGCCCTGGATTTCTATAAAGAGTTACGACAACTAAGTCTGAATCGAAAACGAGGCTGAACGACGTGGACGCCATTTTTTGTCGACAATACCAGGGTTAGTAGTGGGAATAAGCGTCGAGTAAGATTTTTTTTTTTAAATTAATGAAGAAAAATATCCCGTTCAACCTCTGATGGGTTATAATTAGGATATATATTGTTTTCAATTCCAAATAATATGAACAACTGCCGATGAGAAAGTGGCATCACATTTGTCAAATCATTGTAAATAGGGACAATCACAATTATGCTAATACGTTAAATAAATAAACAAAAAAAAAAAAAAAAACAAACAAACAAATAACAAACAAAATCAAGAAGAAACTCTGAACAAGAATTATATTAAAATGGAGGGGTGTAAAGGCCTGGTGGTTCCAGTTATATAACTGACTTTAACAGATATTTAATTGACATTCATCTGTTAAAAGTCATATGCATTGTAAGAACAGCATCAGACCTTCACATTCCCAGACACTAATATTAACATTTGTTCGTGATAAATATTGTTTGACTATATTATGCAGTTCCCCAGGTCTGTCTATTCTTAACACCTCTTCTATATTTATAAGATTATATGTATATATGTATATATTTTATATAATCTATATAATTTTAAATTATGTAATATAAGTTATATAATTTTATAATTAAAATATATAAAATGATATCATGTAATAAAATTTTATATTTTTATTATTTTATTAATATTTTTTAAATTGTAATAAAATTATATAACATTATATAATAAATTATATAATATTATTATTATATAATAATACAATTTATAATTATAATATATATATATTACCTCTTCTATATTTAAAAAAAAAATATATATATATATATATATATATATATATATATATATATATATATATATATATATATATATATATATATATTATAAATATAACATATAATTGTAAATTTATATATTATATATATATTTTATATAATTTATATAATTTTAAATTATATAATTGTATAATTATAATATATAAAATATCAAAATTATATAACAAAAATTATATAATATAATAAAATTTTATATTTGTAATATTTTATTAATATTTATTAATTATAATAACATGATAACAAAATTATATATTATTATTATATAATAATAAAAATTATATATATATATATATATATATATATATATATATATATATATATATATATATATATATATATATATATATATATATATATAATAAAATTATATAATATAATTATATAATAAAACTATAATAAAATCTCTGGTCCAAAATATGTAATTAGATTTTGTTAAAACTATCTGTACATAGTCGCATTTTAAATGAAAACATAAACTGGTGTGATCATCTTCATCTAGTAAAACTGTCAGTGTCTACAATAGTCATTCACCAGTTTCCACATTTCAAACTAGGTAAATAGTTCAATTCGAAGGGAGTATGTTTTGCTGAGTGTTGCAACTCTAACGGAATATTTGTTGCTAAATAGTGAAATTCTAACGGCATATAAAATTCAACGGAGTATGTGTTAAAAATCCACGCTACTGATTCTTTTCAATAAACCGGTAAGTAAACTAGTTTTCTTCTTTTTGTTTTGTTACTTGAAATACAAATAATAGTACAAATATGTGCTACTGTATTTGCATCTAATTGTATTTCAAATTATTAGCTAACCTACACGAAAATGCAAATTGGGTCCGAAACTCATGATCGGTGTAGTGAAATTGACAGAGATACAACGGTAAAATACCTCCAAAGATAACATGTAAGGATAAAAACATAATGCGTAGGCTGCTGATAGTACATGATCGCCCAGACCGCTAGTCATCACCCTCCATAAAAATTGACTTGCTAGACAGGAGGGGAACGGCGGATAAAAAGGAAAAAATATGACTGGAAAGATTGCGTGAGACTAGAAAGGCTAAGGAGACGCAATTGGGGGGGAAACGGAGAAAAGTCACGTTTCCCAAGTTGACATAAAGTAAGGAACTCGACAGAAGGGACCTTGGATATGTTACGCCACAGTCATTTATTGGTCGCTTTTGCGATACCAAGCCTTTGATTTGAATTCAGCGGCAGAACGCAGATGTTTGGAATATTACAAAAATTAAAAAGTAACTTTTTCGTAATATTAATGTTAGGAATATAAAAATTAGCTGGCCGGATGGCCCATTCTGAGCAGTGAACTAATATGTTCTTAATTTTACAGACGGATAGATAATATTGAAGATAATGACAAAAGACAGTGTTGTTCACATCAGCGACAGACTGTATGGAATAAAAAGTGTCGCTATTTGCACAAAAAAACACGACCTCGAGACGCAGGTGTTCAAATCTACTTAGTAGGGAAGCGAAGGGACATTGGTGGGAGCTGTGTCTAAATATAACTTTTAACGACAAAATTTTGGAGGGGAGAGAAAGGTTGGTTCAAAAATCAAGTACGTTTTTGAAAAAAAAAAGTAGAGACGGACAGACTAACAGATAAACATCCATACTTGACTGAAGCATGACTGAAATGACTTTAGGGTAGGAAATTTGAATTTGAAATAAACCTAGGCAGTGATTGGCCACAGACAATCATTTTATCGGCGCTCAGACGCGCAAGTGGGGCCATTCCTCAATAGTTGTTCGATGATAGACACAGTATTTTAAAGTGTGGTGATTTCCAAATGAAAGAAAGTGAAATAAGTTCAGGGACGCCATACTATAGCCAGCAGCTCAGCTGAGTTTTGCTAGCATTTCTGTGTTCTTTATTCATAATCTGGTAAGATTGAAATTATTTCTTTGTATATTTTGAATATTGTTTAATGTTCGAGTGATTTGATACTGCCATATCATAATCTAGCCTTACAAACAAGTAGGGATTTGCTCTAGACCCCCCGCCCAAGTCAGGGTCTAGGGACCAACAATATACATAAACTCCAGCAAGGGTTAGGAAAGACAGATCAAGTGTTGAGAATAATGAAACATATTACCTATCCACTTTTAGGGAAGGAAACTAATAAATATTTTTCAGAATCTATAGTCTGGGAGGACCTATCTGATGTAAAACCACCATGGTAAATGTGCTGTTTGGTCAGAGAGATCTGACCTGTCTGTATGATGTGGTTGTTGTGTCCGTGTTGTGTCCAGACGTGGGTAGAGAATAGAATTTTGACACATAGCCAATACTTTGATTGCAGAGCTGTGAGTTTCAGTTGTCAACAAGGCGGTGTCCATTCAGTTGGTGATTTTACTCGAGTGTATCTGTGCAGTACGTTGTGACAGAGACCACTATTATTGCCCGCCAGCACGGAGAGGTGGGACCACCAGATTTCAGCACCAGAGCTACATATGCAAGTTGAGTGAGCCTCTGGTCTGCTGGAAGTTCACCAACGCCTTTTAGTTACTAATACCCCATAAAATTCCTGTAATTTACTGGACACTGTGTAGTCAATATAGACAGGTGTGATGAGGCCACCCCAACAGCACAAGCATTAACTATCCTCCCAAGTAGATGACTACTAGAACATTTTAATAAAACTAACTAGTCTAGTACTTATATATGTACACTCTTGCATTTATTATGTAACATTCCATGCATTTCTTTCATAATTTTTAAATCCTTTTTTTTTTTTTTTTTTTTTAAAAAGTTCTGGTCAACATAAAACTTGATCCAGAACAAATAAATGTAATATAATTCTATCAAAAATTTTACACTCTTGAGTTAGTTCAGTGTATTATAATATTTGTTAAATATTATTAGTCTGCTTAAATATCTGTGGGTGTATCCATAACTATCACACCACATTACATATCATTACCCTAGACATTTTACATAGCTACATTCATTAAGAAAAAAAAAATTGAGTGTGAGGTCGTAGTGGTAGCAAGAAAGGCCTTCTGACAATTCACAACTACATTTTATCTCAGGAGCCTTCACAGCTGGCCTCATACATTACATTTAGTAATATCACCATCATACAATACCATCAAACCCACTACATACATTGGGGTCTTGTCCAGGGATAATTAGCCCAACAGTAATATTAGGATCTCCTGGTTGGAGAAATAAAATTAGGGGAAAAAAAAAAAATTGTGAAATTCCCTTTAAAATTAAAAGTGTCCCTGCAGATAAAAGTTGGTGAATCTTCACAGCCAGTGATAATTAATTAGTTAACTGGTTAGTTAGAATTAGTTAGACTATAGTCATAAGAAGTACTTAGTGTATTTACTGGTTAGAGATTTAGCTTGTATATTATTATATTGTCTGAAAAGTATGGCGGAGCTAGCAAAATTCCGATCAGCTGCTGTGCTGACCGCAAAGGAGATGGGGATGGATGGTCAGATTTTAATTCAATATGTAACGGCTGAATGTGATAAATATATTGAAAGGGAAGATAGAAAGGTAGCTGAAGAGAAGAGGTTACAAATTGAGGCTGATAGAGAAATTAAGAGGCTGCAGATTGAGGCAGAAGAAAAACGACAGCAAAGGGAGGCAGAAGAAAAACGACAGCAAAGGGAGGCAGAAGAAAAACGACAGCAAAGGGAGGCAGAAGAAAAAAGGTTGACTGCCGAAAGGGAGGCAGAAGATAGAAGGTTGCAAAGGGAGCACGAATTACGACTAAGGGAGCTGGAATTACAAGGCCCGGCTCCTGAAAATGGTGCCAGCCCTTTTGCCTCAGATGCTACGCCCAGTCTGGGAGCCTCAAACTCAGCTATGGGGTTTCATTTAGACCATTTTGTTGAAAAAGACGATGACATAGAGGGGTACCTAGGACGTTTTGAGTTATTAGCTACTACATATGGGTTAGAGAGAGAGAGGTGGAGTTTAAAGCTATCACAGGGATTGAGAGGTACTTCTTATGAAGTATTTGCCAAAATGAACAGGGAAGACCAAGACAATTATGACATGTTAAAGCAGGCTTTGTTATTAAGGTACGAGAAGAATGGTGAATTTTATCGTAAGAAATTTAGAAATGCCAAACTGTTGTCTGGGGAGACATACCACCAATTCTCTGCTAGACTAGAAACCTATTTGGAGAAATGGACGGCTCTGGGGAAGACCCAAGATCTTAAAGAAATGATCATGATTGAGCAATTGAGAGAGTCCATGGCTCCAGACATGAGAAAATTTCTCATGGAACAAGGTGCAGAGAAGTTGGGGGAAATTTTAAATGTTGCTGAGAGGTATCAGGCAGCTCAGGCAGAGGTAAGTGGTGCTAAAAAGAAGCACATAGACAATTTTAAAGCTCCACAGCAATTTAATAAATTTGATAATAGAGAGCAGGGAAATAAAGGTAGGACAAACTTTGAGCGGCCAAGAAATGACTATCGCGACAGAAACTCACAGTTCAATGACCAAAAGTTCAATGAAAGAAAACCGTTGAACCAAGGAAAAAGATGGTGTAAATGGTGCAAGAAGGATAACCATAACACCGAATTTTGTAGAAGGAAACCTTCAAACATTGCTGCAATGAAGTCGGGGACGCGAAGATTAAAGGTTAATCCTAATGGACAACAGGAACCTTATCACCCCCCAGTTTGTGAGGATGTTATTTGTAATGGGGTCACCATAAGGTGCCTTTATGATACAGGTTTGGATTATGATTCAGTTGTGAAGTCTAGCCTAGTGGACCCAAGTCAGTATACCACAGAAACAGTGGAAATACAAGGGGCGACTAAGGACATACCACTCATGACACTTCCCATCGCAAGGATAACGGTGAAAACTCGCTATGTGGAGGGAGAAATCAGAGCAGCAGTGATAGATGAACCAATCTACCCTCTGATATTGGGGTGTAGATACGTCTTCTTGGGGAATCCCGAGAAACCTGTGATCATGGCGACAGTGCAGACCAGGTCACAGAAGAAGGAGGAAGAAGGTGAACCTATAAATGCTCATCCAGAGGAGATGAGGAAGGCGCAGGCTGAGGATAGGACACTCAAGCCCTGTTTTAAAAAATTGCCCAAATGCCACACACCTCCGAGCAAGGGGGAATATTTCATGAAGAACAAACTCTTATACAGGAAGGCCGGAACTGGAACAAATGGTCACAACCAGCTGGTTCTTCCCACTTCATATAGAGATAAAGTGATGGAACTCGGGCATGCGATTCCCTTCAGTGGTCACATGGGGATCAGCGCCACAGGACAGCGTATAGCTTGTCATTACTTCTGGCCAGGGATAACGGAGGATATAAAAAGATATGTCAAATCCTGCCCAGAATGTCAAAGGGTAGCTCCAAAGCACTGGACTGCTCCTGCAACTCTAGGGGAAATGCCCATAGTGGGAACACCTTTTGAGAGGGTTGCAGTGGATATTGTAGGACCTCTCACTCGGACCAAGAGGAGGAACAGTTACATCCTTACTCTGGTGGACACTTGTTCTATGTGGGGAGAGGCGGTAGCCCTGCCATCAATTGATTCAAAACATGTAGCAGAGGCACTACTTACAATATTTACCCGATTAGGATTCCCGCATCAAATCTTGACGGATAATGGTTCTCAGTTCAAGGGGAAACTAACGGAAGAAGTTTTTAAGCTATTTCAAGCCAGACACTTTCATTGTAGTCCGTACCATCCACAAGGGAACGGCCAGGTAGAGAGGTTCAACGGGACTCTCATTTCTATCCTGAGAAAGCTGGCACACGAAAAAACCGGATCTGTGGGATCAATTCCTGCCCGCCGCATTGTTTGCGTACCGGGAGGTACCACATAGTTCAACCGGGATGGCTCCCGCAACTCTGCTATTTGGGAGGCCAATAAAAGGTCCATTAGAAGCTCTATTAAGGACCTGGACAGATGAGAAGGCGGAAGAGACTGTTACCTCATCGTATCAATACGTGAACGAACTGACCACTCGTTTGAAAGCTGGATGGAAACTGGCAAATGATAATTTGAAGCAAGCCAGGAAGAAACATGCAGCATATTTTAATAGGAAGGCAAAGGACAGGGAACTGGCAGTCGGAGAGAAGGTGCTGCTTCTACTACCCGGAAGCCAGAATAAATTACAAATTGGTTGGCAAGGTCCATATACGGTTCTAGAGAAGGTGTCTAGAACAAACTATAAAATTGACAAAAAGGGGAAGGAGAAAGTTTATCATGTAAACCTGTTAAAGAAGTATCTGGACAGACCACTCCAGGAAAGCACCCCCTTATTGACCTTGGCTATTGCAACCCAGATGCAAAAAGAACCACTCACCTCACATGAATACCCATTACATCCTTGTGAAACCGCAGCACAGGTAAAAGTCAGTAAGCACCTGACTAAAAACCAGAGGGAGAGAGTTCAACAGGTTCTGGAGGAACATACAGATGTATTAACAGATAAACCAGGCCATACAAATTTGCTACAGTATGACATGAAACTGGTAGACTCAAACCCAATCTGTATGAGAGCCTATTCTATTCCGTTCGCGAAGGAGAAGGCATTGAAGGAAGAAATAGAGTATTTGTTGAAGGAGGGGATTATTTCGCACAGTGAATCATCTTTTAGTTCTAGTGTCGTTTTGTTGAGAAAACCGTCTGGGGAACACAGACTGTGCATAGATTACAGGAAACTGAATGCTGTCACAGAAGGACAAGTGGATCCATTACCAGACACAAAACAGTTATTTGCCAGACTGAACAAGGCAAAATACTTTTCAAAGGTGGATCTTAGTAAAGGCTATTACCAGATCCCAGTGAAGCCTGAAGTGAGACCTTATTTGGCTTTTAGCACTTCGGATGGACATTATGAATTCAATATGCTACCATTCGGACTGAAAAATGCTCCGAGTGTGTTTTCAAGGATGATGCGCAAATTGTTGGATCCCCTGAATAACCCATGTATCACGAATTTCATGGATGATATTCTCGTCGCCACAGAGACATTTGAAGAACACATTGAAGCTCTGGAGATGTTGTTTGCTAGACTTCGGGAGGCGAACTTAACTGCTAGGCCAACAAAATGTTGTATTGGATGCAAAGAGTTGGAATTCTTGGGACACACTGTATATCAGGGTAATATGACCCCTGATCCTAAGAACTTGGAAAAACTGCAGAGAGCACCTAGGCCGCAAACAAAAAAGGACGTGCGATCATTTGTGTCGTTATGCGGATTTTATCAGAAATACATCAAGAATTTTAACGCTATTTGTGCTCCTCTGACTGATCTGACTCGCAAGGGACTTCCAGATAAAAATTATTTGGACTGCACAATGTGAACTAGCGTTCCAAGAGTTAAAGGAAAAACTCACTAGCAAGCCTATTCTCAAACTGCCTGATTTGACACAGGACTTTGTCTTAAGAACCGATGCAAGTAATGTAGGACTAGGAGGGGCTTTGTTGCAAAGATCATCTTCACCTGATGGGGAACTGAAACCAGTCGCTTATGCAAGCCGTAAATTGAATAAGGCGGAACAAGGATACTCCACAAGCGAAAAAGAATGTTTAGCGTTAATCTGGGCAATAAAGAAGTTTCAAATCTATCTGTATGGTAGGACTTTTGTGGTGGAGACGGACCATCAGCCTCTCGTATTCTTATCTCAGGCTAAGCATGAAAACGCAAGATTGCTGAGGTGGTCTTTATTGCTTCAACCTTATCAGTTCAGTATCCAATATATCCCAGGCAAATTGAATGTCGGTGCAGATTTCCTCAGTCGGCACCCCTGTGATCAAAATTAGAGTAGTGGCAGACGTGAGGAGTAATTTTACCTATGTGTATCGCTGGTTTTGGAACTTGCCATAGGCATGTTTTCAAGTGGGGAGATGTGTAGTGAAATTGACAGAGATACAACGGTAAAATACCTCCAAAGATAACATGTAAGGATAAAAACATAATGCGTAGGCTGCTGATAGTACATGATCGCCCAGACCGCGGGTCATCACCCTCCATAAAAATTGACTTGCTAGACAGGAGGGGAACGGCGGATAAAAAGGAAAAAATATGACTGGAAAGATTGCGTGAGACTAGAAAGGCTAAGGAGACGCAATTGGGGGGGAAACGGAGAAAAGTCACGTTTCCCAAGTTGACATAAAGTAAGGAACTCGACAGAAGGGACCTTGGATATGTTACGCCACAGTCATTTATTGGTCGCTTTTGCGATACCAAGCCTTTGATTTGAATTCAGCGGCAGAACGCAGATGTTTGGAATATTACAAAAATTAAAAAGTAACTTTTTCGTAATATTAATGTTAGGAATATAAAAATTAGCTGGCCGGATGGCCCATTCTGAGCAGTGAACTAATATGTTCTTAATTTTACAGACGGATAGATAATATTGAAGATAATGACAAAAGACAGTGTTGTTCACATCAGCGACAGACTGTATGGAATAAAAAGTGTCGCTATTTGCACAAAAAAACACGACCTTGAGACGCAGGTGTTCAAATCTACTTAGTAGGGAAGCGAAGGGACATTGGTGGGAGCTGTGTCTAAATATAACTTTTAACGACAAAATTTTGGAGGGGAGAGAAAGGTTGGTTCAAAAATCAAGTACGTTTTTGAAAAAAACAAGTAGAGACGGACAGACTAACAGATAAACATCCATACTTGACTGAAGCATGACTGAAATGACTTTAGGGTAGGAAATTTGAATTTGAAATAAACCTAGGCAGTGATTGGCCACAGACAATCATTTTATCGGCGCTCAGACGCGCAAGTGGGGCCATTCCTCAATAGTTGTTCGATGATAGACACAGTATTTTAAAGTGTGGTGATTTCCAAATGAAAGAAAGTGAAATAAGTTCAGGGACGCCATACTATAGCCAGCAGCTCAGCTGAGTTTTGCTAGCATTTCTGTGTTCTTTATTCATAATCTGGTAAGATTGAAATTATTTCTTTGTATATTTTGAATATTGTTTAATGTTCGAGTGATTTGATACTGCCATATCATAATCTAGCCTTACAAACAAGTAGGGATTTGCTCTAGACCCCCCGCCCAAGTCAGGGTCTAGGGACCAACAATATACATAAACTCCAGCAAGGGTTAGGAAAGACAGATCAAGTGTTGAGAATAATGAAACATATTACCTATCCACTTTTAGGGAAGGAAACTAATAAATATTTTTCAGAATCTATAGTCTGGGAGGACCTATCTGATGTAAAACCACCATGGTAAATGTGCTGTTTGGTCAGAGAGATCTGACCTGTCTGTATGATGTGGTTGTTGTGTCCGTGTTGTGTCCAGACGTGGGTAGAGAATAGAATTTTGACACATAGCCAATACTTTGATTGCAGAGCTGTGAGTTTCAGTTGTCAACAAGGCGGTGTCCATTCAGTTGGTGATTTTACTCGAGTGTATCTGTGCAGTACGTTGTGACAGAGACCACTATTATTGCCCGCCAGCACGGAGAGGTGGGACCACCAGATTTCAGCACCAGAGCTACATATGCAAGTTGAGTGAGCCTCTGGTCTGCTGGAAGTTCACCAACGCCTTTTAGTTACTAATACCCCATAAAATTCCTGTAATTTACTGGACACTGTGTAGTCAATATAGACAGGTGTGATGAGGCCACCCCAACAGCACAAGCATTAACTATCCTCCCAAGTAGATGACTACTAGAACATTTTAATAAAACTAACTAGTCTAGTACTTATATATGTACACTCTTGCATTTATTATGTAACATTCCATGCATTTCTTTCATAATTTTTAAATCCTTTTTTTTTTTTTTTTTAAAAGTTCTGGTCAACATAAAACTTGATCCAGAACAAATAAATGTAATATAATTCTATCAAAAATTTTATACTCTTGAGTTAGTTCAGTGTATTATAATATTTGTTAAATATTATTAGTCTGCTTAAATATCTGTGGGTGTATCCATAACTATCACACCACATTACATATCATTACCCTAGACATTTTACATAGCTACATTCATTAAGAAAAAAAATTGAGTGTGAGGTCGTAGTGGTAGCAAGAAAGGCCTTCTGACAATTCACAACTACATTTTATCTCAGGAGCCTTCACAGCTGGCCTCATACATTACATTTAGTAATATCACCATCATACAATACCATCAAACCCACTACAATCGGGTCCATTTTCCTGCAATACGGGTACGACCGAAAATGGCGGCCAAATTTTAGTTGACGTTACTCTTATAGAAGAATCTAGGGCACTAGTTCAACCTAGTCGGTTATGTTAGGGAGCATGTCCAAATATAAAAGACCTTTAGGTCTGATGACGTTAATTGAAAAACTTGGTGAATAAAATGTACAACGATATGGTGGCTGCATGAAAGTTTCGGATCTCAACGATGATTTTGGGCGTTAAAGATTTGAACAGCGACGAATATATAAACATATAACATGTGAAGTTAACTAAAAGTGTTTTACAAAAAAGGTTAGCAGTGATGGTTCTCACAAATTTGGACTGAAGAACTGAAAATATCACTCAGTGGCATTGGAGAATGCATACGGGTTTCCGTGCAGCAAAGAACGTACCACTGATAGATGTAGAAGAATAGAAAAATAATGATTGATGGGGCGATGAAACGATAAAACAAAGTTATCGACATTTTTAAAAAAATGAAAGGAAGAAATTAAGTAAGCTAGATCCGTATTGATTTTCATTCTATAATAAAGAGATAGGAATGCATCTTCTGCTAAATCTGTTTGAGACGCATGCGCGAGTTTGCGTTGACGAAGTTTAATATTAATTATTATAGCAGTGGTTCTGTCACTGTTCCAGGTTGCGAGCCACGTTTCGTCGTCTCTCCGTTGGCAACGATGAAGATTCATGAGCAGGGTATACGAGTTAAGTGAAGCGTTTCGAGGTGAATTTATTTCTGATGCTGCTGATTTTGTTATGGACTAGTTTCTAGAATCTAACGGCTTTTATGCGATACAGGGTGAGATCTCAATAGGTTTCGTTGTGGTTTCTGCTCTGGACTACAGAGCAGTTGGTTTTGGATCAAAGCCGTCTAAGGGTGAAAACAAATTGAAAGTCCCGTGTGAAAGTTGCGCACGTTAAATATCCCTCGGTAGTTGAAAAACGTAAAGAGTACACCGTACGGCCGCTGCCCTGGCAAAATTAGGAAAACCTACCGACCACAAAGTTATTTATAGAATGTGTGATTTCTTGATCACATAATCGGATCCTCGCGGTGCTATGGAGTTCGTGCACCGTGCTGAGATCCTAAGGGAGTGTTACGTACGCCAGAGTGTTGTAAACAATTAAAGTTGATATGACAGTACTCAATGTTAGCATGTTGCGAATGTCGTAAGTTCTTGGCGAATGATCAGACATACAACTTTGGCGAACCGTAACATGTAACACACACAAAGGGTCAACTGTATAAAAAACAATCAGCAGGCAAAGTCCACTCCACGATACAAATATTTAATAACGTGTTCCATCATATTTAAACAAGGCTCCAAGACTCCAATGTAATAATATGAACAGTGTGATATGCAACTACTGTCAGGTCCGTCTTCATAATACAACAATAGCTCGAGCATCTTTGCCAACCATCTTACAAGTTTCTGCTGTCAAATTGTACTTCGTCAAAGTCTGTCTTGACGGACAAAAAAATCACTTATGAAATTTATATATAACACCGATACTCTATTAAATACATTCCAGACCTAAGGGTTTTTTAATATTTGGACATGCGCCCTAATATAACCGACTAGGTTGAACGGGACGCGCCTCGCCAAAACGTTATTAAAAAAAAAAAAAATCCCGAAATATACGCCTGTCAATCACAGGCTTAAATACATAAAGTGTCGGTTCTCATTGCACTAAGATCACTTTTAACTTGGAATATAATATCTTATGACGGACACTGTGATGAGCCTATAAACACATGCGACCTATCTAGTCGGCAGACACAAGCCAACTCCGAAAAACACCCTCCAAGGTTAGCCGTACGAATTCCCGCCAATCGCTTCTACGTCACATTGGAAAATTCCATGCCATCCTATTACAGTAGAAATTGTACGGTGTTCACTAACCGTGTGTTACCGTGTTAGACCGTCCTGCACACAGCTATAGTCCTCGATAAGGCCTACGCCTAGCCTGTGCGCAGAAACACGGCTTTAACAGGGAGGAGATCAGAGCACTGATGGAGTTGTCCGTGTGCAATGAAGATAGTCCTTAAAACCAAACCAAACCAAAATCAACGTTGGATTCAAACGATATGAAGCGGCATTTACGTTTTTGGCACAATATGAAGTCTCTTTTCACATTTCCGATACTCTCTCTCTCTCTCTCTCTCTCTCTCTCTCTCTCTCTCTCTCTCTCTCTCTCTCTCTCTCTCTCTCTCTCTCTCTCTTTTATTGTACTTTCTTGTTATTTTATTATTTAAGTAACATTTAGGATACGTGTGAGAATAAATAGATTAACTATGGAAGAAGAGAGAAAGGAAGGGCAGAATGTTAGACGGGCCTGCGTGACCAATTCTAAACCCTTTGAAAATAAAGTTCGTTCGTTCGTTCGTTCTATCTATCTATCTATCTATCTATCTATCTATCTATCTATCTATCTATCTATCTATCTATCTATCTATCTATCTATCTATCTAATTATCTATCTATCTATCTATCTATCTATCTATCTATCTATCTATCTATCTATCTATCTATCTATCTATCTATCTATCTATCTATCTATCTATCTATCTATCTCTGATAATGTTTGTACTTTTCAACATAGGTTATGTCATGCTTATAAGTAATTAATGTTAATATGAGTGTGCTATATTATTATTTTACTTTACAACGTTGAATTCCTTGAATTTGATATGTAAAATGCATATGAGAATAAATGAATTCAGTATGAAAGGTGAGAGAAAGGAAGGGCAGAATGTCAGACGGGCCTGCGTGCCCAATTCTCAACCCTTTGAAAATAAAGTTCGTTCGTTCGTTCGTTCGTTCGTTCGTTCTCTCTCTCTCTCTCTCTCGTGTCAGTTTCTGTGTGTGTCTTTGTTTGAATCACTGTGTTACTCTGTCGCCGATTACTCCAAAGGAGGCATCTCAGTCAGCCAATTTTCCTCAACCTGCCGTAGTCTGAGAGGTTTACTGCACTGCCTAAAAAGGTGATTCGTTAATGTTCATGTCCTTTTCGAGTTCTTTTGTTTCCTAGCTGCTGTTTTTATTTCTTTTCTGTTTGGATTTTCAGCCAACCACCCTGATGATAAGGCAGAGCTGGCATTAAGGCTGGATGAGACCGACCTGGGCGGTAGGGGCAAGAGGGCGCCGTAAAAAGAAAAGAATTTTTTCTTCAAGAAACTCGATTTGTCTTGTTCTGTGACAGTTCATTCAGGCTAAAACAACGCATTGTAAATTTTAATAAAGAAAATACTAAAACCAAAGACTGGCATATTTTTAACATTCTGTTTTTAGATTTTTCGTGTTTTTATTTTATTTTATGTTTTTTGTGTGTGTTTTTGTTTCGTAAGTAATATTATCTAAAAAGATCTGCAATTTTATTCGCGAATCTTACTTAATTTTCCAGTGCACTTTAATTAGCTTTCGCAGCTAGAAGTGTGGGGGAGGAGAATTTCAAACCACTCGCTCCGGGCTACGAATGCTGTAAGGCTAGCTCTGGTTACAGGACAGTTTCCGGTGAGCTTGAAACAATCAGTCACTTCAACCGTGTCCTTGCGCTGCTTCTCCATCACTTACTTACTTACTTTTTTTACTTTTACATTCCACTATTGCCGTGAAGCGGAATGGGGAGCTGAAGTGTGTGTTCACGAGCCAAGTCTGTCGCCGTGGCTGCTGTGAGCCCGTGTTCTTGCATACATCTCTGTTATGATTAAAATTCATAACGATTGTGTCGGAATAATAGATAGCTCAACAGGGCTCCTTGTTTGTTTATTGTATACGGAGTCACTTATTAATACAGGAAGTGACGTCATGCCGATATGGTTTATTTGGCAGACGTGAAACTAAAAATGCAGAAGTGAGGAGATTGTCTGCTAGAGGCTTCTACCAGTGTGTGTCATGGCGAGTGGACGCATGTGTTTGAGCTCCTGACTTTCAGTGTATATCCCTGAGTTATTCCATCACTAATACATCAAGATCTTCTGTGACGTGTATCTAGTTATCTGCATTTACAGGGAGTATAGTTGCTCAGTGTCGAGTGTGAATATATTGTGGTAAAGTGGGATGTTATAAATATTTATAGGGGACTTAGTGTACTGACTGAGATCAGCTGTGAAGGTATATATATCTAATAAGAGTAGTGTATTATATATAACCTTACTTGCTGCCACATATGTATACCTCAGTCAGAATTATTCTGGAATAGTGTGATGACTACGTTATATGTCTAGGGTATGTGTATGATGAAGTGTAAGTCAAAACAACAACAGACAGATAAACAATTTAATTTATTCCACCACACTTGACAACACTGTGACACTCACATACATATAACACTCTATGAGAATATCTTAAAGGAGTCACTGATAACTTTTCAAATAACAATATGTATTCATTGCTGTCATGAATGAATATGTGTCCTGATTCAAATACAAATGGAACCAGGAATCACAATCAATTTTAATTACAAGTTATATGTACAGAATTTCTCAATATGAATCTTGTAGTGACATGTATTTTTAATAGTATCCTATGTGTGTCAGTGGTGTAGTAGTAATATGAGGTAATACTGGTTTTGTTTTGTTCAAGCTCTGTTGGTATTTGTCATCATGACTTCAATAGTTTGTCTTTATTGGAACTAGTATTGGAGATGTTCTCAGTTCCTGATATTAAAACAATTAAATTCCCCTCTTAATTGTATTTTACACTGTCATTTTAAGATGGGGTTACATAATGTTGAGCTCCATGGCCACACTCTCTTATCTTGCGTGATGACTGCAGAAAAAGGCTCCTCTGTTCGATCACTTCAATGAGCTCTGGAGCCTCTCCACTGGTTGCTATATGGACCAAGGAGTATGCTGTCCACCTCTGGCTTCAGCAAAGCTCTGACCAGGTGCTGCTCAATAACGTTAAGACCACAGTCCCTGAAAACAAGAAGGATGTACCTTCTACTTCATAACTAATTGATACTCTAGTTCTACACTGAGCACAATACATCACAAACATTGAGTTCAGAGCGTTAGGCCAACTGTCAGCTTCATCTGAAATACTTTATACCAGTATTTCCCTCCCTAATGGTTACTACGCCTCTGCAATTCCAGCATTATTTCTGTCTAATCAATAATCTAGGTGTCAGTGTACTGTTTGGCCATTCCATGCCGTTTTACTTTCCTCCGACACCTTCTGTTCAGGCTGGAGCATTATAGGCTTTACATCATGTTTGCTACTGAACTACACATATATACAGGCATAAATTAACAATTTACATTCAATTTTCATTAAAAGATATTGAATATTTCAAGCTTACCACAATTCATAGAATAATAAACAGTTTCGTTGACTGGCAATGGATATAGCACAACTCCGATCTGCCGATGTTCCAGGCTTTATTTTATATAAAAATATACACTGGTGCTCAACGTACTGCTTCTTAGTAGGTTTATTACAAGATGTGGCAATGAACAGACGCTCTGAATCAAGTATATTCGCAGCTCTACCCAATGAAACCACGTCTCCACATCTTTTCAAAAAAGTACCCCTTCTATTCGTTTCCCATAACAACGCAAGATAGTATTTATAGCCCGACCAATCGTGTTTAGTCTTATATTTGTTGCGCTCCAATCAATTAGGAGTTAACATGGTAGGCTATTTCCGTAACGTAAGGTTTTTTTCAAACACGTTATAAAAAAAATTTTATGAGCAGAAATGATTTCATGCTGTCAGGCATCCCCACTATTTTATTTTGGTTATAATTTATTAATTCCTAGACTATTTGCGTAACGTTTTACATATTCTTTGTCAGCAAGCCCTAAGGAACCCAAATATACAAATTTAAAAGAGCTAAGTGGCTGCGTTCAAAATATGCAATTTCTTCTACCTCCTGTTTCGAAGATGTGCTGTCTGGGTACTGTAATGTTTTCAAACGTAAACCCATCTAATGTTATCTTTTCTAATAAGCGTTTTTCAGGATTTTAAAACCTAACTCTGGGAAGGTTAGTGTTTTTATCACTGTCCGTCTGAAAAAAAGTTAGTGCATGTGGCCTTACACGCGTGATAGTAGTAATTGTGTATCGCGCGACGCGTGTTGGGGTGGCATTAATAGCGAGACACGTGTTTAGTGTTGCATGCGTTCCTGATTTTCAGCCCTCCCTTCTTTCTATTTGAGTCCATCTGTTCGTTCGTTTTGGTAACGTAGTATAATTAATGTTAGGATTAATTTAGGTCATTACGCAGTGTGCCTCTCAATGTTTTTCTTAGAAATGCAATACCCGTTTTAATGTGTTGTGGAAACGCTTGTATTTATGCAGTGGCTTATATTTAACGTGGAAACGTTACAATTTGCAGACGAAGCATAAAACAAAGGGGGATTTCGAGTACATTCTTTGTGACAGCACTGTTATTTTACCATTGCTCTTTTCTTTATTAGAATTTATTTGTTAGGCTTTATATTTACCTGATAATTTATATATGTGGATTAGAATATTTCACGACACCTCCCCTCTTAAAACAGACATTATATGTCAGTCCTTTATTCTATATACACATAGAGAAATTTATTATTATTTCTGGGGTTTAGGGTGATTCTCATCACACGGATGGCGGCTTAAAAAATCCGCTCCCAAATTTGTTTTTCCAGATATATACTCAATGCTAAAATTATATGGAGCCAAAAGTAAAGACCATCGGAGTAACCTAGAGTTCTCATGCCTAGCCTGTGCTAGAAACGATAAAGGTTTGTGGTCCGTTTGCAACTTAAATGCCTTCCCATACAGATAAATATTGAATTTCTTTATTGCCCATATTACTGCAAGACATTCTTTTTCGCTAGTTGAGTAGTTGATTTCAGCTTTATTCAACTTTCTGCTAGCATATGCCACTGGGCTTAATTCCCCATCCAATGCATCTGACTTCTGTAGTAGAGTTGCACCTAACCCAATATTACTGGCATCCGTTCTTACAATGAATTCTTGACTTAAGTCAGGCAATTTCAAAATAGGTTTACTTGTGAGCTTTTCCTTCAATTCTTGGTAAGCCATTTCACATTGTGGTGTCCATGTAATGCGATCTGGATGTCCTTTACGTGTCAAATCAGTTAACGGTGCACATATGGAATTAAAGTTTTTGATATACTTCTGGTAGAAACCACATAATGAGACAAAGGATCTCACGTCCTTCTTGGTTTGTGGTCTCGGGGCTTTCTGTAGTTTCTCTAAATTCTTTGGGTCAGGGGTCATGTTTCCCTGATAAACTGTGTGTCCCAAAAATTCCAATTCTTTACATCCAACGCAACATTTGGTTGGTCGGGCTGTTAAATTTGCCTCCCTAAGTCGATTAAACAGCATGTTCAGAGAGTCAATGTGTTCCTCAAATGTTTCTGTTGCTATAAGGATATCATCCATGAAATTTGTTATATATGGATTATTCAGAGGGTCCAATAATTTTCTCATCATTCTAGAGAAGACACTAGGCGCATTCTTCAATCCAAATGGCAATCTATTAAACTCATAGTGTCCTTCTGAGGTACTAAAAGCTAGGTATGGTCTAACCTCAGGCTTTACTGGAATCTGATAGTATCCTTTACTCAGATCCACTTTTGAGAAATATTTAGCTTTATTTAGTCTGGCAAACAGCTGATTTGTATCCGGCAATGGATCCACCTGTCCTTCTGTAATAGCATTCAGTCTCCTGTAATCTATACAGAGTCTATGTTCTCCAGAGGGCTTCCTTAAGAGTACAACACCGGAACTATACGAAGATTCACTGTGCGAAATAATTCCTTCCTTCAACAGATAGTCTATCTCTTCCTTCAAAGCTTTCTCCTTAGCAAACGGAATCGAATATGGTTTCATACAGACAGGTGTGGGGTCTATCGGTTTCATATCATATTCCAATAGGTTTGTATGCCCTGGTCGGTCTGTTAACACCTCTGCATGATTATTTAGAACCTGTTGCACTCTCTCTTTCTGAGTTTTCGTTAAATGTGTACTGATTTTCACCTGTGCTGCTGTCTCACAGGGGTGTAATGGATATTCAAATGATGAAAGTGGTTCCTTTTTCATCTCCATGGCGATGGACAAGGTCAACAAGTGTGTCTCTTCCTGATGTTCTCTTTCCAAATATTTCTTCAGGAGATTCACATGATAGATTTTTTCTTTCCCTTTCTTATCTATCTTATAATTTGTTCTAGACACCTTCTCTAGAACTGTATATGGACCCTGCCATCCAATTTGTAACTTATTCTGACTCCCGGGGAGAAGAAGCAGTACTTCTCTCCCACAGCCAAATTTCTGTCTTTCGCCTTCCTGTTATAATAGGCAGCATGTTTCTTCCTGGCTTGTTTCAAATTTTCATTGGCAAGTTTCCAGCCAGTTTTTAAACGAGTGGTCAGCTCATTCACATATTGGTATGAAGATGTAATGTTTTCCTCTGCCTTTTCATCAGTCCACGTTCTTAACAAAGCTTCGAGTGGACCTTTTATTGGCCTTCCAAACAATAATGTTGCCGGGGCCATACCGGTTGAACTATGGGGTACCTCCCGATAAGCAAAGAGGGCGGCGTGCAGGTACTGGTCCCATGTATCTGGTTTTTCGTGTGCCAACTTTCTCAGGATCGACATCAATGTGCCGTTAAATCTTTCCACTTGGCCGTTCCCTTGGGGATGATACACACTACAATGGAAGTGTTTGGCCTGGAAGATCCTGAAAACTTCTTCAGTTAGTTTCCCCTTGAACTGAGAGCCATTATCAGTCAAGATTTGATTGGGAAAGCCTAACCTTGTGAAAATTGTGAGCAATGCCTCTGCCACATGTTTAGAATCAATCGATGACAGGGCTACAGCCTCTCCCCACATAGAACAAGTGTCCACCAGAGTCAGAATGTAGCTGTTCCTTCTCTTGGTTCGGGTGAGAGGTCCCACAAGATCCACGGCAACTCTCTCAAAGGGTGTTCCCACTATGGGCATTTCCCCCAGAGTTGCTGGTGCAGTCCAATGTTTAGGTGCTACTCGTTGGCACTCTGGACAGGATTTTACATATCGTTTGATATCTTCAGTTATTCCTGGCCAGAAATAGTGACAAGCTATTCGCTGTCCTGTTGCGCTGATTCCCATATGACCACTGAAGGGAATCGCATGCCCTAGTTCCAACACTTTAGTCCTATATGAAGTGGGAAGGACCAGCTGTCCGTGACCATTGGATTCAGATCCAGCCTTCCTATATATCAGTTTGTTCTTCATATAAAACTCTCCCTTGCCTGGAGGTGTATGAGATTTGGGCAACTTCTTGAAACATGGCTTGAGTGTTTTATCCTCAGCCTGTGCCTTCCTCATCTCATCTGGGTGAGTATTTATTGGATTATCCTCCTCCTTTTTTGACTGTGATCTGGTCTGCACTGTTGCCAATATCACAGGTCTCTTGGGATTCCCCAAGAAGACATATCTACACCCCAATATTAGAGGGTAGATTGGCTCATTTATCACTGCTGCTTTTATGATTCCTTCCACATATCGCGTTTTCACTTTTATTCGGGCGACGGGAAGTGTCATGGTAGCTACATCCTTGGTTGCAGTTTGAATCTCCACTGTTTCTGTGGTGTATTGATCGGCCTGCACCAGGTGAGAACTCACAACGGAATCGTAATCTAAACCGGTATCATATAAACACCTTATAGTGACACCATTACAGATGACATCTTCACACACTGGGGGGTGGTATGGTTCCTGTAGTTCTTCAGGTTTGACCTTCTTTTCCTTTTTCCCCGATGTCATAGCAGCACAATGAGGAGGTTTCCTTCTACAATGGTCAGTGTCATGATTGTTCATCTTACAATTTTTACACCACCTTTTTCCTTGGTTGAAAGATTTTCTTTCATCATATTTCCTTTCATCGAATTGTGGGAATTTATTTTTATTTTCATACCGTGGCCTATCAAATTGGTGCTTACCTTTGTTTTGATCCCTAGGATCAAATTTATTAAAGTTCTGTGGTGCCCTAAAGTTATCCACTTGTTTCTTTTTATTACCTGTTACCTCTGCTTGAGCTGCTTGATACCTTTCAGCAACATTTAGCAACTCACCCAGCCTCTCTGCACCTTGTTCCATGAGAAACTTTCTCAGGTCTGGAGCCATGGACTCTCTTAATTGCTCTATAAGGACCATTTCCTTAAGGTCTTGGGTTTTCCCCAGAGAAGTCCATTTCTCCAAGTATGTCTCTATTCGTGCAGAGAACTGGTGATAGGTTTCACCTGACAGTAGTTTAGCATTCCTAAATTTTTTTCCTATAAAATTCTGCATTCTTTTCATATCTTAACAAAAGAGCCTGCTTTAGCATGTCATAATTTTCCTGATCACCTCTGCTCATTTTTGCAAAAACTTCATAAGCTGCCCCACGAAGTCCTTGAGATAACTTTAAGCTCCACCTTTCTCTCTCTAACCCATACGTGGTAGCTAATAGTTCATACCTATTTAGATAGCTCTCTATATCATCGTCTTTCTCAACAAAATGATCTAAATGAAAATTCATAGCTGAGGTTGAGGCTCCTTGGCTAGCAGTGGCATCAGAGGCAAAGGGACTGGCACCATTTTCAGGAGCATGGCCTTGAAACTCAAACTCCCTAGTCGTAACTCATGTTCCCTTTGTAATCTCTTCTCCTCCTTTTCTGCTTCCCTTTCTGCAGCTAATTTCTTCTCTTCCCTTTCTGCAGCTAATTTCTTCTCTTCTCTTCCAGCCTTTCTTTCCTCAGCCTCAATCTGCAACCTCTTAGTCTCAGCCTCAATCTGCAACCTCTTAGTCTCAGCCTCAGCCTCAAATTGTAACTTCTTAATTTCCCTTTCAGCCTCTAACTTTCTTTCGGCTTCAAACCTTCTTTCTTCGCGTTCAATAAATTTGTCACATTCCGTAGTGACATAGGCAACCATAACTTGCCCATCTAATCCTAACTCTTTTGCAGTCTGAACAGCAGCAGATCGAAATTTGGCTAGGTCCGCCATTGTCTATCAGGTAAGTTTATACAATGTCTAACTAACAATTCAATCTCTAAATATATATCTAAT
The DNA here is from genome assembly GCA_024509875.1 of Oreohelix idahoensis. NCBI lineage: Eukaryota > Metazoa > Mollusca > Gastropoda > Stylommatophora > Oreohelicidae > Oreohelix > Oreohelix idahoensis. The sequence goes on along the minus strand of JAMPIV010017674.1, from coordinate 15,378 downwards.
GGACAACACAGGCACCGAGAGCTCAACCTTATTTAATTCCACCCAAGGATACCTTTTAATTCTTATATTCCCTGAAGTGAATTACCCCCAATATTTGTAATAGGTAAAGATTCAAAATCCCGTGAGCGAGACCCCAATATATGTGGTGAAGTGGGATGTTATAAATATTTATAGGGGACTTAGTGTACTGACTGAGATCAGCTGTGAAGGTATATATATATCTAATAAGAGTAGTGTATTATATATAACCTTACTTGCTGCCACATATGTATACCTCAGTCAGAATTATTCTGGAATAGTGTGATGACTACGTTATATGTCTAGGGTATGTGTATGATGAAGTGTAAGTCAAAACAACAACAGACAGATAAACAATTTAATTTATTCCACTACACTTGACAACACTGTGACACTCACATACATAAAACACTCTACAAGGATATCTTAAAGGAGTCACTGATAACTTTTCAAATAACAATATGTATTCATTGCTGTCATGAATGTATATGTGTCCTGATTCAAATACAAAGGGAACCAGGAATCACAATCAATTTTAATTACAAGTTATATGTACAGAATTTATCAATATGAATCTTGTAGTGACATGTATTTTTAATAGTATCCTATGTGTGTCAGTTGTGTAGTAGTAATATGAGGTAATACTGGTTTTGTTTTGTTCAAGCTCTGTTGGTATTTGTCATCATGACTTCAATAGTTTGTCTTTATTGGAACTAGTATTGGAGATGTTCTCAGTTCCTGATATTAAAACAATTAAATTCCCCTCTTAATTGTATTTTACACTGTCATTTTAAGATGGGGGTACATAATGTTGAGCTCCATGGCCACACTCTCTTATCTTGCGTGATGACTGCAGAAAAAGGCTCCTCTGCTCGATCACTTCAATGAGCTCTGGAGCCACTCCACTGGTTGCTATATGGACCAAGGAGTATGCTGTCCACCTCTGGCTTCAGCAAAGCTCTGACCAGGTGCTGCTCAATAACGTTAAGACCACAGTCCCTGAAAACAAGAAGGATGTACCTTCTACTTCATAACTAATTGATACTCTAGTTCTACACTGAGCACAATACATCACAAACATTGAGTTCAGAGCGTTAGGCCAACTGTCAGCTTCATCTGAAATACTTTATACCAGTATTTCCCTCCCTAATGGTTACTACGCCTCTGCAATTCCAGCATTTTTTCTGTCTAATCAATAATCTAGGTGTCAGTGTACTGTTTGGCCATTCCATGCCGTTTTACTTTCCTCCGACACCTTCTGTTCAGGCTGGAGCATTATAGGCTTTACATCATGTTTGCTACTGAACTACACATATATACAGGCATAAATTAACAATTTACATTCAATTTTCATTAAAAGATATTGAATATTTCAAGCTTACCACAATTCATAGAATAATAAACAGTTTCGTTGACTGGCAATGGATATAGCACAACTCCGATCTGCCGATGTTCCAGGCTTTATTTTATATAAAATATACACTGGTGCTCAACGTACTGCTTCTTAGTATTTTTATTACAAGATGTGGCAATGAACAGACGCTCTGAATCAAGTATATTCGCAGCTCTACCCAATGAAACCACGTCTCCACATCTTTTCAAAAAAGTACCCCTTCTATTCGTTTCCCATAACAACGCAAGATAGTATTTATAGCCCGACCAATCGTGTTTAGTCTTATATTTGTTGCGCTCCAATCAATTAGGAGTTAACATGGTAGGCTATTTCCGTAACGTAAGGTTTTTTTCAAACACGTTATAAAAAAAATTTTATGAGCAGAAATGATTTCATGCTGTCAGGCATCCCCACTATTTTATTTTGGTTATAATTTATTAATTCCTAGACTATTTGCGTAACGTTTTACATATTCTTTGTCAGCAAGCCCTAAGGAACCCAAATATACAAATTTAAAAGAGCTAAGTGGCTGCGTTCAAAATATGCAATTTCTTCTACCTCCTGTTTCGAAGATGTGCTGTCTGGGTACTGTAATGTTTTCAAACGTAAACCCATCTAATGTTATCTTTTCTAATAAGCGTTTTTTCAGGATTTTAAAACCTAACTCTGGGAAGGTTAGTGTTTTTATCACTGTCCGTCTGAAAAAAAGTTAGTGCATGTGGCCTTACACGCGTGATAGTAGTAATTGTGTATCGCGCGACGCGTGTTGGGGGTGGCATTAATAGCGAGACACGTGTTTAGTGTTGCATGCGTTCCTGATTTTCAGCCCTCCCTTCTTTCTATTTGAGTCCATCTGTTCGTTCGTTTTGGTAACGTAGTATAATTAATGTTAGGATTAATTTAGGTCATTACGCAGTGTGCCTCTCAATGTTTTTTCTTAGAAATGCAATACCCGTTTTAATGTGTTGTGGAAACGCTTGTATTTATGCAGTGGCTTATATTTAACGTGGAAACGTTACAATTTGCAGACGAAGCATAAAACAAAGGGGGATTTCGAGTACATTCTTTGTGACAGCACTGTTATTTTACCATTGCTCTTTTCTTTATTAGAATTTATTTGTTAGGCTTTATATTTACCTGATAATTTATATATGTGGATTAGAATATTTCACGACATATATATATATTAAAAATGTTGAGAATGAAAAGGGCAGCGTTCCAGACATGAACGGACTGTCTAGAGTTATATCGACGACTGAATATTATATGCCATTGTATATTGGCCTGAACTGTATTGAATTTGGAGCAGCGTTACAGTCTTAATAAAAATATATACCGTCCACTTCGTCCGTTGTGGCTCAAAATAAGTGTGATTGATGTTGGCCTGTTTCGGTGTCTGATATGTCTACTACCCTAGAAGTGAACTTGGCCACAGGAACCATCCTGTCACTAAATATTAATTTAACAATATAAAAGACACGTAACAATCTCAAACACATGAAAAAAATAATTAGCAGAATTGATGTAATCTCCAGCACAAACAACAAGTGCACTTAATTCTGGCCGAAACACTTGTTGGACGGGGGGACCTCATCTGATGATCAGATTGCCTCCTGTTGTATCGCTCTGTAAAGAGTTTCCTATCATGGTAGCTGCAGACTTTCATAACTGGATACTTGCGTAGAATAGAAGGATTGAAGTGGTCATGACAAGATCACTAACGTGGAACTGATGACAAGAACCAGACACGCGCCAGTGGAACAAGAGATGAGAAGAAGACGCTGGAGATGGATAGGACACACATTGAGGAAACCTGTTGATAGCATTACCAGACAATCTCTGTTCTAGAATCCCCAGGGGAAGAGAGGTAGAGGAAGACAAAAGAAGACACGGAGAAGAGAACTGGAGGCAGACGTGAAGGGGATGAAGAAGATATGGAAGGACTATGAGCACGTGACAAGCAGACTTGGTATTATGTTTGTTGATGGCCTATGCTCCTTGGGGAGTTTAAAGGTCAAATTAGGAGAGGAAGAATTCTGGTAGCTCGGCGCGTCAAAAATGACGGAGGTGAGAAAATTATCTAGCAGAAACAGATAAAATAAAGGAGAAAATTGAGACATTATTGAGATCATTATCAACATCATCATCGTCATCATCATCATCATCATCACCATCATCATTCTCAAAGTCACCATCGTCATCATCATAATATCATCACCATCTTCATCATTCTCAAAGTCATCGTCATCATCATCATACCATCGTCATCATCATCATATCATCACCATCGTCATCACCATCATCATCACATCATCATCATCACTATCTTCATCATCATCACCATCGGTATAATCATCATCATCATATCATCATCACCATCTTCATCATCACCAACGTCATCATCTTCATCATCATCACCATCGTCATTAGAAGCGGTCGCCATACCTCTTAGTCACTCCGAACCCCCGAAGTCAGTGCACTAATTGTTATGCTGAAATATTACTCCTCTCGCCTAATGCATTCTTTTCTGATTATTATAATTTTTATTTTCGAAGATACGCCCCGTGTTTCACAGAAATAGTCTTAATTTGTCATTACAGGAGTTAACGAATCAAATTTTGGCTTTATCTACTTTGTGGACTCAGGACAGTCTCCCATGACCTTAATTATAGGCTTAATTACATTTTCTTTTGTATAAACTGGGTATTCTCATGTATGTTTGATTATCCGAACTATTTGATTAACCGAACCAGCCTTTGGTCCATATTAGTTCGAATCAACGACGCTGTACTGTATTTGGTATAGCTGACGTGTCCATATTTGTTGAAGCTTTGTTAGATTTGGTAGCCAGCACCATGCCCAACCCTCAGTTGATGCCTGTTACGACAGCATTTTCTGTTTAGCTCCTTACAGAGCATGGACCCAGTACTACAGCTAATTCATGTACAGGAAGCCAGATGCAAACAATTACATGCGCGTGAATTAACATTCTCAAATTCTCCAGACCTAAAGATCTTTTATATTTGGACATGCGTCCTAATATAACCGACTAGGTTGAACGGGACGCGCCTCGCCAAAGCGAGGAAAAACTTTATTGAAAAAAAATACATGCATGCGCTTGCAGTGCTGATTTATGTAGCAATTTCTTTTAGGTGATTAAGTGGCAAGCCCCATGGCCAACCTCATATTAGTCAACTTGTACGACATGCCTCAAAGTACTGTAGGAGTATTCTTTCCTTGTCTCTTCAGAGACCATCTGGGAACTCCATTTGGCTTGGTAGGTTACTGTGGTGCTATTGTTTTTTTTTGTTTTTTTATCGTACGCCCGCTATTACTCGAGGCACAATCTCCTGTTCATATGTCTAACCTGAGACTGATTTTTACGTGAGTATCCCTTTTTTCCCTGTACAATGACAGGTGTCCTCTCGCCATTCAGGCGGATACTCGCCGATTTCAGAGGTACCCATTAGAGCTGGGTCGGCTCAGGAGCCGTTCAGGTTATTCTAGTCCCTGATCGACGACAATCTTTCATATGTCTTCGCCAGGGCTCGAATTTCCTCGCCAGGGGTTACCTGGATCACCCGATCGCCAGCGCAGTGTGGTAACCATTACATCAGCGCGGCTCCCTAGTGGTGCTACTATTTGTTCGCCTTACGAGATCTTACACTGGAGATAATTGGAATGCTGGAACACAATTGAAATGGAGATAGACGATGGCCTGGACAAAATGGCAGAGGGGTTAAAGCCCTTGCTTGTCGAGGCTGAGTTATTATTGAGTTCGAAACCAGGTCGCGTCACGTTCCAAGAAAACCCAGCTATAACTGGGTGCCTACCTCTGCTCTGGAGTTAGGAACGGCACAGGTAGTGAAAAAGGGAACCGATCACCGAACCTTACATAGCTGAGAACTAGTTTAGGTTAAGTCTCTAACACTGTACTCCCCCAAAGGTAGTGCCCCTAGATGAATGGAGAGTTACGCCAACTAAGGTTTGGCAGCCATTTTCGGCTGAACCCGTATCGCAGGATAATGGACCCAATCGCGACTTTAAGACCCAATTTGCATTTTCGTTTAGGTTAACTACTAATTTGAAATAAAATTAGCTGTAAATACAGTAGCACATATTTGTATCTATTCCATTTTACTGCGATACGGGTACAGCCGAAAATGGCGGCCAAACCTTAGTTGGCGTAACTCTCCATTCATCTAGGGGCACTACCAAAGGCAGTATCTGCAATGTGGATATCTTTTATCTTTTTTTTTTCGTACGTGGGTCAGTTACAGCCATCTAGGAAATAGCCAATATGTGAGGATTTGCAAGAACACTGCAACCCGTAAATGCAAAAAGGATAATCCACGTGGCGCCAGAAATGGAAAGATGGTATCGGATATAATTTGGCACATTTAAAAAAAAATCAGCCCTGAAAGATTCAAAATAAGCCCACACAGGTTGCGCTGGAGAGCTTTTATTTCTGAGTTATAATCCTGCAGGGAACAAAGTGGATCGGACTGGCTTATTATTACGTTTTATTTTCTTGGTTTATTAATTTATTTTTGATATGTTGATCGAAACTAAGATCAGGCTGTATATCCTCTTCAGTTTACCGGTCGTGACAAGACATGGACATGCGCATGAAAGGAGAAAAAACAAACAAACGTAAAAGACAAGAAAGTAGCAGAAGAGATTATAATTTGCTTGTTCCTTTTTCGCTCCTTATGAAGGATGTAGTAGCTGATCCCTCGCAGGAAGCTTCAATGACAGTATTTGTGTGCGGCTTGCGTGGGTTGTTTGTGTCACAATTTGTTATACATATTAATGTTTGCTAGCCCCAAAGTGCCAGTGGAACAAGAGTTGAGAAGAAGACGCTGGTCATGGATAGGACACACATTGAGGAAACCTGTTGATAGCATTACAAGGCAGTCCGTGTGCTGGAACCCCCAAAGTAAGAGAGGCGGAGGTAAACCAAGAAACACATGGAGAAGAGAACTGGAAACAGAGGTGAAAATGATGAGGAAAACATGGAAAGAACTTGAGCGGATGGCACTGTACAGGAAGACTTGGCATGTGTTTGTTGAAGGCCTATGCTCCTTGGGTAGCTAAAGGGTATTGATTGGTTGATTGTTGTAGCCACATGCATAACTGTCACGTAGCGTTTAAAGGATAAGAGAATTATTTAGAGGAAATAATAGATCTGATGTGGAAGATTTGGCTCAAGGAATCCCTGCTGGGTTTTCCCACTTCCGAAGGGTGACGAAGAGGGTAAATTCTCCTAACTCGACAGGTCTGGAAAAGATTGTAAGGAGATATTTGGTCTCTCGCTACCGTCGTCCCCTTCTCAGTTATCTATTATTATTATTCTTTAATTTATATTATATTTTACGAGCCCCCCCCCCCCCCCCCTTATAAAGGAAGATAAACATAAACAATATTCAACATCTAATGGAAGGAACAAAGCGTGGGGTACAGTATATACACCCAATTGGTTTATTGCAATAAAATGAATAGATGGTGAATGATAGTATTGTCGATGGAATTAGTGTCTGCTGTATGTATTATGTGTCTCACAATTCAAGTGTTTTTCATCATGGATGACTAAACTAGGCATTGATGTAGTGAGTTCCCTTTTTCGTGGACTTAGCTTTTCAGCACCCGGCTGATAGTGAAGTGTGGTTAGTTCTCCGGTCTCCTGACGTTGCCCCAGGTAGGTCTTGAATGGTTCGGATTTGCCTTCTCTGTGCTCGACTCCGTATTCTGCGCTGAGATTGGACTGTCGTGCAAGGCTCCACCATACACTACTCAAAGATGGACGCTAACCCGCAATTAGACACGTGGCTTCAGTGCTTTTAATGCGAGAATTCGCCGATAATTGGGTTAGACCTAGCTGTCTCAAGGGTTCCTGGGCAAGTGACCAAATGCTGGCTTTGCCGCCTTTTAGCGGGTCATTTCCGCTTGGACACGTGATCCGTAGCGTGCATCATGTGACCTTAGCCTCGTTTTAGACGCTTCAATCAATAATGTTAAAAGTCACTTGATGTCTTCCTAAATGGCCTAAACTGGTTCTCCCAAGTTCAAGCAGTTCTAAATTAAAACAGGTTCCTAGCTACCGAGGTCATTGGTCAACAATTACGTCGTATCTAAAAATAGCGAGGAGAAAATACCGAACGCTAGGAGATTTTCCGCAAGTGACAATTCCCGGGACTTTGCGATCATGCATTGAGGATGAGAAAAAACGATGTCACGTAAATAATAATAAAAATGAAGAGAAGATTGGGCAAGTTGTCACACAAGCCCCTCCTCAAGTTTGACGTTCCGTCCAACTCCTCTGGTCCTGTCTTCCTCTTCTTTTTCAGTTTCTCATATCTCCTAGGTTGCGTCCGGATGTCGGCTCAAAAATCTGCCCCTACGTTGTTCTTCCCAGGTATGTATTCTATGTGAAATGGATATGGCTGCAACAGTAGTGACCATCTCATAAGCCGGGCATTAAGGTTCTTCGCCGCTGCAAGAAATATCAACGGTTGGTGATCACACTGCACCGTGAACTTTTTCCCGTATAAATATGGTTGAAACTTCTGCACAGCCCATATTAGCGACAGACATTCCCGTTCGATGGTAGAGTAGTTCTGTTCAGCAGGGTTCAATTTCCTACTAGCATATGCAATGGGGAATAGAGTTGCAGAAGGTCTATCACTAGGCTGCAGGAGAGTGGCTCCTATCCCTATATTGCTAGCATCTGTTCGCAGTGTAAAGTTCAGAGTTAAGTCAGGCAGTCGCAGAATTGGCCTAGCGGTGAGTTTCTCCTTCAGCAGCGTGTAGGCATTTTCACACTCCGCTGTCCAGGTTACTTTGTCCGGGTTCCCATTCTTGGTTAATGCAGTCAGTGGCGCACTCAGGGTATTAAAATCTTTAATATATCTCTGGTAGAAGCCACATAGAGACACAAATGACCTTACATCCTTTTTAGTCTGGGGTCGTGGGGCCCGCTGTAACTTCTCAATATTACGTGCATCTGGGAACATGCATCCATGCGAGATAGTGTGTCCCAGGAATTCTAGTTGCTCGCAGGCAATTTGACATTTTGTAGGGCGAGCGGTGAGTCCTGTTTCTCTAAGTCTTTCGAGAGTAGGGAAACTGCGTCCAGGTGCTCCTCAAAGGTGTTCGTGGCAATAAGTATGTCGTCCATGAAATTACTTATCCCAGGGTGGTTCAGGGGTTCCAGTAGCTTCCTCATCATACGAGTAAAGACGCTTGGGGCGTTGCTTAGCCCAAATGGCAATACATTAAACTCGTAATGGCCTTCAGAAGTACTAAATGCTAACATATGTCGAATTTCCTCTTTTACCGGGATCTGGTAGTACCCTTTGCTAAGGTCTATCTTCGAAAAGTATCGTGCTCTACTCAGCTTGGTGAAAAGCTGATTCTGATCCGGTAAGGGCTCCGCTTGAAATTCCGTTACAGCGTTGAGCCTTCGGTAGTCTATGCAGAGGCGATGTTCTCCTGTGGATTTTCTAAGCAACACCACACTCGCACTATAAGGCGACTCTGATTTTGAGATAATATTTTCCTTAAGCAGGTACTCGATTTCCTCACCCAATGCCTTTGCTTTAGCATAAGGAACAGGATAGTTCTTAACTCGTACCGGGGCGAGGTCTGTTAGCTTCATATCAAATTCTATCAGGTTGGTCATGCCAGGTTTATCCGTGAGTGTACTAGTGTGTTTTCTCAACAACTGTTGAACCTGTGCCTGCTGATCCTCCGTTAAAGTTGAACTAATCTGAACATCTTGATGAGTTTCGCACTGACGAAGAGGGTATTCACAGGAGGTCAGGGGTTCTGCCTCAGTTTCCGTCGCAATAGCCAGTGTCAGGAAATGTGCTGGTTCTGCACCTGGTCTTTCATAATATCGCTTCAGCAGGTTTATGTGGTAAATTTTCTGCTTCCCCTTTATGGCAATCTGTAATTGGTGCGCGACATTTTCTCAACAATTTTATATGGACCTCTCCACCCGATTTGCAATTTATTATTGCTACTGGGCAGGAGTAATAATACCTGCTCTCCTACTTCTAGCTCCCTATCCTTCGCAGTGCGGTTGTAGTAACGCGCATGTTTACGACGGGCACGGCGTACATTTTCCTTTGCCAGTTCCCATCCTGTTTTAAGGCGTTGGGTCAACTCATTCACGTATTGGGATGCAGAGGTGACCGTCTCATCAGCTTTATCATCTGTCCAAGTACGTAACAGTGCCTCTAAAGGTCCTTTTATAGGTCTACCAAACAGCAATGTGGCAGGAGGCATCCTAGTAGAATTGTGGGGTACTTCGCGGTAAGCAAATAGTGCTGCGGGTAAGTATTGATCCCAGCTCTCTGGTTTTTCCTGCGCAAGTTTCCGAAGGATGGAAATAAGGGTCCCGTTAAACCGCTCCACCTGGCCATTTGCCTGGGGGTGGTAGGGAGAGGTGTGGATATGTCGGGCCTGAAATATCCTAAACACTTCCTCGGTGAGTTTTCCTCGGAATTGGGAACCATTATCTGTCAGGATCTGTGACGGAAACCCTAGCCGAGTAAATATGGTGAGCAGAGCCTCAGCAACATGCTTAGAATCACAGGCGGGCATAGCGATAGCCTCTGCCCACATGGAGCAACAATCCACTAACGTGAGTATATAACTGTTTCTCTTTTTGCTACGAGTAAGTGGACCCACATATCCACCGCTACTCGTTCGAAGGGTGTGCCCAAGATTGGCATTTCTCCCAGAGTGGCTGGGGCCGTCCAGTGTTTCGGCGCTGTCCTCTGGCACTGCGGGCATGATTTCACATATCTCTGGATATCGGCGTTGATACCTGGCAAATAATAATGACATGAAATACGCTGAATCGTGGCACTTATGCCCATGTGGCCACTAAACGGAAGGGCATGGCCCATTTCTAGGACCTGGGCTCGGTATGCTGATGGAACCACAAGTTGCCCATGTTCCTGTCCTCCATTTCCTGCTTTCCGATGCAACAGTCCATTTTTCTTGTAGAAGTCTCCCTTTTGGAGAGGAGTGTGCGCTCTCGGTAGTTTTTTGTAGCAGGGTGCTAGAGATTGTTCCTCCGTTTGTGCCTTTTTTAATTCCTCAGGAAGGATGTTGGGTGGGGATTCCAACTCCGTATTCCGTTTGGCCTGTCCTCTAGTGGTGACAGCCGCCACAACCAGAGGGTGAATGGGTTCTCCCAAGAACACATACCTACACCCTAAGATCAAGGGATAAATAGGGTCGTCCAAGATAGCTGCACTGATTTCCCCAGTCACATATTTTGATTTGACCTTAATCTTGGCTATGGCCAAACGCATAGGTGCTGCACTTTTAGTAGGTCCTTGTATTTCTATAGTGTCTTCTGTCATCTGGTCAGGCTTGACTAGGGATGCACAGACAACTGCGTCGAATGCAAGGCCTGTATCATAAAGGCAGGTCACCTCTTGGTCATTTACGAGGACTGTCTCAACGACCGGCGGATGTCGGGGTTTGTCCAGAGGTTCTTCCGGTCCATTTCCCCTTGCGGCACTTTTACGTAAGCAGGCAGCATGATGAGGTGGGTTTTTCCGGTTGCACTCCTGCGTATTGTGGGTGATGGTTCTACAGTGCTTACACCATTTTTCCCCTTGCCTCTGCTGCTGGAAATTTGATCTCTGAGTAGTCTTGTAGTCTGGCTTGTCATGCTTTTTGAAGTTAGTATACGGTGGTTTCACTTGGGGGTCCATGTGTGACTGAGCTTTCTGTCTAGGTACGTAATCTGGTTGTTTCCGTCTGGGTGGTGGATTCTCTGATAGTGCTGCCTGATATCGTTCCGCTAACTGGACTATGGATTCTAAAGTGCTGGCCCCATTCTCTGTCAGGAATCTTCTCATGTCGGAAGTCATGGTGTCCTTCAGTTGTTCGATCATGACCATTTCCTTCAGGCCTTCCCAATCATGAGTAAAATTCCCTAGGGCACCCCACTTCTCCACGTAGGAATCCAGTCTCGCAGCAAACTGGCAACGCTCTCGCCAACTTCCCTCCTAGAGTTACGGAACCTCTTCCTATAGGCGTCAGCATGTAGCTCATAACGAACCAATAGTGCCTTTTTCAAAGAGTCGTAGTCATCCTGTAAACCTGGAGGAAGCTTGCTATACACGTCATAAGCAGTTCCTCTAAGCCCTTGCGACAGTTTCAGGTTCCATTTGCTCTTCTCCAAACCAAACGTGGTGGCAAACTTCTCAAATTTGTCCAGATACACATCGACCGAGTCAACTCGTTCCGAGAAAGCTTCGAATGGAAACGTCAAGGGTCCCAAGTTTGACATGGGTGATGATGGCAAAAGGTCCTGTGCCCACTGCATGCAAGGAGGGCATATCATCTGACCGTGGCGATAGGTTGCCTGAGGGAGGTAGATGCTGGTCGCACCGGCTCCCGGTTCAACTCTTTGAGCTTGTCCCTGCATCTCTAACTGCTTCATCTTCAATGCATGCTCGCGTTCATCTCTCTCGCTTCATTCTCTAGCGTCTACAGCTTTTATCCTCTCATCTATTTCTGCTAACTTTATTCGCTCTTCTCTTTCAGCTTTCGCTGTTTCTCGAGCGTAATACTTATCAGGCTCGACACTGACATAATTTGCAAGGTCCACCCCACTATAACCTAGATCTCGACCGGCCTCCCCTAGTGCTGCCTTAAGCTTAACTATTTCAGCCATCTTTTGCAGTTAAAGTCCACACTGAGTAAGCTAGTGCTACCTTCCAATAGTATTTCTAACAACAAGTAAATACTAATTATTTATCAGACTGCTGTAGAATGAAATTACTACAGTTATGGAGACTTAAGGTCTGTAATTCAATGAAATACAAAATCAAGAACTAACTTAATTAAACACAACATATATAAAGGGATTCACCAATCAATGCCTGAATTTCTAGAAAAAATGTTTTCTGTCTTTCTAGAGCTCACTGTGTGAAAATACATGTGTTAAAATGGTATACTGTAATGACTGAATGGATGATACTATCCCAGAGGTATGATAAAATACATAAGTTCAAATCCCGGACCGAGACACCAGTGTCACGTAGCGTTTAAAGGATAAGAGAATTATTTAGAGGAAATAATAGATCCGATGTGGAAGATTTGGCTCAAGGAATCCCTGCTGGGTTTTCCCACTTCCGAAGGGTGACGAAGAGGGTAAATTCTCCTAACTCGACAGGTCTGGAAAAGATTGTAAGGAGATATTTGGTCTCTCGCTACCGTCGTCCCCTTCTCAGTTATCTATTATTATTATTCTTTAAATTATATTATATTTTACGGGCCCCCCCTCCCTTATAAAGGAAGATAAACATAGACAATATTCAACATCTAATGGAAGGAACAAAGCGTGGGGTACAGTATATACACCCAATTGGTTTATTGCAATAAAGTGAATAGATGGTGAATGATAGTATTGTCGATGGAATTAGTGTCTGCTGTATGTATTATGTGTCTCACAATTCAAGTGTTTTTCATCATGGATGACTAAACTAGGCATTGATGTAGTTGAAGTTCCTTTTTCGGTGGACTTAGCTTTTCAGCCCACGGCTGATATGTGAAGTCGTGGTTAGTTATACGGTCTCCCTGACGTTGGCCCAGGTAGAACGTGACGGATTGTCTTGAAATCCAGGCGTAAGAAGACCCGTGGTAGGGTGTAGGTAAGGGTGGGGGGGAGGTAGTGGTAGGTATTAGGGAGGGTAGGTGTTTGAAGGTTGCAGGAGAGATAGGGAAGAGAGGAGGGTAGGGTTTAGGGGTCAGGGTTTGGGGTGGTAGAGAGAGCGTGATGGTGTAGAGGTTGGTAGGAGGGAGGCGGTTTTGCGGGACGGTGGGGGGGTGGGGGCGGTGCGTGAGGGGGGTGGGGTCGGAGGTGGGGTGGTAATTGGTGGTTGGGTAGGTTGGGGGTGGTTGGGGTTTTGGGGGTGGCTGGCCGCTTGATGGGGGGGGATGGGTGTTGGGGTTGGGTGTGGTGGTAGGCGGGGGAGGGGTTGTGGGGCGGTGTAGGGGGGGGACGGGGGGGGGAGGGGGAGGGTGGCGGGGGTGTGGGGGGGGTGTGGGGGTGCTGTTGCGGGTTGTGTGGGTGGGGTTGTGTGGGTGGGGGGTGTTGGGTTGTGTTTGTGGGGGGGGTGGGGGGGGGGAGTGAGGGTCTGGGGTGGGGGGTGCGGAGTGTGGTGGGATGCGGGGGTGGAGTGGGGATGGGGGTTGGAAGGTGGGTGGGTATGGGAGGGCAGTAGATGGGGGAAGTCGGTGTCTGAAGGCTGGTGTATCAAGGCTGTGGTGTGGTTCTGGGACTAGGTGTATAAGACATTTGATATATTGGTGGCGGTCGGGGGGAGTGGCACTTTTTTTGTCGTGATTTTTGCTGATTGTCTTTTATTCTGGGTCATTGGGTCGGTTATCACTAATTTTAGCCATACATGCTGTGTGAGTTGCTCTCGCGGTTAAGTGGTTACGCTCAGTAGTCTTTTAGTCTGACTTTCGTTGAAAGCGGTGGGAATTGCTGTCGCCTGGTAGGTTAGAGAGTGATGAGTGTGGAGTTACATCTCACTTCCGAGGCTGACAAGCTTGTGTTGGTGTTGGGGGGGATATGGTGGTTGAGGGGGTTAGGGAAGGGGTGGAACTCGGGGTTGGGTTTTAGAATTTGTTTGGCTGGTGGTGGTGTGTTCAACAAGAGCTACGGGGTCTGTGGTATAGTAGTTGGGTGTGGGCTTTAGTGTTGTGTTATTTTGGGTTTGCGTTTTGGCACTGGGGTGCGCGCAAGGGGGGGGGGGGGTTGCGGGCGTAGATGTTGCCTGGTATTACCCATGTGGATGGCTTTAGTCATGGCTTTGTTGGTTTGTGTTTGGGATGGGTCTGTGGGTGTGTGGGTTGTGGGGGGTTGTGTTTTGCGTTTGGTTGTGACATCTTGGGTTCTAAGGGGGGTTGTGTGGTGGGGTGAAGGGGGTGGGTGTGGGTTGGTGGAGGGGACGGGGGTTGCTCGGGGTTGGGGTGGTGCGGGGGGGTGTATGGTGATCGCTACTGTTGGAACGTCTGTGAGGGTGTTGGGTGGAGGGGGAGGGGTTGGTGGGGGTACGAGGCTGTCGGCTGTGGGCCGCCTAATTTTTCAGGGTAGGGTGGGGGGGTGGGTGGAGGGGGGGGGGTGTGGGGGGAGGGGGGTCCCTGTGGGCGGGGTTAATGGGGCGGGATGTTGGGGGGGTGTGGTGGGTTCGGGGTTTATCTTGATGGCTATATCTGGTTGATAGAGTATTAGATTTCTGTGGTTTCTGGATGTTGTCTATTTTTGGCAGGTGGTGGCGTGGCTGGGGTGGGGTTGGGTATTGTTCGGGTTGGGTTGGTCCAGCCCGATGTGTTAGGTCTCCGGCACGCGTTTCGAATCTGATCTTTCTCATGTCACACGCTGGTAGGTGGGTGTTGGCATCTGAGTTTATGCTTTGGAGGAGTGGCTTTGTTTTTAGGGGTTTCTCTTTCTTCCTTGGAATGGTTCGGGAATTTTGCCTTCTCTGTTTGCTCGACTCCGATAATTGATTCTGCGCTGTAGCGAATGTGGCTATGAGGGGTAGGAAAGGGTGGGGGGGGGGTGAACGTCATGTTTTTGCTGGAAGCTGTTGTTCTGTTTTGCAACATGATGCTGGGATCGTGACGCCCCCAATTAGACCATCTGTAGAATTCTCGCGAGAAAGGATGGGGTACGTTGCTTAACCCGCAAGTTGGAGGACACGTTCCCAATTAGAGATGTATTTATATTATTATTGTTATTATTTTTATTTTTCTTTTTTAGACACGTGGGTGCTTGCAGTTGCTTTTTTTTTGGTTTTTTGTTTTGTTTTAATGCGGTGGACATTTCGCCGATATAATTAATTGTGGGTTTGGGTATAGCTGCAAGTATAGTAGTGGTATTTAGGACCCTATATGCTATTTGTATTCTCAAAGAATGGCACTCGTCTTTA
>JAMPIV010017673.1:935000-1153953 GCA_024509875.1 Oreohelix idahoensis | reverse complement strand
TGTTAAATTTACCTTGCCTTCATGAAATACACAGAAATATCACGCCTCCCTACATGTGGGAAACACTAGAGGTATTATCTCGAATAAACGAAATATCCATTAAGAGGACTACACATCCCTGACAGAACAAAAACTAGCGGAGATCCCCTCTTCAACGAGGCATCTCTTTCGCCATTCCAAATCGCTCACTCCACTAGTGGTGGGCGGAAACCGATCGACCAAGAAGCAAGACAAGTCATGCGCAGTCCAGCGCAAAATGACCACAGCTCAAACTTAACTGCATTCGATACCAACGCGAGAAGACAATGCTTACCGAGAAAAGTGACTATAAATTTCAAGCAGTTGTTGCCCTTGCGTTATAAAATAGATATTGAAATAAAACGATGTTGCGAGAATTTATCACGCAACATATCACCACCTCCTCCCGATAAAAAAAAAATGTGGAACATATTTTTTTTTCAATATCAAAGAGCATGCGATAAGCGGCTCAAAACGCACGAATTATGCGCTGATAATTAATTAAATTGCCTAACATGAGGCTAAATATAGAGTGTCTGGTGAGGATATACCTCAACAGAAAAATAAATATGTCTCAAAAAATATTCACATCGGGGAGGTGTCACCAACACACATCACGTTAGCATGTAAACACAATATACGTATGCAAGTTACCATAATCATCATTAAACAGCATACTCTAATATTGTCTTTAAAAAATGGATGTACAAATCTGATAGGAAAATTTAAATAGTACATTCTTTGACATGTAATGACATAAGTACATAGTAAAGTTAAACTACATGACGATCCAGGACATATGCTCTGGCATTCCGAGGGTAAGTACACAATTGTCATGAAATATTCTAATCCACATATATAAATTATTAGGTAAATATGAAGCCTAACAAATAAAATTAATAAAGAGAAGAGCAATGGTAAAATGACAGTGCTGTCACAAGGAATGTACTCGAAATCCCCCTTGTTTTCTGCTTCGTCTGCAAATTGTAACGCTTTCACGTGATATAAAAGCTTACTGTATTATTACCCGCCTTCTTCAATGAAACGTGTGCTGCATTTCTAAGAAAAACATTGAGACGTACTGCGTAATGACCTAAATTAATCCTAACATTAATTATACTGCGTTACCAAAACGATGAACGAACAGTCTGGACAAAAGGATAGCGAGAGGGGGAGGGCTCTGAAAATCAGGGAACGCATTGCAACACGCGAACGCGCGATTATACAAATGCTGGCATCACGCGTGTAAGTCTACTAGCACTAACTTCTTAAAACGGACAGTGATAAAATACACTACCCTTTCCCAGAGTTAGGTTTATAAATCATAACAGACTCTTATTAGAAAAGACAACATTATATGGGTTTACGTTTGAACACATAACAGTACCCAGACAGCACATCTTCGAAACAGGAGGTAGAAGAAATTGCATATTTTGAACGCAGCCACGTAGCTCCTTTAAATTAGTATTTTTGGGTTCCTTAGGGCTTGCTGACAAATAATATGTAAAACGGTACGCAAATAGTCCAGGAATTAATAAATTATACCCAAAATAAAATATTGGGGGTGCCTGACAGCATAAAATCATTTCTGCTCATAAGATTTTTTTTTAACGTGTTTGAAAAAAATTTACGTTACAGAAATAGCCTACCATGTAAACTCCAAATTGATTGGAGCGCAACAAATGAAAGCCTAACCACGTTTGGTCGGGCTATAAATACTATCTTGGTTGTTAGGGGAGACGGGAAAAGATAACATTTTTTCAAACACTTGTCGAAACGTGGCTCATTGGCCAGTCTCGCTGATATACACACTTGGGAGCGTTAGTTCGAAACCACTTGTTTAAATACACTTAATAAAGCATCAGTGCGTTGAAGCCAGCTTATATTTGGCTCAATAAAAGCCTGGAAGATAAGCAGATGGAAATTTGTGCCAGTTTGTGCCAGAATTCATTGCTAATCAACGTATCTGTGTGTATTCGTATGAATTGTGGTAAGCTTGAACCATTTAATATCTTTTAATGAAAATTGAATGTGAATTGTTGATTTATGCCTGTATATATATGTGTAGTTCAGTGGCAAACGTGAGGTAAAGCCTAAAATGCTCCAGCCTGAACAGAGGGTGTCGGAGAGAAGTAAAACGGCATGGAATGGCCAAATAGTACACTGACACCTGGATGATGTACTAGAAAGAAATAATGCTGGAAGTGCAGAGGCGTAGTAACCATTAAGAAGGGTAATACTGGAATAAAGTATTTCAAATGAAGCTGACTGTTGGCCTAACGCTCTGAACGCAATGTTTGTGCTGTATTGTGATCAGTGTAAAAGAGAATATAAATTAGTTATGAAGTAGAAGGTACATCCTTCTTGATTTCAGGGACAGTGGTCTTGATGGTACTGAGCAGCATCTGGTCAGTGATTTGCTGAATCCAGAGTCGGACAGCATACTCCTTGGTCTTTTTAGCTATCAGTGAGGTGTCTCCTGAGCCCAGAGGAGAATTCGAGCAGAGGAGTCCTTTCCTGCCGCCATCACGCCAGATAAGCTAACTTGGCCAGCTGAGCTCAACATTAAGTCCCCTCATCTTGAAATAACTTTATAAAAATACTATTCAGAGGGGAATTTACTTGTCTTAAAATCAGGAACTGTGAACATCTCCAATACTAGTCCCTAAAGACAAACTATTGAAGTCATGATGACAAATACCAACAGAGCTTGAACAAAACAAAACCAGTATTACCTCATTTTACTACTACACAACTGACACACATAGAACATTTGTACTAATATATGTCACTACAATATTCATATTAAATACATTCTGTACATAACTTGTAATTTAAATTGATTGTGATTCCTGGTTCCCTTGTAGTTGAATCAGGACACATATTCATTCATGCCAGTAATGAATACATATTGTTATTCGAAAGTTTATCAGTGACTCTTTTAAGATATCTTTGTAGAGTGGTATATGTATGTGAGTGTCACAGTGTTGTCAAGAGTAGTGGATTAAATTAAATTGTTTAACTGTCTGTTGTTGTGACTTACACTTCACCATACTCATACCCTAGACACATAACGTAGCATCACACTATTCCAGAATAATTCTGACTGAGATATATAGATATGTGGTAGCAAGTAAGGTTATATATATAATACACTACTCTTATTAGATATATATACCTTCACAGCTGATCTCAGTCATTACACTAAGTCCCCTATAAATATTTATAACATCCCACTTCACCACATATATTGGGGTCTCGCTCTTGGGATTTTGAATCTTTCCCTATTAAAAATATTGGGGGTAATTCACTTCAGGGAATATAAGAATTAAAAGGTATCCTGGGTGGAATTAAATAAGGTTGAGCTCACGGTGCCTGTGTTGTCCATTAGAGATTGAATTGTTGGTTAGACATTGTATTAAGTTACCTGATAGACAATGGCGGACCTGGCCAAATTTCGATCTGCTGCGGTTCAGACTGCAAAAGAGTTAGGATTAGATGGGCAAGTTATGGTTGCCTATGTCACAACGGAATGTGACAAATTTATTGAACGCGAAGAAAGAAGATTAGAAAAAGAGGCCGAAAGAAAGTTAGAGGCTGAGACTAAGAGGTTGCAAGCTGAGGCTGAGACTAAGAGGTTGCAGATTGAGGCGGACAAAGAGGCTAAGAAATTGGAAGCCGAGGAAAGAAAACAGACTGCAGAGAGGGAAGCAGAAAAGGAGGAGAAAAGATTACAAAGGGAACATGAGTTACGACTAAGGGAGTTTGAGTTTCAAGGCCATGCTCCTGAAAATGGTGCCAGTCCCTTTGCCTCTGATGCTACGGTTACTCAGGGAGCCTCAATCTCAGCTATGAATTTTCATTTAGATCATTTTGTTGAGAAAGACGATGATATTGAGAGCTATATAAATAGGTATGAGCTATTAGCTACCACGTATGGGTTGGAGAGAGAAAGGTGGAGCTTAAAGTTATCTCAGGGACTTCGTGGGGCAGCTTATGAAGTTTTTTGCAAAAATGAGCAGAGGTGATCAGGAAAATTATGACATGCTAAAGCAGGCTCTTTTGTTAAGGTATGAAAAGAATGCAGAATTCTATAGAAAAAAATTTAGGAATGCTAAACTACTGTCAGGTGAAACCTATCACCAGTTCTCTGCACGAATAGAGACATACTTGGAGAAATGGACTTCTCTGGGAAAACCCAAGATCTTAAGGAAATGGTCCTTATAGAGCAATTAAGAGAGTCCATGGCTCCAGACCTGAGAAAGTTTCTCATGGAACAAGGTGCAGAGAGGCTGGGTGAGTTGCTAAATGTTGCTGAAAGGTATCAAGCAGCTCAAGCAGAGGTAACAGGTAATAAAAAGAAACAGGTGGATAACTTTAGGGCACCACAGAACTTTAATAAATTTGATCCTAGGGATCAAAATAAATGTAAGCACCAATTTGATAGGCCACGGTATGACAATAAAAATAAATTCCCACAATTCGATGAAAGGAAATATGATGAAAGAAAATCTTTCAACCAAGGAAAAAGGTGGTGTAAGAATTGCCAGATGGACAATCATGACACTGACCGTTGCAGAAGGAAACCTGTGTATATGGCAACCCTTCAGGTCAGGTCGACCTCAAGACAGGAGGAGGATATTATGTTAGATACCACTCCAGAAGAGATGAGGAAGGCACAGGCTGGGGATAAAACACTCAAGCCTTGTTTCAGAAAATTGTCAACTTGTCATACCACTCCAGGCAAGGGAGATTTTTACATGAAAAACAAGTTGATGTATAGGAAGACTGGAGCTAGATCCAATGGTCACGGACAGCTGGTTCTTCCAAAAAGATACAGGACAGAATTAATAAGGAGCCTACATGTGAAACCAAATGGGGACCATGAGAAGATAGGTACCATCATTCAAAAGGTGGCTCACAATTATTATTGGCCCAAAGCAAGATGGGACATTGAGAATTTTGTAGAAAGGTGTAGCATAGCACATGAGGGAACACCCACAAGTGGGAACATGGATCAGGACCTGGACACGCCCCGGAGCAAAATTAGGCCTGATAATAAAAAGAAAAATAGATTTGATAAAGTGGACCAAATGAAATGGGAAGCCCTTTTTCACGGACAAGCTTCACTTAACTGTTTTACAATGGCCACTATGCGGAGAGTGCAAAAAGATGTCTTACCCCAGGATAAGCCGACAATCCCTCAATCGGACTTAAACAAACTGGAGGAAGAAGATGTAGAGAGGAAATCTCTCATCAAGAATTTTAAGTGGGGAGGAAACCCCAGGAAAAGAAAAATTGGTAGCGGTCGTTTTGTGAATGATAATTCAGGGAGGAAAAATCATCACTATAAAGCTTCGAGTGGAAGAGACCATACCGGTGCATGGACAAATAGGTCCACACAATTAAAGGTCCATATGTAGCTTTGTTAAGAACGTGGACTGATAAAAAGGCAGAGGAAAACATTACATCTTCATACCAATATGTGAATGAGCTGACCACTCGGTTGAAAACTGGCTGGAAACTTGCCAATGAAAATTTGAAACAAGCCAGGAAGAAACATGCTGCCTATTATAACAGGAAGGCGAAAGACAGAAATTTGGCTGTGGGAGAGAAGGTACTGCTCTTTTGCCCGGGAGTCAGAATAAGTTACAAATTGGATGGCAGGGTCCATATACAGTTCTAGAGAAGGTGTCTAGAACAAATTATAAGATAGATAAGATGGGGAAAGAAAAAATCTATCATGTGAATCTCCTGAAGAAATATTTGGAAAGAGAACATCAGGAAGAGACACACTTGTTGACCTTGTCCATCGCCATGGAGATGAAAAAGGAACCACTTTCATCATTTGAATATCCATTACACCCCTGTGAGACAGCAGCACAGGTGAAAATCAGTACACATTTAACGAAAACTCAGAAAGAGAGAGTGCAACAGGTTCTAAATAATCATGCAGAGGTGTTAACAGACCGACCAGGGCATACAAACCTATTGGAATATGATATGAAACTAATAGCCTCCACACCTGTCTGTATGAAACCATATTCGATTCCGTTTGCTAAGGAAAAAGCTTTGAAGGAAGAGATAGCCTATCTATTGAAGGAAGGAATTATTTCGCACAGTGAATCTTCGTATAGTTCCGGTGTTGTACTCTTAAGGAAGCCCTCTGGAGAACATAGACTCTGTATAGATTACCGGAGACTGAATGCTATTACAGAAGGACAGGTGGATCCATTGCCGGATACAAATCAGCTGTTTGCCAGACTAAATAAAGCTAAATATTTCTCAAAAGTGGATCTGAGTAAAGGATACTATCAGATTCCAGTAAAGCCTGAGGTTAGACCATACCTAGCTTTTAGTACCTCAGAAGGACACTATGAGTTTAATAGATTGCCATTTGGATTGAAGAATGCGCCTAGTGTCTTCTCTAGAATGATGAGAAAATTATTGGATCCACTGAATAATCCCTGTATAACAAATTTTATGGATGATATCCTTATAGCAACAGAAACATTTGAGGAACACATTGACTCTCTGAACATGCTGTTTGATCGACTTAGGGAGGCAAATTTAACAGCCCGACCCAACAAATGTTGCGTTGGATGTAAAGAATTGGAATTTTTGGGACACACAGTTTATCAGGGAAACATGACCCCTGACCCAAAGAATTTAGAGAAACTACAGAAAGCCCCGAGACCACAAACCAAGAAGGACGTGAGATCCTTTGTCTCATTATGTGGTTTCTACCAGAAGTATATCAAAAACTTTAATTCCATATGTGCACCTTTAACGGAATTGACACGTAAAGGACTTCCAGATCGCATTACATGGACACCACAATGTGAAATGACTTACCAAGAATTGAAGGAAAAGCTCACAAGTAAACCCATTTTGAAATTACCTGACTTAAGTCAAGAATTCATAGTAAGGACGGATGCA
This sequence comes from Oreohelix idahoensis, assembly GCA_024509875.1. NCBI lineage: Eukaryota > Metazoa > Mollusca > Gastropoda > Stylommatophora > Oreohelicidae > Oreohelix > Oreohelix idahoensis. Next base: position 1,146,996 of record JAMPIV010017673.1, on the reverse strand, counting down.
AGTAATATTGGGTTAGGTGCAACTTTACTACAGAAATCAGATGCATTGGATGGGAATTAAGCCCAGTGGCATATGCTAGCAGAAAGTTGAATAAAGCTGAAATCAACTACTCAACTAGCGAAAAAGAATGTCTTGCAGTAATATGGGCAATAAAGAAATTCAATATTTATCTATATGGGAAGGCATTTAAGTTGCAAACTGACCACAAACCTTTATCGTTCTTAGCACAGGCTAAGCATGAGAACTCTAGGTTACTCCGATGGTCTTTGCTTCTGGCTCCATATAATTTTAGCATTGAATATATATCTGGAAAAACCAATCTGGGAGCGGATTTTTTAAGCCGCCATCCGTGTGATGAGAATCACCGTAAACCCCAGAAATAATAATAAATTTCTCTATGTGTATATACAATAAAGGACTGACATATAATGTCTGTTTTAAGAGGGGAGGTGTCATGAAATATTCTAATCCACATATATAAATTATTAGGTAAATATGAAGCCTAACAAATAAAATTAATAAAGAGAAGAGCAATGGTAAAATGACAGTGCTGTCACAAGGAATGTACTCGAAATCCCCCTTGTTTTCTGCTTCGTCTGCAAATTGTAACGCTTTCACGTTGATATAAAAGCTTACTGTATTATTACCCGCCTTCTTCAATGAAACGTGTGCTGCATTTCTAAGAAAAACATTGAGACGTACTGCGTAATGACCTAAATTAATCCTAACATTAATTATATTACGTTACCAAAACGAACGAACAGATGGACAAAAGGATAGCGAGAGGGGAGGGCTGAAAATCAGGAACGCATGCAACACGCGACGCGCGATATACAAATGCTGGCATCACGCGTGTAAGTCTACAAGCACTAACTTTTTTTCAGACGGACAGTGATAAAATACACTACCCTTTCCCAGAGTTAGGTTTATAAATCATAACAAACTCTTATTAGAAAAGACAACATTAGATGGGTTTACGTTTGAACACATAACAGTACCCAGACAGCACATCTTCGAAACAGGAGGTAGAAGAAATTGCATATTTTAAACGCAGCCACGTAGCTCCTTTAAATTAGTATTTTTGGGTTCCTTAGGGCTTGCTGACAAATAATATGTAAAACGTTACGCAAATAGTCCAGGAATTAATAAATTATACCCAAAATAAAATATTGGGGGTGCCTGACAGCATAAAATCATTTCTGCTCATAAGATTTTTTTTTAACGTGTTTGAAAAAAATTTACGTTACAGAAATAGCCTACCATGTAAACTTCAAATTGATTGGAGCGCAACAAATGAAAGCCTAACCACGATTGTTCGGGCTATAAATACTATCTTGGTTGTTAGGGGAGACGGGAAAAGATAACATTTTTTCAAACACTTGTCGAAACGTGGCTCATTGGCCAGTCTCGCTGATATACACACTTGGGAGCGTTAGTTCGAAACCACTTGTTTAAATACACTTAATAAAGCATCAGTGCGTTGAAGCCAGCTTATATTTGGCTCAATAAAAGCCTGGAAGATAAGCAGATGGAAATTTGTGCCAGTTTGTGCCAGAATTCATTGCTAATCAACGTATCTGTGTGTATTCGTATGAATTGTGGTAAGCTTGAACCATTTAATATCTTTTAATGAAAATTGAATGTGAATTGTTGATTTATGCCTGTATATATATGTGTAGTTCAGTGGCAAACGTGAGGTAAAGCCTAAAATGCTCCAGCCTGAACAGAGGGTGTCGGAGAGAAGTAAAACGGCATGGAATGGCCAAACAGTACACTGACACCTGGATGATTGACTAGAAAGAAATAATGCTGGAAGTGCAGAGGCGTAGTAACCATTAAGAAGGGTAATACTGGAATAAAGTATTTCAAATGAAGCTGACTGTTGGCCTAACGCTCTGAACGCAATGTTTGTGCTGTATTGTGATCAGTGTAAAAGAGAATATAAATTAGTTATGAAGTAGAAGGTACATCCTTCTTGATTTCAGGGACAGTGGTCTTGATGGTACTGAGCAGCATCTGGTCAGAGATTTGCTGAATCCAGAGTCGGACAGCATACTCCTTGGTCTTTTTTAGCTATCAGTGAGGTGTCTCCTGAGCCCAGAGGAGAATTCGAGCAGAGGAGTCCTTTCCTGCCGCCATCACTCAAGATAAGCAGAGTTGGCCAGCTGAGCTCAACATTATGTCCCCTCATCTTGAAATAACTTTATAAAAATACTATTCAGAGGGGAATTTACTTGTCTTAAAATCAGGAACTGTGAACATCTCCAATACTAGTCCCTAAAGACAAACTATTGAAGTCATGATGACAAATACCAACAGAGCTTGAACAAAACAAAACCAGTATTACCTCATTTTACTACTACACAACTGACACACATAGAACATTTGTACTAATATATGTCACTACAATATTCATATTAAATACATTCTGTACATAACTTGTAATTTAAATTGATTGTGATTCCTGGTTCCCTTGTAGTTGAATCAGGACACATATTCATTCATGCCAGTAATGAATACATATTGTTATTCGAAAGTTTATCAGTGACTCTTTTAAGATATCTTTGTAGAGTGGTATATGTATGTGAGTGTCACAGTGTTGTCAAGAGTAGTGGATTAAATTAAATTGTTTATCTGTCTGTTGTTGTGACTTACACTTCACCATACTCATACCCTAGACACATAACGAAGCATCACACTATTCCAGAATAATTCTGACTGAGATATATAGATATGTGGTAGCAAGTAAGGTTATATATATAATATACTACTCTTATTAGATATATATATACCTTCACAGCTGATCTCAGTCAGTACACTAAGTCCCTTATAAATATTTATAACATCCCACTTCACCACAACAATCTAGAACTCGTCATGCTTGATACTAGTAAGGTAAGTCCTCAGCTCATCAATGACATTCTGAGAAAGTACAAGCATTATAATGCTAATTAATAACTAATATGCTTCATAAGGTACAATACATTATTAATAATTGTGGCTGTTTAGTAAACTAACGGCCCTTATATTAACTACTCAGTCTTCCTCTATCATCTTAAAAAACGAACAGAAGAAGATGACAACAAAGCACGATAGTGTGTACATATAAAGTGAGTACAGATGTGCTAATCTATTGTAGTAATATAGGTGTGTTATGACTCTGTAATATATGGAAATATAGGACAGAAGTATTAGTTGGAGTCATGTGGGCATCTAGACAAAATGTCAGCCATCACATTATCCGCACCACGGATAGCTCGTACCGTGAAGTGAAAAGGTTGAAGAGCTATAGCATATCGAGTGGATCTCGAACTCTTCAAATTCTTAGTCTGAATAGCTGTAAGAGCTTTCTGATCAGTCTCTAGAATGAAATGTGCGCCCAGGAGGAATCTTTGTAGCTTTAGAATTGACCAAACCATCGCTAACAACTCACGGTCTAAAACCGAGTAGTTCCTCTCTGCCGCATTTAGTTTTCTAGAAATGTACATAACAGGATGCAGAGTATTTGCATATTCTTGCATCAGTGCTGCTCCAATCCCAGTGGATGAAGCATCACTTCGAAGAACAAAAGTCCTATCAAGAGTAGGTAATCTTAGGATGGGAGGAGAAGAAAATATATTCTTGATTTGGTCTAGTGAAGATTGGCATTCTCCAGACCAACGGACCAGATTAGGCGAACCTTTCTTCAACAATGTTGAGAGAGGTGCCATGATCGAAGATAAATTTGGAATAAATCTCCCATAAAATTGAATTAAACCTAAGAGACTCCTAACTTGTTTCTTCGTTTTAGGAACAGAGATGTTCAGTATTTTGGAAGTATTGTGGTCTTCTGTCTTCAAGAGACCATGACCAACACGATGACCCAGGAAAGAGATTTCACCAAAACCAACAAAAGCTTTGGAAGGTTTTGCTGTCAAATTATTCTCACGTAGAGTGGACAGTAAGTCATATAACCCTAAATAGTGATCTTCCCGCAGTAAGAGGTTTGGCATGCTCTGCTAAAGGCACTTGCCAATAACCTTTAGACAAGTCAAGTTTAGTGAAGAATCTAGAATTAGAAAGTCTAATCAGTAGATCTTCTAACAAAGGCATCGGTTCAGCATCGAACTTTGTGACCTGATTCAATTTGCGATAATCAACGCAAATTCGTATGTTCTTATCCTTCTTCCGGACAATAACCATGGAAGAAGAATATGGTGAAGTCGATGGTTCAATTATATTTAATTGAATCATTTCATCCAATTCCTTTTCCACTGCGACTGAAAGTGTATAGGAATAGGATACGGCCTAACCCTAATTGGATTATTGTCGGTAAGAATTATGTCATGTTCTATGACATCTGTGTGTCCAGGAATGTCAGTGAGAACATCCTGAAATGTTTGTAACATCGACGAGACTTGTCGATGTTCGTCACCAGAAAGATTAGGAGAAACAGAAACGTTTTTCCAAGATTCCGTGGAATGTAATGGAACCACTGGAAGGGGAAGATTGACATCAGAGAAGGTAGCTTCCTCATCCTGTATGACAGACAGGGATGAATAATGACCGTGAGGTGCAGGAGCATCATCCGTTGCCTGGAAAATAGGCAGCAAATAGTCCGGACGTTCGTGAAATTCCGAAAGCATGTTTATGTGGAAAGTTTTATGCTTTCCATCAATATCGACCACATAGTCAACATCGGAAATCCGAGAGACTATTGCATACGGACCTTTCCATGCAATAAGAAGTCTATTTTCCCTACTGGGGAGTAGGACGAATGCTTTGTCACCTGGACAAAGTTGTCGTAGACATCTATTCTTGTTAGCAAACTGTCTTGCCTTCTCTTTAGCAATTTCTGATGAAGCAGTTGCTAGCTTACATGCCTCAATGATCTTTTGTCTAAGAGCAATGACATACTCATATGAGGATTGAGTTTCATCGCTAATATCATCGGCAGTGATGAGATCGTGTAATAAAGACATAGGGCCGCGTGGACGCGCGCCAAAGACAAGTTCGAAGGGAGAAAATCCTGTGTGTTCATTAGGGACTTCTCTATAGGCAAAGAGAGCCGCGGGTAAAACCCTGTCCCAATCTTGAGGATGATCTTCAGTTATCTTACCAAGCAAAGTCTTGAGCGTTCTATTCAGACGCTCAACTAACCCATTAGACATAGGATGGTAGATACTACTGAGAGATCGTTCAATATGTAAGGTAGACATTACCTGTGACATAGTGTCAGATATGAGTTGAGTGCCATGGTCTGACAATATTTCTCTGGGGAACCCCAAGCGAGAAAATATCAACCAAAGAGCATCTGCGATATCTGTAGTAGATATGCTCTTAAGAGGGATAGCCTCTGGCCAACGTGTGCACATATCGACACATGTAAGGATAAACTGATGTCCTCTGGCCGACTTGACCTTAAAAGGGCCAATAATATCTATGGCCATTTTCTGAAACGGCCGAATAGGAATGTCAGCAGCCTGGATAGGCGCAGCATGTCGTGGTCCTCTAGATTTGACCTCCTGACATACCTTGCATGATCGGCAGTAAATACGAATGTCCTTGTTGACAAAAGGCCAAAAGAAAGCCGCAAGGACTCTCGACTTCGTACGGGCAAAACCCATATGTCCAGCACATTGCGAGTCATGAGCATGTTGCAATATTTGCACTCTCATGCTCTTGGGAACAAGAATTTGCGAATGTGCCGACGTAGTCGAATCTTGTACCATACGTACAAGTACGCCGTTTCTCATTGCAATCCAAGATTTTCTATTTGTATCCTGATTCGGATCACCTTTCTTCGCAAGAATGAAGAATTTTTTTAAAGAAGGATCTTCTTCTTGCAATTTTATGAAAGAGTCACGAGTGATTACTAAGTGACTATCTTGGCTATCAACTTCATTATCACTATTCAGTGAAGTTTCGGGTGTTTGTAGAGCTTGTGCTCTTGTAACTACTGCATTTGTAGCTTGCATGTTATTATCTTCCCAAGCAGCAATCTGCTGTGGGGTACACTCCCTAACTCCGTGAATACGACCAATAATAAGGTCCGCAATAGGATTAGGTAAAAGACATGCATGCACATCTCCAGTAAAGAAAGGAGTGGCAATGCGAATTACAGCAGTAGGATATTTTTCTAGAGTGCCGCCAAATGTGACACATTTAATAACCCTTCCTGTAGCACAAGATGGATCTACAAGCGATTGTCTAACACCAATTGTGGTGCATCCGGAATCGAAAAGTAGTGAGACCGGAGTATCATTAACAAGACCCTTATGTAGAATTAAAGAACCCCTCCCGTCATGCGCAACAGCAGCAGGAAGAGCGGGAAGTGGGTGACCACAACTCAAAGTAGTTATGGTACCCGGTTCGAATAAAGTACTGCATTGGGGGCATTTGTTTGCTCTCTCAAAGTCAAAAGCAGAACCAGTGACCGCGTCAAAGTTTTTATTATCAACAACATGATTACAGGCTCCCTCAGTTTCCTGTTGTACAGCATTAGCCTGCTGATATCTCTTTTTTTTGTGTTGAGATCTACCCCGACTATTATTACCTCTGAAGTTATCAGAGTTATTATTATCTCTGCAGTTATTATTGTCTCTATTGTAATTGTTATCCTGGTTCGAATTCCAGTTTCCACGATTACTATCATGTTCACATTGATGCGAACATCTATTTGTTTGGTTCTGAGGTCTTCGGCAGGAATAACCTCTATTACCATATCCTCTTTTGAAATGCTTATAACTATTAGGGTGATAGTAACGAGTACTATCAGGTTGTCTCCAATTCTTCGAAGAAGAATCACCATGAAATTGATTTCCATGATTTTGACAGAAATTACCGCTGCTCTTTCTATCAAAATTTTGTTGGGATCTACGAGCAAAGTTTTGGCCATACGGAGCTGCCGAAGCAACTGGTAAACCTTCTTTCACCTTAGAGTTACCCATAGTTATGTGTGGGTGCGCAGTTACGTATTGGCAACAGAAATCTTCCATTTCTTTTATTGTTTTAGGTTTACGTTCATGAAGGAAAGCAAGGAAAGACTCATTGACAGACGACATGACTTTGTCTCTAAGTATTAAGTCCATAAGTCCTTCATAAGTTTTTTCCGTCTTAGATAGTTCAACCCATCGTGAGAAAGTAATGCGTATTCTTGCAATAAACTCGGAGAATTCAACTCCATTTTCAGGTAACATGTTTTTAAATTGTAGACGATAGCCGTCTTCGTTAAGCTGATATTTCTTTAACAAAGCGGCCCTGACAACCTCATAATTGTTCTTGTCAGGTTCATCCACCATATTTAATATACTTAGAGCTTTACCTGTCAGTATCCCTGATAACTGATAAACATATTTTGCTTTGTCTATGTTATGAGCTGTACATGCTTGTTCAAATCTGTCCAGATAGAACATTATGTCATCACTGGAAGGACTAAATGTTGGTAACTTAATCTTAAAAGTATCATTATTAGCCTTACCAGAAGATGAACCCTTGTTTGAATCATTACCATTACTCATGTTCATCAATTTCAATTTTTCCAACTCTAAAGCTAAGACCTTTTCTTCATGTTCCATTTTTGCTTTCTCTTTCCTCTCATCAGACTCTCTCTGTAATCTTCTCTCCTCAGCCTGAGCCTCCATTTGAAGTCTTTCAGCTTCTTTCTCAAGTCTTTTATTCTCAGCCTCTTTTTCAAGTCTTTTATTTTCAGCCTCTTTTTGAAATCTTTCAGCTTCTAGCTGAAGTTTTCTTTCCTCAGCTTCTAGCTGAGTTTTCTTTCCTCAGCTTCTGATTCCCTTTTTTGTTTTTCCATTTCCATTTGGAATCTTTTTTCATCCACCTGCATCTGCAGTTTCTTTTGTTCAGCTTCCATTGCTTTATCATATCGAGCAGTTGCAAATTCTTCTAACTTATCACCAGTCTTCCCAAGCAATTTACCCTGCTCAATAAAGTGCTCAAATGTAGACATGTTGAGTAATATATGAGTCCAAAACCTGAAATAATTAACTAATTTATTTCAAACCTAAGTGTAACAAGTCTTAATTAAGCACTTGTATATTCACATCACCTTATATTATCCCAGTCTCTGTGGGAAACAAGTCTCCAATCAAAGAACTTGTATATGAAATATCAACACTCAATTCTTGATCATAAGTGCACTTCTCATTCAATAGTGCACGACACTATTCATCATTCATTTATCATCAGTGTAGTAGTAACAGTGCATTAGCATAGCCCATTAACTAATTACTATAACTGTAAACAATGACTATGTAAACACATGCAGAATGTAAACATTGAAAATGTAAACAATGCAAACAATGTAAACAATAACAATGTAAACAATAACAAAGATCAGCCACAATACAAAAACGTTCGCAGAAATCAACTAAAAATAAAGCAGAAATTAATGAAATATCACAAAAAATGTGACGATATCTGCGATAGAATTAAACAAAATACATGACACCACAGTGTATAAACAAAAATGTTGTATGAAACTAAACTATAGACAAGAGTAGGCTAACAAATACAAACAAATCAAAACAAAACTAAAGAATGCGAAATAATAACGAAAACAATATTAAAACATGTCATCACAGCTAACATAAATAGCAACAGAAGTCGCTTAGCAAATTCCAGTATCGGAAATTTGCTCACCCTACAGAAAACGCTCACAATAGACGACCTCTATGACGTGGCATGATCTACGGAGACACCACCCAACCGAGAACCCGCTGAAATATAAACATATAAATATACGAATAACATATAAACATATAACATATAGAATGAGATGATACACAGAAGACTCAGCAGAAGTATAAGGGCACAGTTTACATACAAACAGGCCACTTAACTTATAGGCTTCCAATCGTAGAACAGCAGAAAAAACGGATGTCAATCAACGTCCTAAAGAGCGAAGCTCCAACGATGATGGCACATCTGAACTGCTTCCACTGCTAACACGACGGTACAAGAGCTTCTGAAATACTGTGTGTTGAGTTGTTTCGGCACTTGACCTTCTAATCCAAAAGTAAGTTGATGGAAATCGGTACTTGGCCTTCTTCAGAAAACAACCCGTTTCAACCGGCACTTGACCTTCACAAAAACGACAGCACTGGAACCTTGACAGCAGCAACTTGCTTGACTTGCGTAAAAGATAACAGCAGTCCGAGTTATCCGGCAACATGTAACAACGCCGGGTACTGTCAAATTCTTGTTTCCGTCAAAAAGTTGAAATTTTGACTTTTACCGGGCAACGCCGAGTACTTTGAAAATTTGAAGTGTTGACTTTCTTGAAGAATGTTAATTTCTTGAAGGGTGCTGATGAATTCTTGTTGAAAATGAAGTGGGTAAGGGACCCCGTGTTTGCTGGTACCAGAATCAAACCAGCTTATGGCCACCAAATGATGCGTGATGCCATATGGTGATGAATGGTATCCGCATGTCTGGTTTTGTGTAGTGTGTAGATGATGTACAGTCAAACAATGTTCATACACAATAACAGGGCAATCCACATAGGACGTCAGTAAACTCACGACGTATAAAGTCAATGATTCTTGAAACAGCCGTTGACGTTTTTCTTCATTATTTATTGTGGACGCCACAGTGACAAAATGGTTACGCGAATATGTAGGCACATCAAACAGTCATTATCACAGCAACATTCAATACAGCAATGGACGGTATACAGCATTACAATGATGAGTCAGATGCATGTTATATTTCATAGTGCTGTAAATGTAGTCAGGTGAAAAACTCCATCCTTTTCTATAACAGCCAGGAGATAACCAGATGTATGAGATCAGTTCACTCTCCTTAATCTGACTTCAGCAAGACAGACACGTCTGCCGAAGTATAAATAATGTCCTCAAAAATATCCTCTAGATAACAAAGGTTTTCAAACCTAGTTCAGGTAACCAAGTAGCAAGTAATAGTCCTTGGGACCTGCATCAACCGATGCAGCACAATACAGCGACATGTGAGCTGGGAAAACATCTCGTGACGACGACTTTCGAAGACAGGCTATGAATCGAAATCGCTCACGACCAAAAATCGATAGAGTTAAGGAAAAAGTTAATTTACCTTGCCTTCAGGAAATACACAGAAATATTATGCCTCCCGACATGTGGGAAACACTAGAGGTATCATCTCGAATAAACGAAATATCCATAAGAGGACTTTCACATTCCTGACAGAACAAAAAATAGCGGAGATCCCCTCTTCAACGAGGCATCTCTTTCGCCATTCAAATCGCTCACTCCACTAGTGGTGGGCGGAAACCGATCGACCAAAAAGCAAGACCAGTCATGCGCAGTCCAGCGCAAAAATGACCACAGCTCAAAACTTAACTGCATTCAATACCAACGCGAGAAGACAAATGCTTACCGAGAAAAGTGACTATAAATTTCAAGCAGTTGTTGCCCTTGCGTTATAAAACAGATATTGTAATAAAACGATGTTGCGAGATTACGAGATCGTGATTAATTTAACAAAGAAAAACCCTCGTGATCGCAAATTAATTTTAAAGAAAAGAAAACTGGTGCAAGTATAAACTAAACCTACCGTCATAAAACGCAATAAAATACCTACAGAAAAAGACCATACATGCCACACTTAAAGGTTTACCCATAATCTGTACGGGGTGTTTGCGTTTTCAGATGTGTACGGGCCGTACACGGGTCTGTACGGGTTTTTTCGCCTAATTATTAAATATACATATAAATCTTGTGCCACTACACAATTTGCGTCATGAGATTCGGCGAGATTTTAAGCCAAGTGGATAAAAAAAAAAATAACCAATGAAAATCAAGCTGCCTATTTTTCAATTGCCGCGGGATGTGCGTGGCGTGTTCATTCACAATTTTTCGCTAAAGCTAGCGCGAGGTTACTGATTATTTGAACGATTACGCAGCACTGAAATCTTTTTTGAGTCGAGCCTATTGTTTAGGATTAATTTCCAGTTTAGTATTGGTAAGTAATTCATTTTTAAAAAAATATTACAATAACATTGTTTAGATGAAGTTAGATTTAACTGTCAGATAACTTAGGCCTATGCTTTCTTTTCCCCTAAGGTTTAGCATAATTGATTATTTACGGCTGGTAAAAAAAAAAAGGCTGATACCACTACATATTATTTGATTTCACTAAAACTTGTAGAAAGTGCGTAAGAAATGTAAATTTGAAAAATAATACAATAGCCTACAAATTATGGGTAGCCTAATAACGTAATGACGGTCGCCGAATGCTCCGCATGTATTTTCGTACCATTTAGAGTTATAATTAGGGTTACAGCTAGGGTTAACCCTAAATCTAAATGGTACGAAAATACACGCGGAGCATTCGGCGAACGTCATTCCGATATTACCAAATTATGAAACTGAAAAGAAAAAAAAAAAACCACAATAGCGTGGAAAATTTACATCTTAACTCGATCAGAGAAAAGTTTATTTGGAGTTAGCCTACTTCTCTTCTTAGTTTTAATTTCGTTTCTTTAAAAAACAATGTTATTTTGCCTTTGGTGGTCATCATTACGGTCATTCAATGATTTATAATTATTAAATAATTAATTAGCCTACTATCAATGTTTGATTGACACTAAAATTTGTATGGGAAGGTCTATTTAAAACTACCAGTTGGGCTTTAACGGCTATTCCAATTTTTGAAGTTCGGTAGAAAATATACAGGCTAATATTACGCCAGCGCTAGTTTATATTTTCATTACCAGCTTTAGCAAAAAATTTATTAGATTTTAAATTTAAGATTCCTAACCCATAATGCTTATTACTGGTCTCTTTAGGCCTGTACTTTTATAAGGCACTATAGAAAACACAGCAACTGTTCTTCATTTCAACCATAAATTGTATTAATTTTTTTCCAAGATTCTATTTCATTATATAATATTAAAATTACAAATAATTATATTTTTCAAATTGATTATTAATATTTGTATTTACTTTTTCACATTAATATTTTTTTTTTTCTGTCTAGCAGGAAATATTGCATCCATCTAACAGCATGGCTGAGCCTAACTTTAAAAAAAGGAGGTTAGAAGAAGATCAACGTCGTGGGAAGTTTCAATCTGACTGGACAACTACATTCCCTGGGATTATTGAGACATCCAAATTAGGCTCTTCACATGCATACTGTAGAATATGCAATAGAGATATTAAAGTGATGGCATCTGGCTTACACGATGTGAGGGAGCATTTCAAAACAAAACTGCATGAAAGGAACTATCAGCTGAAGAACGGAAGTTCTATCAAGGCCTTCTTTACTCAGCCTCAACAAGAAGATGATAAAATAACGAGGGCTGAAGTTTTTATTTGCAAATTTTATTGCTCAACACAACATAGCTGCTTCTATAGCTGACCATTTTTCAGACTTATCAGCTGAGATGTTTCCGGACAGTGCTATTGCCAAACGTTTCAAATGCAAGCGAACCAAAACAACAGCCATTATTAAAAACTGCTTGGCTCCATCTGCAACGGAGCCAGTCATCAAATTATGCAGGAAGACACCTTTCTCCTTGATGATCGATGAGTCAAATGATAGAAAAACTGACAAGCGTTTAGCTATAATGGTGAGGGTATTTGAAGATGGCATAGGACCTAGAACCAGGTTGCTGGGCATGCCGGTCGGTACTGGTGGAACCAGTGAAGCTATTTTCAGTGATATTGATGCTGTGTTCAGCGACTTACAAATCCCATGGATTAACTGTATAGGTTTTGCAAGTGACAACTGCAATGTAATGGTTGGCAAATCAAACTCTGTACTAACGCGAATCAAGAGCAAGAACCCTGATGTGTTTAGTATAGGGTGTATTTGCCACCTTGCAAATCTTTGTGCCAAGGAGGGTATAAAGCAGCTGACTATTCCTGTTGATGACCTTTTGATAGATATCTTCTATCATTTTGAGCATAGCTCAAAACGAAAAAAATCATACAGAGAGTTTCAACTGTTTACAGGAGTGGATGCACTAGACATACTAAAGCACTGCCAGACTCGCTGGCTTTCTTTGCAGAAAGTAGTGGACAGAATTTTAAATCAATATTCTGCTCTATCTTCATACTTCGAGAGCCACGACGATATGGAAAAACCATGCCGTGTCAAAAAACATTCATCAGTTACTAAAATCACCACTGACCCAGATGACTCTACGTTTTCTCCAATTTGTGCTACCTCTGTTGACTGAATTTAACAAATTGTTTCAGACAGATGAGTCCCAAATAGGTGGTATGATGGATGAAATGGATCGTCTGCTACGAAAATTTATTGTCAAATTTGTAGAGATGAAATATGTAAAAGAGGTGAAAGATATAAGATTGTTAAAGTATGCTGAACGTGATCTACAGCATGATGACCATACACTTGCTGTTGGTCTGTCCAACAGGACATTACTGGAAGAGTTAGATATAAGTTCTCAAGTGAGAAATTCATTTTTCAGAGATGTGAGGAACTTTTATGTTGCTGTTGTGAAAAAGATATTGGATAAATTTCCATTTGAGAATGAAGTCCTTAAGGATATCAAAATTCTTGATCCAGCCTTTAAAGACACAGTTCAATATACAGCAATCTGTAAGCTGGCCAACACTTTTGCACCACATTTAGACCAAGAGGTGTTAAAGGATGAATTTGAAGATTATTGTTTGCTGCCTGATGAATGTATTTCAAGATTTGACGCTGGACAAAAAAGAAGCTTTTCTAGGTACTGGCTTGACATAATCAACCTGAAAACTAGCACTGGTCGTACACGATTTCCCAGTCTGGCAGTCATAGTGAAACGCTTATTGACATTGCCTCACAGCAATGCTGACTGTGAGAGGTCTTTCTCTATGATGAAAAAGATTCACACGGACTGCAGAAATAGACTAAATGATGATACAGTCACAGCATTTCTACAATGCAAAATAAATTCTAACTCTTGTTGTTTAGGTTTTAAAGCAAGTGAAGACATGCTTAAAAAGGCAAAGGCCGCATGTCACTATGATGGTGCAGAACCATCTAATTGAATATACTTTTACATGAATAAACTCTTTTGTTACGTTTTTTCGTCTTTGTACAGGTTTTGCGGGTCTTTGTACAGGTTTTGCGGGTCTTTGTACAGGTTTTTTCCTTCAGTGACCGGTTTTGACAAGTGTACACTCCCGACAGCTATTTTAAACCGTGAATTTTATTTCACTAGTGTTTACTTTGCTGCGTGCAAGGTTCCATTTTTGTGACCATGTTATTTACTGCATATAATCTGTACATAATTTTTGGGTAATCATTTTATTTAAATTCATTTACGGAAAGCATGTTGTGTGAAGTATTGAGGGACAGAATTTTACATTTCATTGAATGACCCACATAGTTTTAAACCATCAGTACTACCATCAGTACTCTGCCATTTGCAACACTTTCAACCCAGAATGTATAACCACATAGATTAATGTGCGTTGAGGCAGCATTCACATGTGCGAATGAAAGGTGGATGGCTGGTATTCCTAGGGTAGAAAGCATGCTAGAATGAGTGGGAAATTTATAGTATTTTTAATTACAATACTTATGAGGCCGCTCTATGTGTCTTCAGACCCTGAGCAAGGTAGAGGTTTGTCTCCAGACCTATGCGCTTGACTGAGATAGAAAACTTCAGTCAACAGGATTTTGTACTTAGCCGTCTACTGAAGTACCTAGTTGTGTGGTGTCCCAACCTTGTGGTGACAGCACGGGGGATATAGTCCAGAAAAATTCTTGAAGTCATTGTGACCTGCATCAGTACATCATAACGGTGACCTGTATGGTAACACATAAATACTTACAGTGATATCCCTCAGTGTATGCATACACATTTCTCCTCAGCACCTGGGAATATCTCAATATCACACTAATGCCACATTCAAGTTGTAGTCTCATAATATTGGTGGAGCTGTTTGAGCTTGCAACATTGTACCAATAAATGGAACATTAGGGCACTGGTCGTCACATTAAGTGGAATTCAAACCAGCGTGCAAACCAGCTCCTAACATTTATCAGAAGGAGCAAGACACACACGTTACTTTAGTTTAGTTAAGAGTGGGCCTACTTCGTTAATTAGTTAAGTATTAGATCATATCATCATCACTATTTGTTGATGTGCTTTGTATTATTCTTTTTATACCTGTTCTATGTTACTTAATTGTTGTACAATAAAGGGAAGCATTTAGTGTTGTATACTTACTGCACTCGTGGTCAAGTTCTTCACACATGCTGTCATTTTTGAACATCTATTAACAATTCTTCCTATATAGCTAGGGAGTGGAGACTATCTTTAATACTCTTTATTAAGATACAGGGAAGAGAGACTGTCGCTAGGAGACTCGGGTTCATTCTCAGAATTTCTTCGAGTTCAGTGCTTGGCTTGTGGGTGCTCAAAATCCCTACTCATCTTCACTATCTTAAATTGGTTCTCATTCTACGAACCAGTTTCTTTGAGAGCCTAATTCTTTATCACCAAATTTCATCTTTTGCACTCAACCTCACCAGGGCTGCGACACTGGTGTCAGCCATAAGTGCTTTCTCTGTTCCTCATTTGTTGGGCATTTTTGAAGCAGATGTTCAGACGTCATTTTATCAGTACCACAGTCACACTCATCGGTAGTTCCTATCTTTAGCTTGTTGAACAGATGGTATCCCAATCTGTTGTGGCCTCTGTGAGTCTGAAGATTATCACTTGTTCACTTCTGCTGAGCTGGTAACACACATCATTTTTTTGGTGGCCTGGATGTTGTGCTTTCCACTTGCTCCTGTATCTTTTCTTGATAAAACTCTTGGCTTCTTCATAAGTTATGCTTGTGTCTGAGGAAGCTTTCCACCTTCCTTTGCCAATCTGTCAGCCTCTTCATTTCCAGGGATGTTGCAGTGAGATGGGAACCATTGCATCACAACTCTTTTGAACTGCTGATATAGTTTGCAGATTGTTACTCTCAGGTCAGCTTTTATTCTGACTTTTCAGTGCTGACAGAGCACTTGTGAAGGGAGCTACTTGCCTCTGTTATTAGAACCAATAAATGAATAACAGGTGACATATGACACTCATAACCATGCTATAAAAATATTATAAGACTCACTGAGTACTATATAAAACTTTATGGAGCCCAATAATACGACATATAAACATTAAGACAGTAATTGATTTTTATACAAAAATTATTATATTATAGAGTTCATATATGTAGCATTAAGGCACATTAGCTACTGATTGGCAAATAAACATCGAGATAGCCACTGACTGATACAAAAATATTACGACAGCTACTTATTGTGATACAAAAACATTAAGTGAGTCCATTAATGTGAAATGAACATTGTACAGAGTCAATGAATGTGATTTAACAATGTTAAAAGAGATATTGAGCATGATGCAGTAAACATTTATTAATTGCTTCAACATTACTAAAATGGACTATTTTTTAGTGAAGAACTAATTAAATGGAACCCACCAATGGAACCTCTTGGGCCTGAATTTCCAGGTCTTCCTGGAAACCCTTCAACTCCTATACGTCCATCCAGGCCCACATCACCATTAAAGCCAGGTTCTCCGACTGGTCCAGGAATACTTTCACGTGGAATTTGTCCTGGAAGACCTCTTGAACCCTTGAGAATGTGAAAATACGACCTCTTGCTTTCAACAATTATGTATACAGTTTTATCATAAAACAAGAATTTCAAATTTTTTCTTTATCTTGATCAGTATTTGAATTCTTCTGTGAAGTTAAGGCAATTTCTCAACTAAGTATGTATTTTAAAAATATACATAGCAACATTATAAAAGGAATTTTTTTTAATTGCACACATTTTCCAGATTGCATGATGATTTCTGGAGGTTCCAGTCCCATCTCTTGTAATTGCCTGTATACAGGGATTATATTTACCACATTTATAATTTTCACTTAGTTCACGTAAATTACCTCAGGTCTTGTTAATGTCCAGTATTTATTTTGATCAACAGCAGCCTCATTAGTAGAAAAGATGGGTCTATTTGATTTTAAGATCCTAAATGGTTAGAAAGAATGATTTTGTATACCATTGTGTGCATGGTGAATGTTCTACCAGAAAGCTGAGATGGTGGAAACATGAAAAGACACCCCAAAAATGTTTTTAATGCAGAAGAGATGTGCGTTTTTGCACCTGTTACCAGATATAATATGGTAGTTCAAAGGGGGAAAAATACACCGCAGCTTAAAAGTGAATAAAATACAATCTCAGTAAATTGAAAATAGAAAGGCTTACAGCCTGTTATGTTGCAATGAAATAGGAATGGAAACACTTGCCGCTATGGTGAGGGGTATGAGAATGACAAACAAGAGCGTGCACTAGTTCTGATGCTGTCAAAAAGAGCATACACCATGGACACACACAGCATTGCATTTTGACATTAATACAGGGGCAAAGTCTTTTACAGACAGGGGGTATGATGTGCTGGTGTTGTGGGTAGTGGGTTTCCCCCCCTTGCTTCACCCTAGGCCTAGTGAATTCTTGTTCATGAAAGGAGCGACCATTGCGGTGTTAGTCTCTTGGCCTAGCAAAACCTCTCATACCCCAAGATCGTTGTGCGTGGTGAAGAGCCACACCCTCCTCGAGGTAGTCGTGGTAACTGAGGGTGCGAATCCTCAGGCTAAACACAACGGATCTAGAGGAGCAAACCTCGATAATAAAACCGGTGCACTACACCGTATACGCCCTCTGTGGGTGGGAAGGAGCCAGATGGATACTGAACAAGTCTTGGGAGTGGGAACGAGTGTGGACTTCTCCCTGAAGATCAGAACCCATCGTACAGGCACAGAGACTCAGGACGTGACGATCCTATTGCCTTCAACTCTTGGTCACATGCCTAGAGCCTCGGAGAACTCGGCGTAACCAGCAGGCAATCTGGTGGCGGGGAAAGAGCACTGTGAGCCCTACCTTGGCTACGTATCACAAGGAGATGCAGAAACACCCCCTTTATCTCCCCCAGAGCTGGCACAGTACACTTCTGGCTTCTACCCGGGGCGGTAGGAAATCCACAGGCACCCCAGCATCACAATGCCATGAAGATGACAAAGTTGGAATTTACTAACTCAAACCTGGCAGAGCAAGTCCTCCATCAGATGCGGCCGATGCTGGGCCCACTGGCGCGTGGACACGTCCCGATCCCCATCGAGACTTGCCCCGGGAGCCCACCCAGGCTCAAAAAAGCAGAGAAGGCCACTCTCCAAACCTCCGATGTCTTGCGGGCAGTGTTAGGATGTGCAAGAACATGGACAGGAAGACTCCACAACTTCCCCACTGAAGACACGCCCACGGCGACCGTTGCCTCAATTGGCTGTGTGTGGTGTACCCGGAAACGGGGCCTCCCAGTACTGAGGCACAGTTAAGTCCCCGATGTCACTTATCGGTGCAGAGTTGAGAGAGATGGCCGAGCATCACAATCCCCCCTGTGTTGCAGCATGATGAGAACCAAGCATTGCACACTGAGCTTGGGGGGATCACTTGGGCACCAGACTTAATACTGGCTCTTGACTGGATGGCCGAATGCAGGAGATTTCTACAATGGAGGGTTGGCAGGTGGTGGGTATCTGGAAGTGGCTCTGTGCAGGACGTGAGGATTCCTTGGGAGAGCCCAGAACCAGAGCACAGCATTGTGCAAGCTCTGCATAGTTGGAGAGCCCCCTGGATGACGGGGAATGCACAGTGTGCTACCCCACCTATCCCCAACTGCTAACTTAGAACCAGAAGTGGGGTCCTCTGTATGAGTGCCAGGCCAGGATAAAGTGCCTGGGAAAGAGACTGGAGCTCAGAACTCCCTAACTCAAAGTTGCAGGATGGCAGAAAAGCCACGGGAAAGACAGGGCTATTTTGAAGATAACGCAACCATATCTTTACCATACGAGCTCGGACGCCGCCTCGGTAAACAAGGTCAGCGCAGAGCAGTGACACCCCCAGGCTGCTTGCGAATAGTCTACTACTGGGAACTTAAACAGATTAGGGATGAGCCCACTCTCCCGTTGAACAGGTGCTAAAGTCGTAGATACTGGGCCAGAAGGCGCACCGGAAACCACAGTATCACGCAACTCGCTTTTTTTTTTCTATGGAGAGTACACCGTCAAATAAATCTCGTACTGGTGCTCGCCCTGTGGAGCTCCACCAGGCAGGTGCAGTGCCGGGCTCTGAGCCTCGACAGAGCCCACCCTCAGCTACTGGAGGACCCTCTAGACCGTCTTGTGGAGTCAGCAGACGGCGGAGGAGAACTACTGACCAAAACAAAACAGAAAAAGAGAAACCCAGAGTGCCACTTGTCATGATGCACTGGAATGCAGAGGGAGTGAACAGCAAGCAGGCTGGATACAGCAAAAAGACAGAGCTGGAAAACATCTTGTATGAGAAGCAAGTCAGAGTTTGCTGTATCCAAGAGACTCACTTGAAAGCAGATCAAACCTTTAAAATAAGGGGATATCAATGCTTCAGATCCGACAGAAAAGATAGACGAAAAGGAGGAGTACTTACTCTTGTAAGGAATAACATTCCTGCACACGAAAGGAAAACCTTCATGGATGGAGCAGAATATCAGCTGTTGCAGCTAAAGGTAAACAAGATGGAAATAGAACTCCTGAACTATTACTGTCCGAACAACAAACCCCTGAGTCTCAGCTCTATACAGGTACCAGCCACCAACTTTATAGCAGTTGGAGACTTTAATAGCCACTCCCAGAGCTGGGGCTATAACCATCTGGATCACAGAGGTGAAGAGGTTGAAACTTGGCAAGATGATCACTCCCTAATCCTAGTCAATAATGCCACAGATACTCCTACCTTCTACTCCAGAGGATGGCACACAACTTCAACACCAGATCTTGCCTTCTCCACACCAGATATAGCTGGATCTATTAGTAGAGAAGTAGGAGACCAACTAGGGGGAAGCGACCATCGCCCAATCTTTCTTACTGTCCAGAGTGCAACTCTCAGTACAGGCCCAGCCATTACAAGATGGAACTACAAAAAAGCCAACTGGGGTTTTATTCAGGCATCAGGTGAACACGCTGCTGTCTACCCTCAAGGTACAGAACAGAGACATTAATGAAGTGGTAAAAGACTTCAACAGATGCATACTACAAGCTGCAAAAGAAACCATTCCCAAAGGATGCCGGCGTAACTACATACCATACTGGTCCAGCACACTCCAAGAACGCCAGGAAGCTATGGACAGGGCTAGAAAGGACGCAGAGTCTCAGCTTTCACTTGAAACTCACAACAAATGGAAAAAGGCTGTAGCAGAGTTTCAGAGAACAAAGCTAGAAGAAAAACGGGAAAGCTGGAGAACTAAAACGGCATCGCTGAACCTTGAGAAAGACGGCAGGAAACTTTGGAGACTAGTCAAGTCTCTAAATGAAGAGCGTTCCTCACCAAGGCAGACTATCACATTGGATGAAGGTGGCAAACTTTTCAGAGGAAAACAAGCTGCAGACTTGTTTGCTAGAAGATACAGTTCAGAAAGCAACTTACCCATTAACATAGACCATCAGAGAGAGATAAGAAAAGAAATACTGGCAACCATGGGACAGACAGATACTCCTGCCCCAATGAGGGAACCCATCACACTAGGAGAACTACAGAAGGCTATTTCCAAGCTTAAGTTTCAAAAGTCACCCGGCCCAGACAAAATCAGCAACGAAATGCTAGTAAATCTGAGCTCAGCAGCAAAGACAAAACTGCTTGAGATATTCAACCACAGCTGGTTGAAAGGAACGGTACCCCAAGTATGGAGAGAAGCCATCACAATACCCATACTAAAGAAAGGGAAATGTAAGACCGAGGCTGCAAGTTACCGGCCAATCAGTCTCACAAGCTGTGTTGGGAAGACTATGGAGCGAATAGTCAACCACAGATTGAAATGGTATTTAGAGTCTGAGCAGATCCTGGTGCCGGAACAAGCTGGATTTAGAGAATGCTACAGTATAGAAGACCAAGTTACTTACTTGTCTCAAGCAATAGAAGATGCCTTCCAGGAGAAGAAAAAGGTCCTAACGATTTGGGTCGACTTCAAGCAGGCCTTTGACAAGGTGTGGAAAGATGGCCTCATTGCAAAACTTAGGAGAAGTGGAATCCAAGGCAACATGATGAAATGGATCCAGTCATACTTGCATAACAGGAGAACTAGAGTCACTCTTGACGGTCTGCAGAGCAGAAAAGTGTTGCTCCATCAGGGGGTACCTCAAGGAGGAGTAATTTCCCCAACACTCTTCCTTGTTTACATCAATGACCTGGTGAAAGATCTCCCTGCAGGAGTGAAAGCTGCCTTATATGCAGATGACCTAGTACTCTGGTGCACTGATGAAAATGTCACCACAGCAAATTATAGAATGCAGCGGGCAGCAGACATGCTAGTGTCATGGGCAGAGAAATGGCTTATCACAATAAACACAGACAAAACGTCCACAACACTGTTCTCCCTCGCCCCCAAGGACAAATCAGCTAACATACACCTAGGGACAACCGTGATCAAGGAAGAAAGCTACCCCACCTATCTTGGGGTGACATTTGACCAAAGGCTTACATGGAATAAGCATATTGAAAATGCAGAAGGAAAGGCCCGAAGACGACTAGGCATACTCAGAAAATTAGCAGGTACCAACTGGGGAGCAAATGAACGAAATCTAAAGAAGATTTATAATGGAGTAATAAGACCACACTTAGAGTTTAGCTCAGCAGCATGGTCATCAGCTGCTAACTCACATCTGCAGTCTTTGGACAAGGTGCAAAATCAAGCTCTCAGGCTCATTACAGGAGCCATGAAAACTACACCAATAACAGAGATGCAGAAGGTTGCTGGATTACAGACACTGTCCCATAGAAGAGACACAAAAACCATGATCCAGATGGAAAAGTACAACAGTATGCCAATGCACCCAATGAAGGCAAGACTAGATGATCTGGCATTGGGACGTCTAAAGCGTAGCAGCTTTGTGCATCGGGGAAAAAGACTTATAAGACAGCACCAAGAAGACCTATCCATGAAGACAACACCACTGAAGCCCACCCTATACCCTGTACCATGGGAGCAGGCCAGCAGTGCCCTCCAAATTAATACATCAGTCAGTGGTCTCACAAGTGGATGTGAGTATAATGATCTGCAAAAACGAACTGCTACATTGAGTATGATCCAAGAAAGCTATCCCGATCAATCATGGATACATGCCTATACAGATGGATCAGCAACTAATGCTGTTAGGAATGGAGGTGCTGGTATCTTTATCTCATATCCTGACAACCACTATGAGACTAGGCACATTCCCACTGGTAAATTCTGTTCCAACTATACAGCTGAGGTTCAAGCTCTAGAGCAAGCTGCAAATATGATTTATAACACCAACTCTGACTGCCACCAGGTAGTCATCCTCACAGATGCACTGTCTGTCCTGCAAGCTCTCAAGGGTGGTAAACTCCCGCATCTGAGAAATGAACTAAACAAGGTAGCTGCCAAAAAGAGAACCATACTTCAGTGGGTACCATCTCATTGTGGTGTACCCGGAAATGAAAAGGCAGATAAACTTGCAAAAAAGGGAGGAGAATGTGAACAAGAAGAGAATAAAGTCACATACTTTGAGAAAAAGAGAGCTATCCAGACTATCAGAAGAGAACAGAACCAACCCAAAGACGACTATCACACTCTCGACCGGCAGGGACAGATAACTATTTTTCGACTCAGGACAGGGCATAACAAACTGAATAAACACATGCACAAGCTACGACTGTCTGCTTCACCACTGTGCACATGTGGATTAAACGAACAAACTGCTGAGCATGTTCTACAGGACTGTCCTCTGTATGACCAGTTAAGAAAGATATACTGGCCCAATGACTCAACACTAAACTCAAAGCTATATGGAGTTAAAGAGGAACTTCAAACAACAGTCGAATTCATCATGAGAACTCGTCTGACGGTGTAATCATCAAAGATGCGATCGCAAGAAGAAGAAGAAGACATTAATACAGATGTGACACGCTCTGGTATCTAATCTACTATAAGTCACTGGTTCAGACTACTTATTCTGAATCACTGGATGATTAATCACCAGAGCCAGGGCCGACTGAATGATAGTGGCACAGAACATAAGGAGAAAATGTATTATTAACATTTTTATTTTTTCTTCCTTTCCTTATTAAAGTTGTTGGTTGAGTTTCACCTCTCAAGTTAGTTCAACCTCATCAAAGGTGTCCTTCATAAAAGCTTGTCCCAAGTAAACATGGTTGTTTTAAACTTTCCCATTTGTTTTTTTCTTCTTTTCCCAATTTATTTTTCAATGGTATAAAAATGGTAGAACAAACTTTCAAGAAAATCCAAGTTTCAAAAAAAGAAGTTTCCGTAAAATGTGTCCAACAGCTGTCCAAAATAAATTTTCAACAACAGTGAACTATATTTTATTATGAATTCTTTCACATGTTGATTCATGGTGAAGTTTTCTGGGTATAGAAATGCTGATTCATGGTGAAAATTGAATGATGGAGATTATCTGTGCAGTCTGAGTAGTTTTGTTTCTTCTCAAAATGAGTATGTAGGACATGAGTTCTTTGTCACATAGTTTGTGAAAATATGTGTTCACGATATATAAAAGATTGCTCTTTTTGGTAAAAAGTCATTTTCACTGCTGATTTTGATGTTGGTATTGGTTATGTTTAGTCGTTTTTTTTTTGTTGTTTTTTTTTTTTTTTCCTTAACCAGCGGCACTTGGGCTTTCAGCCCTTCGGCCAGAAGTGGCTAGATTTTGACTAAGATTCTTTCAGCAAATTAAACTCATCGACCATCTGCTCTGGTGGTGTATCAGTAACTGACTTCTTAACAACCCAGGGTTACTATAGTCCCATTAGTAACTATATACTAACTTCATAATATTATTTCTTTAATTTTTATCTATCACTTGGAAACCTAAACTCCATCATTTCCACAATTATTTCCCCTTCCGGCACTTCTTCACAGAGGTTTCCTCTATGGCATCATCAAAACACACCCCCCATATAAACAGATGTAACCTCCTATGACACAGATATAATAACTCAGCTGTCAAAGATGTTTATAATTTATCCATGAACGCTAAAAAAGATTTTTTTAAAAACAAATACAAGTGTATTTTGTTTAACTTTACAAAAATCTTTGTTAGTGTGTCTTCCCAGACCTCTGAAAAATGTATTCATTAAATTTCACTTAATATTTAAAAAAGAACTGCATTCTAAAATTACTGATGAACTTTTTAAGAATCGTAAGGACAGAACAAAAGAATAAAAAAGTATTGATTCTGCTATGTTATCTCATCATGTCAAACAACACAGCTACAGAAACCATCGCTTCAAGAGCACACGAATGAACTGGGTCAGGCAGGCTTCCTGCAAGGGAACCAACAGCAGTAGTAGTTCTATGCTCCTTAGGGAGTGAAATGTGAAATGATGACTCTGCCATGATCCTCCACTAATTGCCACAGTTATTAAATAAGGATCCCGTTACACGCCCATTGAGGCATATTGGGAATATGGTACCAACGGGCTGATCACCCGTTTGCCAGTCACTTCGATTACGGAAACAACAGCAGATGGATTGATTTGCCATTGCCCTAAAGACGCCAATAGGCGTGATGGGAAACAATGGCAAAGAAAACCTATCTGCTGTTGCCCTAAGACGCCACTAGGCGTAATGGCCACTGACTGCTTTGACGGTCGGTGGCTAAGGACGGAAGAAGAAGAAGAAGGGAATATGGTGTTAGGCCCATATTTTCTTGACCATCGGCACACTAGGGGTGATGTGGTCAGTATCACGCCGGCCACCTTAACCTTCCCAGAGTTGCTCTTGTACCCTATTTTTGAGGCTGGGTAGACCCTGGAGCCGTCTGCGGTCTAAAGAATCCCACCTCAACTGGGGATCGAACCATGGACCCCTGAGCTAGGAAGCCAGTGCACTAACCACTGTGCTACTGCGGCTCCACATTTATTAATTAAATACAACAAAAATGTACCTACACAAAACTTGTAACCAATAACTCTTTTTTTTCCACAACTGAAGACTAATTTTATTTCTCATAAATATTTACTAAAAAATATAAACTTACATTCCGACCAGAAAGACCAGGGAGCCCATCATCTCCAGCTTTTCCTTTCAGGCCTTGGATTCCTGGAAATCCATCATCACCGGAAACACCTGGATAACCCTTTGGACCTTCAAAACCTTGCAGTCCAGGAATGCCAGGTAAACCAGGCTCTCCATCTAGGCCAACATATCCTGGCAGCCCAGGCAAGCCAGCATCTCCTGGAGGACCAGGAAAGCCTGTTGATGTAATCAGATATACAATGTCAATGTCAGAAGGTCATGCTTGATCTGGACATCGGTTTTAATGAAAGTATCTAATTTTTTTTTAATTTTTGCACTGAAATTATCTTGAGTTTATGTCTGACTATTATAATTAAACCTGAAAAATCAACAAATACAAAATAAGATATTTTTAAAATAATTGTAATTACCATAAATAAAATAGAAAAATGTGCAGTAAACTAAAGCCTACAAGTCTCTCAAACACTACAGTGTAAAGAGGGATATACTGTATTAAAGAGCACATAAATGGATACACCATTTACTCCTGTATCTGCTCTTGACAAAAATCCTGGCCTCTTCATGTTATGCTTGTGTCAAACATGAGGAAGCTTTCCAGCTTCCTTTGCCAATCTGTCAGCCTCTTCCTTTCCAAGGATTTTGCAGTGAGATGGGAGCAACTGGATGACTAACTGTTTAACTCTTAGAGGCCGAAACGACGCTACCAACGTACATCCGCAAAACCCCTAGAAGCCAAAACGACGATGCCAACGTCGTTTTTGTGTTCCGTGAAATGTGTTCCGTATTTTAGTAATTTGGTATTTTAACATAACGGAAGTTACTATTTTTTTATTCAGAAGAGCGCTATCTTTGAGTTGTGATTCGGAAACACGCTTGTTCTAGCTAATTTCACTGTGAAAAAACGGTAAATCTGTCAGCTTTCGATCGGCGATTATTGTTGTTTATACAGACAATGTCAACTCCTTTTGACTGCTATAGGACATTGTTTACTGATGACATTAACAAAACATCACAGAAAGCTGAAACTTGTAATTAATATTCATATATGGATTAGTGTTATTTTAAAAAAACCATGGAGCACTTTGGATAATATTTCAGTCTTTATGCATGTGTTGGTGGGTACATTTTTCATTCACTAAAATGAATTTTTAAAAAAAAATTGTTTACATTATTAGGCTACTGGTAATTGAATATAATATTGTAGTCTTTTTGCTTAACTGCCCGTGCACCTGCACTCTAGCTGTTCTGTTTGTTAGATAGTTGCTGATCCAGTTATACATTCTTCCACAGACTCCATATTTAAGCATTTTAACTCTTAGCCCATCTTTCCAAACTTTATCAAATGCTTTCTCCATATCTACCCAGACTGCTAAAGTGTGCTTTCTTTCTTGGAAAGCATCTTCGATTTCCTGTGCAATGTAGGTGACTTGGTCCTCTGTAGACCTATGTTGCCTGAAGCCTGCCTGTTGGTGCAGTAAAATTTGTTTTTCTTCGAGGTGCCAGCTTAATCTGGTATTGATCATTCTCTCCATAAGCTTTCCCGTGCAGCTTAGAAGGCTGATGGGTCTGTAGCTGTTGGGGTCCATTCGGTCTTTGTCCTTTTTGGGGATTGGAACTAGCAAAAAGACTACAATGGAACATGGAGTTCCACAGGGTGGGGTCCTTTCCCCAACACTCTTCCTCATATATATAAATGATATAACAGAAAACATCCACAAGAATGTCCACAACTCCCTCTACGCTGATGACCTGGCCATGTGGACTTCAGAACAATACATCTCCACAGCAAGAGTGCGCATGCAGGATTCACTGCTAGCCCTTGAAAGTTGGTCCAAAAAGTGGTTGCTCAAAATAAATGAACAAAAAACTACACACACTATTTTTACCTTGTCAAATAAACCACAGCAAGCAAAGCTGCAATTAAATGGACAGGCAGTACGAGGAGATGAAACACCAACATACTTAGGAATCACACTAGACCGCCGAATGACATGGAAATCACAGATTAACAAAATACAGCTAAGGGCAAAACTTCGCATGGCCATCATGAAAAAGTTAGCAGGTACCACATGGGGTGCTGATGAGAATATCCTCAAAAGCTGTACACAGGCAGAGTCAGACCTGCTATGGAATATGGCATCACAGCTTGGTCGACGGCAGCAAAGTCAAATTTTGACAGAGTAAACAGACTCCAAAACCAAGCAGCACGTATTATAACAGGGGCCCTAAAGTCTACACAAATCAACCATATGGAAAACATCACAGGGCTACAGTCAATGGAGGATAGACGTGACAGCAGAGTCTTAAAACAAGCTGAAAAATTTAAGAGGCTCGAAGGACACCCCATGTACCAAAGAATGAATAGGCTAGGAAGAGGCAGGCTCAAGCGAACTAACTTTGTCGCCCAAGCAAAAGAAAAAATTAACAATAATACCATACTAGCTAGCTCAGTTGCAAAGAAAATCCCAACAAGCTCAACTATCCCACTGTGGAAAATAAGATGCTTTCCTGAGTTAAAATCTGATATTCCAGGCATTGAAGGTAAGGGAACACAGACAGAAACACAAAGAAAGTGTATAGCAACCAAGTATATTGACCAAAGATTTCCAGCGAAGCTTTGGACACATGCATATACTGATGGTTCGGCAACAAATGCAGTTGAAAATGGGGGTGCCGGCATCCTCATAAAATTAAAGAATAGAATTCACTCTATGGCAATTGCCACTGGAAAATACTGCAACAACTTCTGTGCTGAAGCAGAAGCCCTGAAACAGGCAGCTGAAACTCTTATTGAATGCAAAGCACAGGCAGAAAAACAGATAGTAATCTTTTCAGATGCCCTCTCAATAATATCAGCGCTGAAGAGCCACCAAACTAAAGGATTGAAAGATCTGATAATCTCCCTTGAAAGACTGGCCGAATGCTCCAAGAAGTGCACTATCCAGTGGATACCAGCCCATTGCAACATACCAGGAAATGAAGAGGCAGATAGACTTGCTAAAGAAGGAGGTGCCTTACAGCAAAATGATATAGAGACAACTTACGCAACGGCAAAGACCACTATAAAGGCTACATTCAAGTCCAAATGGGAAAGAGAGCACCCGGGACATTTGAAAAATGACGCATATCATCAACTATCCAGAAAAGAACAGGTCATCATTTTTCGACTGCGCACTGGGCACAACAGATTGAGATACCATCTGTACCACAAATACAAAATTGGTGCAACAGATCTCTGCACCTGCGGTACCAGCCCGATGACAGTCGAACACCTGCTGCAGTACTGCCCAACCTACAGTAATGAACGGGGTAGCATATGGCAACAACCTACTTCTGTCAACGAAAAACTGTTTGGAGATGTCGGGAACCTTGAGTTGACTGCTGCCTTTATTAGAGTCATAAATGTGGAAGTCTGAAGGCGAACGAGGAAGAAGAAGAAGAAGAATATAATATGAAGAATAGCACATAAAAGCCCCAATATTATAATTCTAAATATATTTATCTTTACTGTGAAACATAATTTGTGTGTCTTTTGTTGTATAATATCAACACAATATATGATTTAATTTAAAAGTTCATGCGGCCTTGAATATCTTCTTTTATATTTTAATGATGATGGTACGGTCTGCTGGATGGTCTGTAAAACATTAACAAAAATATCACAGGAAGCTGACACTTGTAAATAATATTCATATATGGATTAGTGTTATTCTAAAAGATGCTGGAGCACTCTGGATAATGTTTCAGTTTTTATGCATGGGTTGGTGAGTACATTTTTCATTCACTAAAATGAGTTTTTATTAAAAAGTAGTCTATAAAATATGTAGAATATCACTAACATCCTTCATATTCTAATTCTACATTCATTTATCTTTACTGTGATGTATAATATGTGTGTCTTTGTTGTATAAAAACAATACAATATATGATTTAATTTAAAAGCTTCACGCGGCCTATAATGTCCTTTTTCTTTCCAAATGTCTATAATGTTTATATGGTTCGCTGGATGGTCTGTAAAACATTAACAAAATATCACAGGAAGCTGACACTTGTAAATAATATTCATATATGGATTAGTGATATTTTAAAAGACCCTAGAGCACTCTGGATAATTTCAGTCTATTGCATGGGTTGGTAAATACATTTTTAATAGACTAAAATTATTTTTTTCTTGAAAGTGGTCTATATTATTACTTATCACTGATTACTATATGTAGAATATCACTAAAAGTCATTCATATACTAACTCTACATTCATTTATCTTTACTGTGATGTATAATATGTGTGTCTTTGTTGTATAATAACAATACAATGTATGATTTAATTTAAAAGCTTCACGCGGCCTCTAATGTCCTTTTTCTTTCCAAATGTCTATAATGTTTATATGGTTCGCTGGATGGTCTGTAAAACATTAACAAAATATCACAGGAAGCTGACACTTGTAAATAATATTCATATATGGATTAGTGATATTTTAAAAGATGCTGGAGCTCTCTGGATAATATTTCAGTGTTTATGCATGGGTTGGTGAGTACATTTTTCATTCACTAAAATGAGTCTTTTCTTGAAAGTGGTCTATATTATGACTCATAACTGAATACTATATGTAGAATAACACTAAAAATCTTTCATATTCTAATTCTACATTCATTTATCTTTACTGTGATGTATAATATGTGTGTCTTTGTTGTGTAATAACTCAGTAACTTTAGAATTTATAAAGGTACTGCTTTAAGGTACAAAAATAATTCTGGCAAAACTGATGAAAAAATTCCGGCCTGCAAGAGTTAACTCTGTAACCCCTTGCTAGTTCCTGGGCTGCCTCTTCTGATAGAGAGATAGAATAAGACAACTGCTTCCTCAGGCATGTCACACAAGACAACTAACATGAAGTTGTACATAGGGATGACAACCTTATCATGTCACACAAGACAACTAACATGAAGTTGTACATAGGGATAGCAACCTTATCATGTCACACAAGGCAACTATCATGAAGTTGTACATAGGGATAGCAACCTTATCATGTCACACAAGGCAACTAACATGAAGTTGTACATAGGGATAGCAACCTTATCATGTCACACAAGGCAACTAACATGAAGTTGTACATATGGATAGCAACCTTATCATGTCACACAAGGCAACTAACATGAAGTTGTACATAGGGATAACAACCTTATCATGTCACACAAGGCAACTAACATGAAGTTGTACATAGGGATGGCAACCTTATCATGTCACACAAGGCAACTAACATGAAGTTGTACATAGGGATGGCAACCTTATCATGTCACACAAGGCAACTAACATGAAGTTGTACATAGGGATGGCAACCTTATCATGTCACACAAGGCAACTAACATGAAGTTGTACATAGGGATGGCAACCTTATCATGTCAAACAAAATGCTTCATAAACTACCACTGCAAGATAATTTGACTGCTTGGTGCAGGTTTCCTGCAAGGGGGTCAGCTGTAGTGGTGGCTCCATGTTCCAAATGGAGCAGAAAGGAAAATGATGATGATACCTAAACTGTAAGGATCCTTGACTATGATTTCTTACCAATATCACCAGTAATTCCAGATTCTCCATCACCCTGAGAATGATGATACCTAAACTGTAAGAATCCTTGAGGAAGTTGAGGGGAACTGCGGTAAGACGTGGAGTACAATGGGTGGGTTTGAAAAAAAATCGAAAAAAGGTGATTCGTCTTACGAGGACAAAAGACAAAGAAAGTAGTCTACGTTACGGCCACAAGGCCTTCGTCAGGAAAAGAAAGAAAGTGAAGGCTAGATAGGAGACATAAGAACTTAAAGAAATATAAAAATAAATATAAATAAAAATAAAATCTAGATACTTCCCTGAAGGCGAAGCATGGCTGAAAAGGATCCTTGACTATGATTTCTTACCAATATCACCAGTAATTCCAGGTTCTCTATTACCCTGAGAATGATGATACCTAAACTGTAAGAATCCTTGACTATGATTTCTTACC
This sequence comes from Oreohelix idahoensis, assembly GCA_024509875.1. NCBI lineage: Eukaryota > Metazoa > Mollusca > Gastropoda > Stylommatophora > Oreohelicidae > Oreohelix > Oreohelix idahoensis. Next base: position 1,115,925 of record JAMPIV010017673.1, on the reverse strand, counting down.
AATATCACCAGTAATTCCAGGTTCTCTATTACCCTGAGAATGATGATACCTAAACTGTAAGAATCCTTGACTATGATTTCTTACCAATATCACCAGTAATTCCAGGTTCTCCATCACTCTGAGAAATGCCATCTCTTCCACGTTCTCCTTTTATTCCACTCTGGGATGACGCAGATTCACCTGCTGCACCTGTTACCAAAAACAGAAAGGTTTAAACTATCACTCCTGCAGGTGACATCCACAGGAGTATATATATATTTACATGGAACAAACACAACAGGCTATGGAATTCAGGACAGTAATATATATATATATATATATATATATATATATATATATATATATATATATATATATATATATATATATATATATATATATATATATATATATATATATATATATATATATATATATATATATATATATAATAATAATAATAAATTCTTTAAGCACCAAACACGGCGCATAAGGCAGAAACCAGTGCTCTCCAGGTTGTCTGTTGTGACGCCACTCCTCTTAGCTCTTGCACATTATTTAGGCCCAACGTTCTTCCTTCTCTTATTATTGTTCTTCTGAGTGTTTCTTTTGGTCTTCCTTTTTTCCTCTTACCCTCAGGAACCCAAGTGAGCGCCTGTAGTGGTATTCTGTTGTTTTGCATTCGTAGGACATGACCGATATATGACCATCGTCTTTTCCTTATATAGTCGGAGACATATTTCTGCCTAGAGTCTTCTCTTATTTGTCGATTAGTCTTGAATTCTTTCCAACTGATGTTCATGAGTTTTCTAAGACATTTGTTCTCGAATGTATTCAGCTTGTTCTCCAATGATTTTGTTATTTTCCAACTCTCACAGCCGTATGTTAACACTGAGATAACATTTGAATTAAACAGACGAAGCTTGGTATGTATATTCAATGATCGTAATTTCCAAATGTTAGATAATCTAATTTTAAAGATCTCCTTAGCCCCCAAGATATTAGAGTGAGTCATGTTTACTGTCGAGCCTGGTTCTGTTTCGGTAACAATAGCTTGTTTTACGATAGTGAATTGTTAACTCACTGATCAACCCTCCTATCCAACCGACCGATTCGAGGGTTTCGAGGTCAGTTATAGGAAAATATCTACACCACTAGATACTCTGGTGTATCTTTTAATCTATAATTTAACATAACATGGTACTATCCATCGAAATATACACATTCCTGATGTTTTTCTTTCGGCGTCTAAGGTGAGAAACGAATTTCACCTCCATCTTGAAAGGGTAGATAACACTCCATCAGGTAAAGGTATATATATATATACAACAGAACTGTTGTAGCCGTACTACCCAGTGTGATTTCTTTTGGGACTGGGTACTGTACTAGTCATCACTTATGTGGCAGGGGTGCCTTATTATTGGGTGATAGTTATTTGTTCCCTACCTACATGAGAGTTGGCTGTACTGGCTTAAAGCTCGCCAGAGGTCTTAATTTTCTCACACTCTATCTGTGGGTTCAGGTATCGTTCCTTTTCCTTCTACTGCTGGTGTTAAGGTGTTTTGAGCAAGTGTAGTCGTGATAATATGAACACTGACATATACATCTACATTATCCAAAGTTAAATAAATTTCCAACGGCCTGTTTTCCAATAAGATGAAGTTTTATTAACATCAAGTTAGTCAAACAAATGACAATGAATTTGTACAGAAAATATGTCCTTAGGTACCACATATCACACATTTGTATAATCTCCTCTTCAAAACATGCATACAAAATCCAGGATGTGTGTCAACATTATTATCCAATAATACAATCTTTCCTTATATCCTGGGCGATTATATTTATGCAATTGTTTTCCTTCAGCAGTTTTGTTTCGATAGCCTCCAGAATTATTTTCCTTTTCAAATCCTCCATTTTTATTCTATCTTTCCAGTTTTATAAGAGTTTCATCATTTTCAATACACATGCTGAAAAGTTAAAAACGAGAGGCGAGAGAAGTACTTACTGTTCATTGAAAAACTGAATCAAAAACGTTGTAGTGCACAACTACACATAAATAAATGATTAACATCATTTAGTTGAATTCCTCAACTATGAGCAGGATAGACATTGTACGTCTTTCCCCTGGGCACAATACTTCTAGACTGTCTAACTAATTATTCTTGCCGGCAAAGGCTTAGGTCAGCTTGGGCTAATCACATTCTCATTGGATAAACATCATGTGACGTTGCTACCTTTAACCTTCATTTCTATTATCACCATAACAACTGACGGGTAGATAGTGTGCATTCTTACTAACGCTGACCTAATGAAATATACCTTCCATTTCCCTTTCTCTCAATGCTTCGGGTTAATTAATTTTTATTTAAGTTTAGAATCCATTTGTCGCTTTCAACAAAATGGTAATTTTACATTTATGTTAAAAACTGGGCTCTAGCATGAATAAATGCTGATGGTGGTAGGTTATACGGCCACACTGTTACTGTCTCAAGCTGCCAGAACCAACAAAACCAGGCACGAATTTGGAAATTGCAACTAAGGCGGTGTGTGTTTAATTCTCAGCACAAGTGAAAAACCTGTCTCTTTGGAGATAGATTCTTTCATGTTGTAATAATCTATATTGAGTTTCCTATCATTATGCACATGGAAGTTGCTATAAGTATAATGAAATAGCATGGATCTCAACGGGAAGGTAAAGGTAGTCACATGGCAGATACTACCACAGGTGACTGATTATGTATCAGAGACTCACAGGTATCCCAATGACCCATAATGTGAATGATGAGGTTCAGACTTTGGTACAGCATTATAAGAGAGTCTGCTTTGTATCAAATTTCTGTATACTGACATAATTGTATCAACATTTGACAGACATCAAGAGCCTGAAGAACATTAAGCATAAGCACAAACAACTGTCATCACACGTGAATGAGCAAACATAAGTAACAGGTATATTAATTATTGAAAGAGGCTAAAGTGCAAAGGAATGTTATTCCTCAGGTTAGAAGGAAGCAATCCACTTTATGTAGGAATGTTATAAGAAGAAGGAAGCTAGAGTATATCGTGACAACATGAAAGATAGAAGGAAAAAAAGAGACAGAGGACAACAAAGAGAGAAGATTCTGGACAGTTTGATATCATGGAGTAGAAAGAAGTCAACAACAGAATTGATCAATAGTACTGTAGACATAAAATTGTGGAGAGACATGATCATCTAGTACTTGAAGAAGAAGATGATAATAATAGTGTACACCTTTTATTCTGGATACTGAAAACAAACATTTTACTGAAATGTTTTGTATTTTTATTGCTAAATGACAAAAATGTATGCATGTGAAAAGGTGGCAATCAGCAAAGTTTGGTCCAACCTCTGACCATGGAATAAGCAGTTTCACATTACATCGAGCCCCGTTACATCAGGTCCACATTGTACAAGAAGGATTTCCCAGGTTGGATAGATTGAAAGAAGGAGACAAGATTAAGACAGGTACCCTTCCCTTTAGAAGGATGTGCACAGTTGTTAATATTTAACAATGAAATAAGCAATGATGACAGAAATGCACAGCAGACAAATCTAAGAACTAGAGCTTACAGGTCAACACAAAATACTGTAATAAATGTTATTCAGACCCTATTTGATTCTTGTGGGTCTCTGAGGAACCAGAAATGGTTAAGTACATGGGAGCTTCAGGTGACATATTACTCTTAAGGGTCCTACAGGCAGCGTGGTGCAAAAAGACCATACCAAAGGATTGGGAGGTTGCCATCATAACAACAATTTTTAAAAAAGGGTGACAATCGACAATGGGGAAACCATAGAGGCATATCCCTTCTCAGTGTCCCTGGTAAAATCTACTCTAGAATCCTAGAGCAGAGACTCCGACGGCTAACTGAGCCACAATTGGATGAGGTCCAGCGTGGATTCTGAGCAAACTGAAGTACTCAAGACCTAATCTTCACACTCAGACAGCTGAGTGAAAAGGCCCTTGAGTATAAGAGTGAGATCCATCTTTGTTTCATAGATCTGGAAAAGGCGTTTGACAGGGTCCCCTGGAGCAAACTTTGGGACTGTTTGGCAAGGAAGAACATTCCAGCACCTCTGATTCATGCTATACAGAGCTTCTACAAGTCTTGCAGAAATTATGTGAGGACAGCAAACCATAAGTCAGAAGAGTTCAGGACCACCACTGGTGTAAGACAAGGTGATATCCTGTCACCTTGTCTTTTCATACTCCTCATGGACGATGTCATCAAGGCATGTAAGGAGAGAACAAGAAAGTATTCAGTGGGGTACTGGAAGATGAGACAGGTCTGTATTTCAGAGCTGGCATTTGCTGATGATGTTGCCCTGATTGCTAAATCAGAGGCACATCTCCAATCCAACCTGCAAGTCTGGAAGGAAGAGCTGGAGAAGAGAGGGATGGTCATAAGCAGCTCTAAAACAAAATCCATGGTGATATCACGAGAAGAAAGAAGACATCAGACTAAGCTGGGAGAACAGAACCTGGAGCAGGTCGTCCACTTTAAATACCTCGGAGCTATTATAGACCGAAAGGGAGGCATCAAAGAAGAGTTGGCCACTTGAAAAGCAGCAGCTGGGAGACTTTTTCAGGCCATAAATAGAGGATTCCTCAGCAAGAGAGAGGTTGGTAAGAAAACGAAGATGGCTGTATACCGCTCCACCTATGTCCCAGTCTTGACATATGGATGCGAGTCATGGGCAATGACTACAACCCACAAAAGCCAGATCCAAACCTCAGAAATGAGGTATCTGAGGAAGGTGGTTGAAGTAACAAGAAGAGACATGGTCCGCAACCAGACAATACGTCAAGGCCTAAAATCCCACTCCCTGCAGGCCCAAGTAGAACAGTCCCAACTAAGATGGTTTGGCCATGTCTGCAGAATGGGAGAAGATCGGCTACCACAACAAGCATGGGAAACAAAGAGCCAGGGATCCAGACCTCCAGGACAACCCAGAGTCAGCTGGGAGGACAACATTAGACAATCTTTGAAGGACCGAGGACTAGAATGGAACCAGGCCAGGAGGAAGACAGCCGATAGGATAGTCTGGCGCTCTCTCTTCCAAACCTCTACACCTCACGGTAGAAGGGGAACGACTGAGTAAGTAAGTAAGGGTTTCTGAGGAGACTTAAAAAAAACATGTTTAAGGCAACCGCTTCCATATATAATGACCACTAATATGAGGCTGTGCACAGGAGGCAACCTCGTCATATGAAACAAATGTATACAACAACCACCACTACAAGAGCAAATAAAGCACTTTAGCGCAAACTTTTGTTCAAGGGGAACAACTGCAGTATTTAATGAGGAAAAAAAATATAACAAGGAAGAAACATGATTAGAAAAACAAAGAACAACAAAACAAATATAAACAATGCTAGCACTTTCTGTTCTTAAATACTGACTGCTTACCCCTTTCTCCTTTTGGACCTGGAATTCCACCAACGCCTGGAATACCTGCAGTACCCTTTAAACCTTTGACTCCTTTAACTGATTCCCCTGGATATCCCTTATAACCAGGTTGGCCAGGTATGCCTGGTAGGCCATCAAGGCCATCATCACCAGGAATGCCAGGTACTCCCTGATAAAAGGACAAAGGAAAAACAAAACCATATATTTATACCCCACGTTAAGTTCAGACTACAAAAATGCGCAAAGTTCAACACCTAAGAAACAAAATATACTGCACCCCAGACCTAAGGATCTTTTATGTTTGGACATGCACCCTGTGACGAAAGTACTGAGATTCTGTCTTTCAAATGGCCCATGTCTTTTTCTCCTTGCATTTTGTTCACTATATTTTAGGAGGGATTACAGGTAATCCTTCTCCATGTTTCTTCTCCTTCTATTATTTACGTTTTTTTTCAAGATGAGATCACGAGGGAGTTTGATCTCATCTGCTTTATGGTTCTTCTTTATGTGTTTAGAATGGGGGTGTAGGGAATTAGAAAGTATTATTCTAGATTAAGATTATAGATGCTAGATCAGGATTGGCACCAGATTGTCTTTTTTTAAAGATATTGCGTGGCCATATACGCATTTTTCGGGAGTTAAATTATTTGCGGCCATTTTTGCTTCATTTCCGCAGTATAGGGCTAGGACCAATTCCTGGTTCTTTGTCTAGCGGGGACTGGTTGCATCAGAAAGATCTAAGGTTCTGATTGGCGGAGAGCTAACTGCAGTTGAAATGCAGAGCGCCCATTGGCTTTAAGAACCACGCCGCGCATATGACGTCATGAAGTCGGCGCGTGGGGGTCTTGATTATAAAAGGCCTATATTTCATAAGCTTCTTTCTCTCTAGGTCTTCATTTGTAAAGTGCAGTAGCCATCTTGCTTTTCTTTGTGTAATTAATACAGGCATCTTTCAGCGCAGAGCCGCGCGTGAAAAAAAATCAAATTTAATACAAATTTACTAGCTTAGTAGTAGGACTATTCAACCCTTAATTATTGATAGCTAAACATAATTTAAAATTTATATTTAAAAAAAAAATAATTAATAAATAGGCCTAAATAAATAAATATATTAACTTGCCTGGTGTTAATTTAGCAAAAAAAGAAGGGCAAATAAGTACAACATAATGCTAACCAGATTGCAGTTAGGGGAGGGAAAAGCTTGGAGCAAATCATCAGAAAGACATACTAAGGAAGGAACATCAAAACGGACAGAAAATGAGAGGAACAAAAGCCCTGGTCTAAAGGACACAGAAATTAAGGGCAAAATGGAAACCATCAATGAAAAAACAAAAGTGAACCCTGAAGTAAATAAAGACAGGGGAACAAACAAAAAGAGCAACGAGAAAAAAACAGAAATTCTGACTTCAAAGCAAGGTGCTGCAAACAATGGATCACCACCTTCGACAGGAAATAAAGCCGCAGAACACATTAGGAAGGACAAAGAGGGAAATGCAAGCCAATGCACTCAGGAAACCAAAGAACACAAAGAAAGTGCCGAGGACAGCCTAAAGGAAACAAAAACCTACAGAAGAAGAGTTAAAATCACTCAAGTAGGAGGGACAGAAGCCACTCTGAGAGCCCTACCCGATGACAAAATCATGGTTATCCTAGAAAAAATAATAGACAAAAAATCTATTAACAGATTACAAAAAACAAGCAATGGTGTAGTAATCTGTTTGAACAGCACAGAAAAAGCCAAGGTCCTAATAAGTGAACTGAAAGAAAAGTCCAAAGAAGTACAACTCCCACATAAAATAAATATACAAATGGAGCTGATCAAAGAGATTAGAAAAGTCGTAATCAAGGGCATCGATACAAACCTAACAGAAGAAGAGATCCACACAAACATAGTGAAAGAAAACCCAGAAACTAAGATAGAAAAGGTAGAACGAATTAAAACTAAGCTGCAGAAGAATACATCAGTGTGTTGAGTGTGCAGGGTACAGAAATACCCAAAGAGATCAAAATCTGCAAGAGAATCAGGAAGACTGAAACATTCATACCACCAATCATCCAATGCACAAATTGTCAAGGCTTTAGTCACATGCAGCATGCTTGTAAAAGAGCAACAAGATGTACATTGCAGTTTCTGTGCAGGAGCACACAAACACAGAGACTGCACAATGGCTAAAGAGGACAAAGACTACAAACAAGACAATAAAAACAGAAGATGTGCAAACTGCCAGGGTAACCACAGTGCCAGGTACCAGGGGTGTCCAGTCTTCCAAGAGACAAAATACATACTTAAAGAAGCTCTAGAAACCAACACACCAATCTGGAAAGTGAAAGAAACACAGAAAGCAAACAGCCACCTTCAAAACTCCCAAGAAAACAACATCAAGAAACAAATAAAACAAATAACCACTGAAGTACAAAACATAAAGGAGAAAATACAGAAAAAAGATGAAAGTAAAACACACATAAGCAACAGCGAAGTAGAAAAAAAACACAGAAGAGACAGAACATAACATCACCCAAGCCAGGCAGGTATTAGAAGAAATTAAAATAGCACAACAGGCAATAGAAAGAGACCTCAAAATAATAACAGAAATAAAAGAGGCTAATGAAGAAATCCTTAAAAAAATAGAGAGAGAAAGAGCTAGTTTGTCAGACGAAAAAATGGAAGAAAAATTTAAGGAAACAGTGGAACTACACCTAACATACATAGCAGAAAGAGTTCGGAGTACAATGGTTACTTGGAATGATGAGTTTGTGGAGAACATTAGAGATAGTGAACAAAACCAAAAGAAGTAGATCCCCTATCAAAGAACCTAATAAAAACAATAACATAACTAAGCTAACCACACTAAATGGGGACCAAAGACTCTAGAGCTATCAAAGTAGTTCAGTGGAACTGTAGGGGTGCCAGGAAGAACCTGATGTCTCTTATGGGACAGTATAAGGAGGCAAAACCCATCTTTGCAATACAAGAAACCCTCCTGAACTCCAAACAGAAACTGAACTACCAAGGGTATATAACACTTAGAAATGATAGACCTGAGGGAAGAGGAGGGGGCGTGGCCATTTTAATACATGAAGACTACAAAATAGTAAATTGGGAACAATTCAACACAGAAAATATTGAAGGAATAAGTGTAACATTAGACAGTGAGCCAGATAACTTAAAAATAATAAACATTTATAGCCCCAAGGGTAATATAACCGATAGGGACATTGCCACTATTAACACACAAATAGACCAAAGAACATTATTGGTAGGTGACTTTAATGCACACCATGAGGCATGGGGTAACAACAGTAATGATCCAGCAGGAAAAAGACTGTTGGACTACATTGAAAGTGCCGAGCTAATCATACTAAATGATGGCTCAGTGACAAGGGTTAACCCATGCAACAGGGGAGGAGATACAGCAATAGACATAAGTATTATAACACCAAACCTAGCCTCTGCTAAATGGGAAGTACTGAATGACTCCAGCTCAGACCACTTACCCATAGAAATAAACCTAAACGACAAATATAGAACTAGTCCAAAAAGCTCGAAACCTACATTCAACCTAAAAAAGGCAAATTGGGAGTCCTTCCAATTGGAGCTAAGTAAACTAAGCATAGAACAAATTGAATCTAACAGTATAGATATATTTGCAGAAAAAACTAACAAATGAGATTTTAAAAATAGCAATAAAATATATACCAAACAGGAATATGCCTGAGCACTTAAAACCAACACAAAAAGGTAAAAATAGGAAAAGAAACAAAGATAAAAATCCAGTACCATGGTGGACAGACAGATGTTCAGAACAACTGAAATTGAGGGAGAGGGCCCTTACAAAGTATAGAAAAGCCAAAACTGAAGAGAATTACACAAACTATAAAAAAATAAGAAATGAAACAAATAAAATAATATTCAGAGCTAAAGAAAAGAGTTGGAGAAAATTTTGTCAAACATTAAACCATAGGTCCCAAATAACTACAGTTTGGAGAAAACTAAAAGCAATTAAAGGAGGAAACAGCAAGAAATTTAAAATCCCAACAATTAAAATACCAGAGAGAGCTGAAACAGATAGAGAAAAAGCCAACATACTAGCTAAATACTTTTATCAGGTTAGTTCAATAGACAGTCTAGATAAGGCAGAAATAAATAAGACGAAAAACACTGCTAGAAAAATTAAAAGAAGAAAATATGGAAACCACACAGGATGCTAAGTATTTAAATGCAGATATTACAGTAGATGAAATAGAAAGAGCTTTAGCAGAAAAAACCAATACTACCTCTGGGGAAGACATTCTGAGCTATGAAATCCTCAAAAAGGTACCAAATACAACTCTAAGAGTGATTGCATCCCTCTACAACAAAATCTGGCACACGGGAAAAAATACCATGTTCATGGAAGACAGCAGTAGTCATCCCCATACTAAAGCCAGATAAGGAAGCACATGATGTCAGCTCATACAGGCCAATATCGTTAACATCACATCTAGGAAAAATTCTAGAAACAATAGTCAACAGCAGACTAAAATTTCATCTCGAAAAGCATAATTTGTACAGTCCAACCCAGGCAGGCTTTAGAAGCCAACATAGTACAATAGAGCAACTGCTGAGGCTGGAACATGATGTTAAAACAGGCTTCAAAAGGAATGAAAAGACAGTAGCTATATTCCTTGATGTAGCAAGAGCATATGATGAGTGTTGGAGGGAGGGTGCACTACATAAAATCAGGAAACTAGGTATAGTAGGCAGAACCTACAATTACCTAGAAAACTTCCTGCAGGATAGATACTTCATGGTACAAATAAACAATGATAGATCTGAGGTATATGAGCAACAGAATGGAATTCCCCAGGGATCAGTAATATCACCATCAATTTTTACGATTATGGTCAACGACCTAGGCGACGAGTTTAAGGACTTAAAAAACAACCTATCTCAGTTTGCAGATGATGCTGCGATATGGAGAACGGGAAGAAATCTCCCATTCCTCTATAAAACAGTACAAAAACAAATAGATAAAGTATCTGACTGGATGAACAAGTGGGGATTTAATCTAAACGTTAAAAAAAACCATAGGAATGATTTTCAGTAGAGGGCGTGTAATTAAAAACAATATAATTGACATAAGCATTAATAAGCAAAAAGTATGCACAGCAAAATCAACTAGATTTCTGGCATGGTACTAGACCAGCAACTAAACTGGAACAAACACATAGACCTTTTAGTGCAAAGCAGTAGAGGACTTATTAATATGCTAAGATATATGATTTAAAGGAAGTGGTTCAGCCCGCCCCAAGGGGCGCCTGCAATAAGACAATGTTAACATTTCTATAAGGAGAAAAATCATTTATGGGCAAGAGGCAAACTTGACTATGCCAGTAAACCATAATAGATTGTCTATGCATCAGCCGCCCCAAGCAATAAGAAGAAACTAGACACAGTCCAAAACCAGGCACTGTCAATAATAGCAGGTGCCTCAAAGGGAACATCAGCAGAAGCACTAGACAATAGCGAGAAAAGAATGAGATTCACTAGAAGCACTAGCACAAAATAGCTTTGATAGGCTACAGCAGGCATTATACCCCTGGAGCTAAGGAGAGCAGTCAACAAAAGAACTGAGAATTCAGCTAGCCATATCCAAATTGAAGTAAGGCAAGAGTGGCAAAAAGATCCAACTCACCCAAATAAAAGCAGGCACATAAAAAACCTTTGATAGGGGTAACCAAGTACATAGGCCACATTCCAGTGGGACTGCAAAAAATTAAACCAAAATTAAGACTGTAGTACCCGTAGAAAGAGTGTGGAAAACAATGGATGAAGTGGATCAATACCAGCAACCTAAGGATTTTCCAAACTGGTGAAAGACTCGCCCCCTCGCATCACTAACATGGAAACATACAGAATGGTGGAACCAGGAAATAAAGCTATCCCAGACAAAGAATCCAAAAACATAACCACTAACTTAGAAAATAGCATATATTAGGAATTATTTTTTTAAAATCCATGTTGAACCTATAACTACAAAAGGAAAAATACCGACTAGATATAATATAATATTAAAACAAATATTGCTCAACAAAAACATATTACAAACGTCCTGATATAAAATCAAATCCATGGTAACAATGGGACGTGCTACATAAAAAAAGCAAACACTCATTATAAATCCTTAAAAAAACCAAGCAAAAGCTTCTTTCTCTTTAATAAAAATTTTGATAAAGCCGGGTGCAATGAAACGAATAAATCGATTCCAATCAGTTACATCGAGATTTTAAATTGTTGAATTTTTTGCTGAGGACTTTATCTAATTATTTCTAGTCCTAGCCGATCCATTTAAATTTCTTTGGCAGTTTTGTTTTAATTTAATTCTTAACTCCAGAAGAATTCGATTCTAGTGATAGAACATGAGAAACACATTAATCCTTGTTGAAAGAATAGTGTCAAGAAAAAACCATCAATTATTCCAAATCGGTCTGGAAGCAACTTCGCATCTGCGAATTTATTTATTTACAGAATAGTCGGAGCTGCGTAAATGTAAAATTTACCCAACAAGTATTGATGCTCGCCATTAAGTTACCATATGTCGAGTGGACGGAGTCACAAGGCAAAAGAACACGAGTGGTAAAAAATCGAATTTTTTTGCACAAGGAACCTTTATTTAATTTTCTAGCCCTTCAGGATCATGCAAATTTCTTTGGGCAGTTTAGTTAATATACACTATAGTAGCCAAAAACTTATCTGAGTTAGACATATAGAAACTCGGTCAAATAAATTCCATAGATTGAAAGAAATACGTAGTCCCAAACTAATTGGGGGTTTTAAAAGTAAGAGACTATCACGCACCATCACCTCTTTAATTTGCATACAGATTAACGCGCTCGGGGGGATAGAACCTGCCAGTCCGAAAATTTACAAACATACTAACTAGAAAATAGCATATATTGGATATTTTTGATTTTAAAACCATGGTGAGACTATGACTACAAAAGGGAAAAGTTACCGACTAAAGATAATTTAATTGAACATAATTACAATAAAAGAAACACGTGGGGGTTGAATTACCAACAAAATCCATTGATACGATGGTCAGATGGTTGACAGGGGCTGGCTATACAAGCATGAAGTGGTAAGTAAACACATGTAAAAAAACGTGGTGAAACGGGGTTTTCAATTTGAAAACCAGGGTTAAAAAGCTCTTTTGTATAAACTCCTTTTAAATGTAGATTTTGCTAGCGTAAACAGGGGTTATAGGTTATGTGATTGTGCTATGTTATTCAGTGTATTCAGCAGATTGAGATGAAAGCATTTATGTTATGTTAAGCGTGGAATTATTTTGTATTTCATTTTGAAATGTGATTACTTATTATTGACGGGAATTTTAGGAATTCCTTGAGGCAGTTTTTTATTTGTGTTTAAACATTACGGCATTTTTAGTGTCAGCGAGAAGTAGGCCACAGTTAACGTCCTGCCCATACGGGCCCTTGAAAAATAGCGTGGTTTGTTGCTGAGTTATCAGGCAGAACAGGCGATCTGGTGTAGCCCTATGTTTTACCTTTGTGGGCTCAGGTAGAGAAAGGGAGCTTCAGTGGGGGGAGCGGACTTTGTGTTTGCATGGATTTTGGTATGTGTTGGCTATAACGTTAAGAGAGTAGGGGAGCTTGTATTGATAATAAATACGTTTTAGACTAAAGTGTTAAAGACTTATTTGTTCCAGTGAATATTGAGTATAGAAAGTAATTAACGTTTTTGTTTAGCTGTTGTTTTTGCTTTTGTCTAAACAGCAGGTACCGGCTTTGTGGGAATGAGAGCGGAATTTTGAGACCACAAAATTTCTCCCACGGCAAAGTTGGGGCATTCGCAGAACCGCAAGGGTTTTACGTTAGTTGCCAGTAGTGGAAGGAGAGGAAGAAAATACGTTTTCCCAGCCAGGGGCAGACATTTTCCAGCGAATAGGACTTTTGTGGATAAATCCTGAGCTCTGACGCTCGTTACACACTTTGCAGATTTGGCAGGCTAGGGGAGTGTACTTAGACTCTCGAATAGACACGGCTAGAACCTTGGCAGTGCCTGCCAGCGGTGTGGTAAATTTTTGGGTTCGTTTCTTCACGGCCATAATAAAGCCGACAGCCCAGTTATAGGTACTCGGGCAGGTAATTTCCGAGTGGTAGAAGTCCGCTACAGTTCCAGTCCAGAATCCAGTGGGGTTCTGTTAACCCTCAGTCATCAAGTCCAGAGTTAGTGGAGAGAGATAGGGTAAACATTCTCTCTACTGAAGTCAGCACAGATAGGCAGAACTGTTAGTTTTGGTGAATCATAGCAGAGGACAGCTGCTGAAGTTTAGAGGTGCAGTTAGTTGTGTTCAGGAGATTCCAGGATAGGCTGTGTAGAACCGAAGTCTGTGCAGAGATTGTGTAGTCACTTCGCCGTCGTTCCAGCTATCAGTGGACTTAGAGTTAGAGTTAGAATTTAGAACAGCTAGTTTGGAGTGTAGGCGACATCAAGTGCAGTGTAGTTCATTTCAGTTAACCTTACCTTCTTTCTCCATTGTCGTAACACGGTCTATTCTTCTCTCCATCTTTGTCTCCCTTCTCTTCCCTTCTCTCTCTCTCTCTCCTTTATTCTCATTAATTTTCACGTTACACTACGGTATTTTCGGCGCTGTAGTCAACGTTTCTCTCTCAGACATCACGGCGCTTACTAATGGTTACTGAGCAAATATCGCAAATGCATCAACACCAGGTTATAACACATGGCCAGAGGAGATACCTTAATTAAGAGTAAAAGGCGTCTTAAAGTCTAGAGATCCATTGCTTTATTGCACCTTATTTGAGGGACCTGACGGAAAAAACCCCCAGTGTCAAATATTTCATTGCATCAGCCAAGCCACGTGTATGCCTTCTAGGAGTAACCAGTAATTACGGGGCGGGGAAGCTTTCTCACGCAAGACGGTTCGCAACTGCGTCACACGATCTCAGGTTCAGGGAGATAATTTACGTGTTATTACGTCGGAATGATTTAGAACACGTGAGAAGAGATTCATAAAATCTAGAAGCTTAGACGAAAACTTCACTTACACGCCCGACTTCTGGGCCGAGTGCATCTACATGGCGGGGAATCCTACACTACAAGCACTTTGGTAGTAACCAAGCGGTGTTGTATAATTTCACTCTGTGCAGGTTTCGTATAGACTGCAAAAATATGCACGTAGTCGAACATAACTGGTCTCTAAGGAGGAGGTTAATATTCATTGGATTCCGGAAGTACACCTCTTTGTTGTCGGGAATAAATGTATTGTTATTCTTAATATGATCTAAACATGTGCTATTTGAATGATTGTTGCTTGCATACAAACTTATCTCAACTAGCCCCACAGCAAATAGAAGACAACATCTATCATATTAATTGCTTTATCCCTTACGAAGATAAAGGCAGTCCCATGGCAGAGATTGTCATAGGGAAATGAAGTGTTAGAAGCTTCATCATGAAAGATCCCGCTTTTACGAGGTTAGGTGAACAGTTCCCTTCCTCGCTGCCTTTTTCTTCCCTAGCTCGAGAGCACAACTGAGTGCCCATTTACAGCTGGTAAACTGGAGTGTTCCACAGCCAGGTTTCAGTTCCAAAACTATGTAGTTGTGCTACAGAAGAAAGCAACCTGATCGCTTGGCCAGTCGGTCACTCACTTTATCTATTTGTGTAATATAAATGTATTGTATTTTATTGTTATTCATCATTGTATGAAGGAACGACTATCCTTGTAGAACACAGTTCTTGGGAAAGAAGACCGAATAAACTAATTAACTCCTGAAGTTACATAGGTCTAAGTTTACCTATCATGTCTTGACTGTGAGAAAGGAAGTCAGATGAATGTAACATTGATATGCCTGATGTGTGACTGTATGAAAGTGAAGTATAAATATCTTATATAACATGGAAAGTTTGCCTGTAAACTTTAGATTGTATGTCATAATAGTCCTCTTATTGTATGAAAGAGGATAACTGGTTTCTGATATGCCTGGTGTATGCGGTTTGAATGGGAATGATAGCTGTGGTTGTAAACATTTCCCATATGACAGGAAGACTCATGAAGCCACATTTGTGTCTTCAGACTTTTAGGTTTCTGCATAACGGGAGCGGACAACATTCGCAGTTGCAGAATTCAGTGTCCGGCGCCTGACGGTAACAGACAGCCAGTCTTTTGACCGAGCAGCAGAACCAAAAGCCAGAGATCTCGTCAACTCCTAAGCATAAAGGAGCATAGATCAACGCTCGCACGTGTAATGTCATATCGCTGCAGGATGACAGCACCTAACAACCTGCGCCAGGGCTGACAACATCGGATTACAGATAAGTCCAAAAGCATAAGGATTATTATTTTCCTCCAGAAATCTCAGAGATCTTATTCAAATTCCAACCAGAACTTTCACCTAAATACTAACGGAACTATATTTAAAGTGCCTTCCAGTGTATTACAAAGTGAACATTACATTCAACAATGTTAGGCAACTCTCATGATAGTCACACCAGTGCAAATGATGATTAGTAGGACATACTAGGACTTTTAGTCATTCAGTGTTTATGTCCATATTATTATTTTCGTTTATCTTTTCATTTTCTTTGTGTCATATATATGGTTTAGGGATTAAATATCTGTACATAAGTTATATCATCTACCAAGTGGTCGAGTGAGTTTCTTACATGTACTGTCTCTTAAATCCATATATGTGTCATTTCCTCAGTATGAGAGGATGGGGGCTTAATAACAATTATAATATTCAGTAAGAATAACAGGGGAGATTTGTCGCAAGGAAACAGAATCCATTCTCATGTGCCCTTCTGAGACATTATCTCTTTGTGAGACTATTCGCCTTCCTTTCACCCCTTACGTGTATAGGAATCTAACAATTAACGAGCCACTTCTGAAATCCTATATATCTTTCTTACATTTCTCAATTTACAACTTTCTTATCCAACTGTGCTGTGACCATTAATGTCCAGTTCGGGAGAACGGCGCAACAATTGGAGGCTATGTCCGGTATCTAGATTATAACTCTAGAGAACCTTTTCTACCTCTTGCATTCCTATAGTTCTCCACTGAGAACATATATCTCTAGGATCTGACTTTTTTTTTTACAACACTAGGGATTTTAGTATATATACACGTACATACCTCTTAGATAACGAGATATTGCAATATCACGATTAATTCTTTTTTGATGGATAGAACTGGGAAACCAGATCTTTATTTGTAAACACAGCGAACTTTGAGTTCAGCGAATTTTTTTTTACATGTAAGCGAAGCTAAAAATAGTAACTGGGTCAACGCACTAACGACATTGTAATCATAAGAACGAATATAAAAGATCTGAGTAGAATCTGAGGAAATCCTTATGCTTAATTATATGTTGCATTATATACTTAGTATTATACTTTGTATTAATGAGATAATTAATCGTTGTATTAATATATCTTATTGTTGGTATTTGTTAGAAGTATACTTTGTTACAGTTGCAATTAGAGATACATTTGAGTTGGTCATTAGCATATTATTTGCAAGTCATACCAACCTGTTCAGAGTGAATCACCACTGCTAAAATGGACGAAACAATGGAATTGGATGAGTGGAGAGCATTCTGGACAGAGTTAGCCATTGAGTGCGAACTCTCCGGAGAAGAGCTAGATACTTTCGTTTCACGGGAGATGGAAAAATGCAGGATGAGGGAGGAAGAGAGACAGCAACACAAATTAAGGATGGAAGCTTCGGATGCGGAATTACTGCGTCTTGAAACGATGCTGCCTAGAATGAGCTCCAAGACCTCAACTTCCTCCAGCCCCTCACCACCGTCAGTTAAGTTACTCCCGCAGGTAGCACCTCAAACTGTACCAGAGAGAGTCAGGTCTGTTAGTCAAACCCTATTACCAGAAAGAGAAGAGGGGCGGCTTTCAGAACAAAAGCATCAGGATCACTCTGAGAAGGAGAAGCGTGCAAAGGCGGATGATCTGGAAAGACCCACTTCCACCTTCTCTACGACTCACAACATTCACCCTCTGAATAAAAACAGGACCAACATAAAGCATGAAATAGCTTCGGAGATGTATGGGATGGAGAGCAATATTAGTAAGTCTTTCCGATCGGTTAACCACAGTAATAAAAACGGCAGGCACCGAAACCGAAACATACAAACTGTCAGCCCAGCGCAAGACCCGCCATGTAATGGAAACCCGGTGAAGTCCCGAGGGGACCTTAGGAAACCTTTGAATGAAGGTTATGCGACCGTCAATGGTAGACGAGTCATATGTCTGCTTGTACCTGATCTCGGGTTTAGTGCAGTTGCTTCATCCTCACTCGTAAACGTCGATGAAATTACTGAGGAATATGTAATGGTAAATGCACCTATGCTCCATGGGGAACCGATGGAATTGCCCATTGCAGGCTTGCACTTAGAATCTCATTATGAGACAGGATTTATTAACGCAGCAATAGTAGACGAACGCTTTTTCCCCATACCCCAAGGAGGGAGTTACTTGCTCTTAGGAAACTCAGCACATGCCATAGTGAACATGACTGAGGAGGGCGGGGAAATTCAAACGCCTATGTCGATTTCCAACACTTTTGGAGGGAAGCTGGAAACAGGTCAGAGGAATACAAATCCTGGAATCCATGGTTTTAAACCATTAAAACAAACCCCATCCACCATCCTTGTGCAAAAGGAGGTGAAAATGTGTCACAGGGAACCGTCTCCCTTGATACATGATGGTAATAAACTGCCGAATTTAGTTTCTCCGATCCTCACAGGAGAGGCAGTTTTAAAGGCATACAATCACCCCACAAGCAGGGAAGGCAGAAGTACGACCTCTTATCATTCAGCACTGCAAAATGTCGAAGCCGGACAAGATTCGGAAAAGCACATTAAGACTTCAAAGTCAGAACTTCGCACACATCGGCTCATGGATGAGTGTGGGACAGGCCGAATTCAGCACATCTCTAAGGCGTCCTCTATGCTACAAAATTCACTCTCAATTCGTCTCAAGAAAGAGGTTGTACAAGAGGAAATAATTTGCTTCCAAGTTAAAGGAGATCATGAAGGAACCTTAAAAGGCCCGACGCAGCCTGAGATTGCTGTAACAGGAAAGGCCGGGGAGCAGTCAGAGGTGACACCTGCGCCAGAATATGAACACCTCCTTACAGAAGAGCGGATACAGAGCGAAATGGGAGGGAAACCCAAAGTACCTTGTGGAAAACTATTAATTAACTCACCTCTCAAGGGAGAGGCGGTGTTAGAAGAGCGGTCCTCCTCTAAAATCCTTGGAGAAGGAAATATGTCTGGATTACCTAATTCAACCTCCCATCCTCCTAAGAAGGAGATTGTCTTAGATGAGTATATTTACACCCAAACGAGTGGATGTGGGTATGCGCCCATACGGGGCCCAACACAAACTATGGTTATCATGACTGAACGAGTTAAGAAACCTGAGTCATCCCCCAAACCCCTGCACACGGATATAGAAAAGACCCAGACAGAGAATATTACGTTCAAGCTTTGGATTGGACACCAGTTTTACGCCCACTCACACCCTACAACCCAGGGAGAAGTTTATGGCGAAATCAGACTGATAGACAAAAGTATCGGCAAGAGAGGACTCAAGAACACGCCACATGTTGCATCGTCCTCGTCTAAAGCCCACTGGTTGAAAATGTGCAATTTGTCACATTTAACTCGACGTCTGAAGATCGGGATTAGGATGCACCCTATCTTACGTCATGATCACTGGCGGAGCAGGAAAGCTAACAGACGTAGTCTAGGAAAGAACTACTCTACCAGTAAACATTTCACCCCGCGTAGTTTCCGGGAATTGCTCATAAGAAACGGAAAGAATAGAACTACTGCTCAATTAGGCAAGTCGTACAAGAAGACCAAAATAAGGATGTATAGGATGGTACCGACCTTGTCAGGAAAATCCATTTCCCATCAACCGACATGTCGTCAATCCATACGTTTTAATGCAGGCCCATTGCCAGGAGAATGTCAGCTACATTGGTGGAAGAAGAAGGAGAGTAGTGCGAGGAAAGCGAAGATGAGAAGAACAAATTTAGGAATGATCGAGAAGACCAGACCTCAGTAAGTTAGACCGCAGGTCAAACTGAAGTGGGAGGCTATGTCGTAACACGGTCTATTCTTCTCTCCATCTTTGTCTCCCTTCTCTTCCCTTCTCTCTCTCTCTCTCCTTTATTCTCATTAATTTTCACGTTACACTACGGTATTTTCGGCGCTGTAGTCAACGTTTCTCTCTCAGACATCACGGCGCTTACTAATGGTTACTGAGCAAATATCGCAAATGCATCAACACCAGGTTATAACACATGGCCAGAGGAGATACCTTAATTAAGAGTAAAAGGCGTCTTAAAGTCTAGAGATCCATTGCTTTATTGCACCTTATTTGAGGGACCTGACGGAAAACGCCCCAGTGTCAAATTTCATTGCATCAGCCAGCACGTGTATGCCTTCTAGGAGTAACCAGTAATTACGGGGCGGGGAAGCTTTCTCACGCAAGACGGTTCGCAACTGCGTCACACGATCTCAGGTTCAGGGAGATAATTTACGTGTTATTACGTCGGAATGATTTAGAACACGTGAGAAGAGATTCATAAAATCTAGAAGCTTAGACGAAAACTTCACTTACACGCCCGACTTCTGGGCCGAGTGCATCTACATGGCGGGGAATCCTACACTACAAGCACTTTGGTAGTAACCAAGCGGTGTTGTATAATTTCACTCTGTGCAGGTTCGTATAGACTGCAAAATATGCACGTAGAATATTCATTGGTATAAATGTATTGTTATTCTTAATATGATCTAAACATGTGCTATTTGAATGATTGTTGCTTGCATACAAACTTATCTCAACTAGCCCCACAGCAAATAGAAGACAACATCTATCATATTAATTGCTTTATCCCTTACGAAGATAAAGGCAGTCCCATGGCAGAGATTGTCATAGGGAAATGAAGTGTTAGAAGCTTCATCATGAAAGATCCCGCTTTTACGAGGTTAGGTGAACAGTTCCCTTCCTCGCTGCCTTTTTCTTCCCTAGCTCGAGAGCACAACTGAGTGCCCATTTACAGCTGGTAAACTGGAGTGTTCCACAGCCAGGTTTCAGTTCCAAAACTATGTAGTTGTGCTACAGAAGAAAGCAACCTGATCGCTTGGCCAGTCGGTCACTCACTTTATCTATTTGTGTAATATAAATGTATTGTATTTTATTGTTATTCATCATTGTATGAAGGAACGACTATCCTTGTAGAACACAGTTCTTGGGAAAGAAGACCGAATAAACTAATTAACTCCTGAAGTTACATAGGTCTAAGTTTACCTATCATGTCTTGACTGTGAGAAAGGAAGTCAGATGAATGTAACATTGATATGCCTGATGTGTGACTGTATGAAAGTGAAGTATAAATATCTTATATAACATGGAAAGTTTGCCTGTAAACTTTAGATTGTATGTCATAATAGTCCTCTTATTGTATGAAAGAGGATAATTCTGATATGCCTGGTGTATGCGGTTTGAATGGGAATGATAGCTGTTCCCATATGACAGGAAGACTCATGAAGCCACATTTGTGTCTTCAGACTTTTAGGTTTCTGAGCGGACAACATTCGCAGTTGCAGAATTCAGTGTCCGGCGCCTGACGGTAACAGACAGCCAGTCTTTTGACCGAGCAGCAGAACCAAAAGCCAGAGATCTCGTCAACTCCTAAGCATAAAGGAGCATAGATCAACGCTCGCACGTGTAATGTCATATCGCTGCAGGATGACAGCACCTAACAACCTGCGCCAGGGCTGACAACATCGGATTACAGATAAGTCCAAAAGCATAAGGATTATTTTCCTCCAGAAATCTCAGAGATCTTATTCAAATTCCAACCAGAACTTTCACCTAAATACTAACGGAACTATATTTAAAGTGCCTTCCAGTGTATTACAAAGTGAACATTACATTCAACAATGTTAGGCAACTCTCATGATAGTCACACCAGTGCAAATGATGATTAGTAGGACATACTAGGACTTTTAGTCATTCAGTGTTTATGTCCATATTATTATTTTCGTTTATCTTTTCATTTTCTTTGTGTCATATATATGGTTTAGGGATTAAATATCTGTACATAAGTTATATCATCTACCAAGTGGTCGAGTGAGTTTCTTACATGTACTGTCTCTTAAATCCATATATGTGTCATTTCCTCAGTATGAGAGGATGGGGGCTTAATAACAATTATAATATTCAGTAAGAATAACATGGGAGATTTGTCGCAAGGAAACAGAATCCATTCTCATGTGCCCTTCTGAGACATTATCTCTTTGTGAGACTATTCGCCTTCCTTTCACCCCTTACGTGTATAGGAATCTAACAATTAACGAGCCACTTCTGAAATCCTATATATCTTTCTTACATTTCTCAATTTACAACTTTCTTATCCAACTGTGCTGTGACCATTAATGTCCAGTTCGGGAGAACGGCGCGACATCCATACAGGTTGAAATTGTGGGAGAAGGGTTGGGGTTGATGCATTTTTAACTGTGCTTGCTTTTGTTTTCAGGAGTGCATCCTCGCACTTGATGTAAGGGACATGCATATGTTTGTTGTTTATAGGTGTATAATAAACTTGTATAAATTGTAGCTGGCCTCAGTCATTTCCTTTAGTACAGTAGCTATATGTTGTCTGTACCTTGGTGTTTGTGAATCTTAATTGAACCTTATCCCCATAGGGTAGTTAGAGGTGGTTCGAGGCCATAGCAATTTAAACGTCCGAAGTGGCGAGGAAAGAATCAACCTCGGTTCTCAACCTCGGAGCCAATGGTCTCAACTTTCACAGTTTGCACTATATTTCTATCTGAATCTATCATTTCAGTCTTTCTTCTTACTATTGTCCTAAATCCATTTCGTGACACACCCTAATATAACCGACTAGGTTGAACGGGACGCGCCTCGCCAAAAAGAGGCAAAACTTTATTTTTAAAAAATAAAATAAAAAAATACTCCAAAAATCCTGCTTGGATAGAATAAAAATGACCTTCAAAAATTGTAATGATCACTATTGATTTGCAAATTACTTTTGGCATATTCATGTATGTAATATGTATTTTATAAATACACCACATGATTATTTATAGAATGTGTGATTTCAATGTACACACATTGGGATTCTTGCCATGCTACAGAGTTTGTGCACTGTGCTGAGATCCTCCTTGTGTGATCTAAGGGAGGAGATCACTGATGGAGTTGTCCATGTGCAATGAAGATCACCAAAACATGTATTTTGTTAAATATTATTTAAAGAAAAGTGGACATGGACCTGCAGTCTTGTTAAAAAGGATCATTTTAAGAAATTAAATAAAACTCACCTGCACAGAATTTTTAAAATAAGTAAAAATATAAACAACTTTAAAAATAAGTGTAAATATCTTACTCACCAACCCCTGCATAGGTTCAAAGCATTCACAATATATGCAATCCTTCAGGAAAATGACATAAATGCTAACCTTGACATATAATAAAAAACAAGCATTTTTCAAGGCCAGAGATGGGGTTTGTTGCTGTTTCCAGTGCAAACTTAGATGATGTGACAATGTTTGTCTGACCACAGCTCAAGCACAGTTTCTATCATTGCATCATAGAAGATACGATGTCTGACACAAATTTGCTTCACAATGTTACCACGCATTGAGTGCCTGACACTTTTAATAGCTCATGACATCCTGACACAGAAACTTAAGACATATGACTTGCCCTTCCCATCTTCTTAACTCTTAAAGGACTTAGTGGTGTTCTCTTGTTTAATGAATGAATTTTCTGTAGCTCTGAGATTTTATATAGTGTTAAAGTTTAAGGGCAGGTTCTTTCCACATTTAAAAAAAGGTATTTTAATGTCATAAATAGTTGTAAAGGAAATAGAATAAGGACTAATAAATATAAAATTGGAACAACACTAAATAAAATTTAGTTCAAACATACCAGCCCTGAAAACTGGCCACCCATTGTCAGCGATTGGGCAAATCAACCCTTGATACTGGCCTCTTGTTCTTTAAGAGTTAAGTAACCTGAAGACCCTGCTAAGCTTATGAAATTCTGCTATATCTCATTATCAATTTTGTACGAAAACTCATCGTTTTCAACACTTGAAATAAATGGAGACAATATATTGACATCCAGTCAATCACATTCTAGCTTCAGCTACTGTCAAGCCTAAGTGGTACCTGAAGAAGTGGGTGCAGCATGTTTATGGATGGTTTATTAAATCATTTTCATAATATCAAAATATTAAATTTCTGAACTGTCTTTCACTAAAACATTAAAATGAGCATTTAGTAGATGTATGGCTGGAAGCATAATCTCAATCTGAATTTGGCCTTTAAAAAGCAGAATTTATTCTGAAATGACTGACACTTGCAAGCTCTTCAGGGCAGCTTGGTGTCCAAAGAAGCAAACTTTGCTGTGGTAAAGACAGGATTAACAAATTCATACAAGCTCATACTATAAGCAACAAGTTCATAACAAATTTGTGCTAAATTAAAGTTACTCACAGGAGGACCTTGTTCTCCAAATAGTCCGGGTAAACCTCGTTCACCCACATCTCCCATTGGTCCATCAAGACCAGGCAGCCCTGGGAAGCCAGTATCTCCTGGTAGTCCAGGTGGTCCACGAAAAAGGTCAATGTCTTGAAGAGGCAGGTTCTCACCGAGCTGACCCTTGGGACCATCAGTGCCATTTAAACCAGGCTGACCAGGTGTGCCCTTTAAACAAAAAGCACACATATTTAAGGTTCGGAGCTACTGTGAAATGATGTTTTTACTAATAATTGCAGAATTTCAATTAAAATGCACAGGCTTATACAACAACTTTGATCCACAGTTGAGGTGGAATTTTTTTAGACCACAAACGGCTCTGGGCTTAACCCTGCCACATGAATTGGGAACCAGAGCAACTGGGAAGGTTAAAGCGGCTGGTGTGATGCTGACCACATCACCCCTAGTGTGCCGATGGTCAAGAATATGTGAGCCTAACACCATATTCCCAATATGCCACAATGAGCATGTAACGGGATCATTATACTTAGCTCTTATATACTGAAGAAAAAAATTAAACGCTAACTCATAGTATTTTCATAGTCAATCGTCGAGCTATGTGACAACATACAGTCTGTGAAATATTTAATTTTCACGTCTAAAATTATAAACACTATATGTCACATTACAACCCAATAGAGGTTGGACGAGATATTTTTCTTATTAAAAAAATTTTTAAAATTAAAATTACTTTTGTTTTACTTGTTTTTAATTAATAATGACAATGAGATTAGGAGATCTTACTCTCATAAAACTGAGAAATATTTGTTGGCACAGAACAGCCATGGTAAGCAGCCTTAAATCGGAACATATGTATACAAATAATTTAATAACAAGCAAAACAGTTATGAAATAAACCAGCAATAATATTATATAACCTCAGAATCAAAGGAACCAGAAATAGTGGATATGCCAAGAAAAAGAGATAAATGGGGTATGAGATGCACTATTATAGTAAAAGATCTGAATAATATGAGACAATAAATATGTAGTTATAGCACAATGGTATCTCAATTTTCCTGACCCTTTAATGACACTGTGCTATTAGTTGTCATGGAAGTGGCAGCATTTATGAATTTCATGCTATATTTCAATCTTTTAAGGCTTCTGTATTATTTTAGCTATGAACACCAAATATGAATAAGAAGCATACGATGATATTATAAACTTATGTCAAATCAGATTTGTAGTAACTCTAGTTCATCCAGAGCTAAAGTGCATGGAATTTAGTATTTTTTTTAAAAGTAATACATTTTGCTAGGTTTTACATTTTTTAAAGCTTTATTAATAAATGAAGAGACATATCCTGTTCAACCTCTGATGGGTTATAATTAAGATATATAGTGCCTCTAATTCCAGAAAATATGTTCAACTGTTGACACCTGACCTTGGCATCATCATCATCCATCATCTCTTAAAGGAGCATAGACCTTCAACAAACTTATGCCAAGTCTTCCTGTCCTGTGCCATTAGCTGAAGGTCTTTCCATTTCTTCTTTATCACCTTCATGTCTTTCTCCAGTTCTCTTCTCCATGTGTTATCTGGTCTTCCTCTCTTACCCTGTGGATTCAAGAGCAAGGACTGCCTGATAATACTGTTAGCAAGTTTCCTCAATGTGTGTCCTATCTCTTTACTTAGTCATTCCCCTTCTACTGTGAGGTGTAGAGGTATGTGTGTCCTATCCTTTTACTTAGTCATTCCCCTTCTACCGTGAGGTGTAGAGGTATGTGTGTCCTATCCTCTTACTTAGTCATTCCCCTTCTACCATGAGGTGTAGAGGTATGTGTGTCCTATCCTTTTACTTAGTCATTCCCCTTCTACCGTGAGGTGTAGAGGTATGTGTGTCCTATCCCTTTACTTAGTCATTCCCCTTCTACCGTGAGGTGTAGAGGTATGTGTGTCCTATCCTCTTACTTAGTCATTCCCCTTCTACCATGAGGTGTAGAGGTATGTGTGTCCTATCCTCTTACTTAGTCATTCCCCTTCTACCATGAGGTGTAGAGGTATGTGTGTCCTATCCTCTTACTTAGTCATTCCCCTTCTACCATGAGGTGTAGAGGTATGTGTGTCCTATCCTCTTACTTAGTCATTCCCCTTCTACCATGAGGTGTAGAGGTATGTGTGTCCTATCCTTTTACTTAGTCATTCCCCTTCTACCGTGAGGTGTAGAGGTATGTGTGTCCTATCCTCTTATTTAGTCATTCCCCTTCTACCATGAGGTGTAGAGGTATGTGTGTCCTATCCTTTTACTTAGCCGTTCCCCTTCTACCGTGAGGTGTAGAGGTATGTGTGTCCTATCCTCTTACTTAGTCATTCCCCTTCTACCATGAGGTGTAGAGGTATGTGTGTCCTATCCTCTTACTTAGTCATTCCCCTTCTACCATGAGGTGTAGAGGTATGTGTGTCCTATCCTTTTACTTAGTCATTCCCCTTCTACCTGGAGGTGTAGAGGTATGTGTGTCCTATCCTTTTACTTAGTCATTCCCCTTCTACCATGAGGTGTAGAGGTATGTGTGTCCTATCCTCTTACTTAGTCATTCCCCTTCTACCATGAGGTGTAGAGGTATGTGTGTCCTATCCTTTTACTTAGTCGTTCCCCTTCTACCATGAGGTGTAGAGGTATGTGTGTCCTATCCTTTTACTTAGTCGTTCCCCTTCTACCGTGAGGTGTAGAGGTATGTGTGTCCTATCCTCTTACTTAGTCATTCCCCTTCTACCATGAGGTGTAGAGGTATGTGTGTCCTATCCTTTTACTTAGTCGTTCCCCTTCTACCATGAGGTGTAGAGGTATGTGTGTCCTATCCTTTTACTTAGTCTTTCCCCTTCTACCATGAGGTGTAGAGGTATGTGTGTCCTATCCTTTTACTTAGTCGTTCCCCTTCTACCATGAGGTGTAGAGGTATGTGTGTCCTATCCTTTTACTTAGTCTTTCCCCTTCTACCATGAGGTGTAGAGGTATGTGTGTCCTATCCTTTTACTTAGTCGTTCCCCTTCTACCGTGAGGTGTAGAGGTATGTGTGTCCTATCCAATAATTGGAAAATTTCAAAATAGTGTGTGTGTGTATTTTTTTCCCTTTGTCCTAAAATGGTAGCCTCTGCATACTTGTAATGGTAAAAAAAAGAGGTGGGGTTGTTTGGGTAGATATTTAATTTACTCTATATTTGTCATTAGTAATATGTATTACTAGATCCTCACTAGACCTTTATTTTCCTGCTATACCCTCCCTAATCATTCATCTCTTCTTCTTTGATCCTTAGCCGCCGACTGTCAAAGCAGTCAGTGGCCATCACGTCTGGTGGTGTCTTGTAGGGCAACAACAAACTGCTTCCACTTTGATAAGTTGGTGGCCATCCTTCGTGCAGTGCCCCAGCTCTGGTTCATTCTTTGCATCTCGAGTTCCACAGTTCTTCGCCAAATTGTGTTTGGTCGGCCTCTCTTTTGCTTTCCTTCAGGGGTCCATAGCATAGCTGTTCTTGGCATCAGGGTATCTTCTGAAGACATGGCCAACCCAACTCCAGCGTCTGCCAGCTATGATTGTGCATGTCCTCTTGGTTGCTCTGAGTGAGCAGTTCTTGATTGGTGATGGTATTCAGCCAAAAGATTTGGAGAATTTTCCTTAGACAGATTGCGTGGAAAGAGGACATTTTTGTCATTTCTTTCTCTGTTACTCTCCAGCATTCTGCACAGACAGTACACAACTCTCATATAATCTTAATTTGGTGTTTGTGCTGTACTGAGAGGACTTCCAGATGTTGTTTAGACTAGCAAAGGCTGTTCTTGCTTAATTCATTCTGTTGTTGATGTCTTTGCTTGTTCCGCTGTTAATGGTTCATCTCCCCCCCCTGCATAAAATTACGCACACGCTCATATATATATATGGTAGATCTTTAGTGGGCTCAGTGTTACTAAAGAAGATACCAAAAGCTGCTGGGTTGCCGACCCATGAACGAGGCAGTCCTGCTGTAGGACTTCGAAACATGAAGAACAAAAAAAATTAACAACTAAGAAATTACACTTTGATAAACAGATGGTTGCAAACAAAACAGAAAGGATTAAAATTTATGAGTGGCAGAATGAATAAATATTTACTGGCTGTCCATCAAGACCTCTCAAACCTGGCAAACCAGGAACTCCTGATTCACCTTTGACACCAGGAACACCTTCCAGTCCTTCTCGGCCTGGTTCACCTGAAATATAATTATTTTTACTGTAAATGTTGGATGATTTGAGTTTTTGTGAAAATGAAAAAATAAAATGCAAAATAAACAAAGAACAGACCTAAAAAAAAAAAAAGGAATTAGGATTTGATTAAGGGACTTTCTTCCGTTATTCATCATTACCCTACAACACCAGAAGAAGCATAGGCCTTCAACAAGTGCACGACAAGCCTTTTTGTCATGAGTCATCAGCTCACAGTCTTTCCGTGTCTTCCTTGACTTTCATTTCTGTCTCCAGTTCTCTTCTCCACATGTTTCTGTGGTCTACCCCTACTTCTCTTACCCTGGGGATTCTACAGCAAGGATTGCCTTTGAATGCTATCAACTGGTTTCTTCAATGAGTGTCCTATCCATCTACAGTGTCTTCTTCTCATCTTGTTTTCCACTGGTAGTTGTCTGGTTCTTGTCATCAGTTCCACATTGGTGGCCTTGTCATCAGTTCCACATCAGTGATCTTGTCATCAGTTTCACATTGGTGGCCTTGTCATCAGTTCCACATTGGTGGCCTTGTCATCAGTTCCACATCAGTGATCTTGTCATCAGTTCCACATTGGTGGCCTTGTCATACCATTTCAGTCATTCTATTCTATGCAAGCACCCAATTATGAAAATCTGTACTTCTTGGTTTTTGTTTGTTTGTTCTTCACATTTCATAGCCATACTATATGACTGACTTGCACCGGATTTCTTTTATTTCCATACATTTCCCAATGCAATGACAGTTCTTCTTGATTAAGGGACCATCTTTCTTACATGTAGAAATATCATGAAACGAACAGTAAGAAAAAATGGTTCACAAGGACATCTAGTCACAAATTAGAATCGAGCAGTAAATAAAGAAACACATACAAGTAAACAGCAGACACTTGGAAGACAGAAGGGAGGACAGTAGACAGCAGAAAAGTAACAAAAGTGATAGGCTTACTGAGGAAACAAATCACTGACCATCCGAACTACACCATTGCCTCACTGTGAGAGTAAATTGTGAAAGAACACACAGCCAATTCAGCATTCCCCCAACAACAAAAAAAGACATTCTTCATTGGCAGTGGTCATTTTTTCATGACACTATATGTAACTATGGAGTAAATGACCCTTGAAACCTATAAATGTATGAGGAGTTCAAGGCTTCCAGCCAATTTACAAAGTTTTTATAATTTATGAAATACTTTCTTCTAAAAATATATGTTTACTGATTGCATTAAAACATCCCCTTTTTATAAAAATATTGTCCATGTTGGTGCCAGAAGAAGGCTAAAAACTACCTGTGACAGAAAGAGTTAACATGTAATTAATCTTTGCTTATTTGTTAATGTCTTGTTCATCCTTCAGCTAACAATCTGCTAACCTGGAAGGCCATCTTCTCCTGGCTCTCCTGGGATACCTGGTTCACCATCTGGACATGAGCCACAGCCTTCACCCTCAGGACCTGGGGATTTCATTAAATGAACATATGATAAAAGACTTAACACAACTACCTGTCTAGTCCCATTCAATCAATCTTCTTCTTCTTCTTCCTCGTTCGTCCTGAAAAGGACGTTGGTTGCGTTGTGTCTGTTTACAGCGGAGCTGCGATATCTGCGCCTTTCGGCCAGCTCATCCGACTTCAGCACGGCATTTTTTGGGACCGGGTTTGCCTTCCCTCTTTGATCCCTACTCTCTCAGCCAGACTGCAGTGATGCAGCCTGTTTTTAGGACCACCACGTGGAGGTGGAGTAAGGTCTTGGTCAGCTCTGGTTCGCTGACCCTGATGCAAGCAGTCAAGCTATGAGTCACTGACTGCATTCTCTATTGCTGCGTCTTTGGGTCCCAATCAATCAATCAATACCCTTTAGCTCCCCAAGGAGCATAGGCCTTCAACAAACACATGCCAAGTCTTCCTGTCCTGTGCCATCTGCTCAAGTTCTTTCCATGTTTTCCTCATCATTTTCACCTCTGTTTCCAGTTCTCTTCTCCATGTGTTTTGGTCTACCTCTGCCTCTCTTTCCCTGTGGATTCCAGAACAAGGACTGCCTTGTAATGCTATCAACAGGTTTCCTCAATGTGTGTCCTATCCATCACCAGCATCTTCTTCTCAACTCTTGTTCCACTGGCACTTTTCTGGTTCTTGTCATCAATTCCACATTTGTGACTTTGTCATACCATTTCAGTCCTTCTATTCTACGCAAGCACCCATTTATAAAAGTCTGTAGCTTTTTGGTTGTTGTTTTTGTTGTTCACCATGTCTCAGAGCCATACAGTAGGACTCAGAGCCATACAGTAGGACTCAGAGCCATACAGTAGGACTGACTTGACATTTGAGTTGAAGATTCTTATTTCCGTGTTGGACTTGATTTCTCTTGTTCTCCATATGTTTCCCAATGCAATGAAAGCTTCTCTTGCTTTTTGTATTCTTATTTTGAAATAGTCCCATTGCTTTAAGAAATAATCAGTCACTGTAGCATCAGTCCCTGTAGCATCATGGTTTTCCTTTGCACTCTTTATGGTGCATGGAGCAACCACTACTGCTGGTTCTACAGGAAGCAGACACCAAGAAGTCACATGATCTTGTAGTGGTGATTTCTGTGGCAATTAGTTTTACAAGATGAGGTTGCCAGTCCCATGCATAACCTTATTTTAGTCACCTTGTTATGACACGTCATTATTGTATAGTTCAGCTTAACAAAATGTAGCATTTCCTTCTTTCTTCCATTGCTTAAGTCATGAAGCATGCTTTCAGGTCTTGACCATGGATGAGATCTAGCATGTTACAAATCATCACTATCATTTCCCATAATGCTCCTCTTATAGAGCATGAAGCCAAAACTGAAGCTGATCCATTTTCAGGAAGCCTGCACCAAAGGATTCATTTGATCTAGCAGGAGTGGTTTTTGTAGCAATTTCTTTTACACGATGTAAGTTACTAGTCCCATGCACAACCTCATATTAGCCACCTATGACATGCTTGAAGAGGTAGTTGTCCTACTCTGTCATCATCTCCTCAGAAACTCCTGGGAGCTACACCAGGACACGTTACAGATGCCTATGAAAATCTCCAAAACTCTCTAGTAAACTACTGTAGAGCTACACTTTTCTTTTATTTCTGTCTGCTTCTGTTCTGCCATCATATCCCCATCTTATCCTCAAGGCTCATCTCATCAGTTATTTGAAAGGCAGGAGCCTCATTGATCCTTGTAGCTGTAAAGCGAGTTCAGGGGTTTCTCGCAGCTTATATCATAAGCCACCCACGTGGAAAGAAAAAGCAATATGTATAACATTCATGGGCCACTGGGAAATATGTATGATTACAGAATGACCTTCCTGACTATAATTAGCTGTATGATACATCTGCCAGGGAAGCTTCTGGTCACTTAATGTTAATAGTAATAATGAACAATTCACAAACTAGGAAAAATAAACAGGGCTGCTGTAAAACCGGAGATCAAGCAAAAAACTGTAAAAAAAATCAATACTGAGTATGTTTTACAACAGAACAATACACTCAAAACACAAGATGTTTTTGTGTGTGTCTCATTCTGTTGTAAAACTCATTCAAGTAAAAAATACATTTTCCATATCGCCTCATGTAAACTTGCCCTGGGTAGTGCCCTAGGTAGTGCCCTGGGGTAGTGCCCTGGGCTCTCTAAAGAGATAAAGACAGAATAGAACCACTGTACCCTCAGGCATGTCATGTTATGGCCACTAATACAAGGTTATGCCTGGGGCTGGCAATCTCAACATGTAAAACAAACCCCTACAAGAGCATGTGAATGCTTGACGCAAGCTTCCAGCAAGGGAAACAACTAGAGTGGTGGCTCCGTGCTCCATAATGAGCACTAATGAAAATGATGATTATGAGTAAACATGAAAACTCAAAATGTTAGTATGGAAAATTCATGATATATAATCACTGAAACATTCATAACTCTGAGGCCACTTACCAGCTTCTCCATCTAGACCAGGCAAACCAGGAGAACCTGGAGGCCCACTGTCACCATAATCACCCCGTAGTCCAGGCGAGCCCTTTGGACCAATGATGTCAGGGCCAATACCAGGTAGACCTTTTTGGCCCAGAGGACCTGGATCACCAGGTATACCTGCCTGACCTGGCAATCCATCCACACCAGGTACACCTCTGTCTCCTGGTGGTCCAGTTACTGTATTTCCTGGGGGTCCTGGGAATCCTATATCTCCTGCCAGACCTGGGAAGCCCATTTCTCCATCTTTCCCTGGCTCACCATCAATTCCTATAAATATTTAATAATACTACTTGTGTGAAGTGAGATAGTCAACATTCCTGCCATAAAAAAAAAAAAAACAATTATAGTTTGTAAAGAAGCAGACATCAGGAAAGAATTCGATTATTGTAATGTAAAAAATAACTGGATTCAAATTAAAGATTTATAAGACTCTGGCAAGTTTAGAAAATAAAAGACAAATGTCTTCCCTAAGAATGAGCATATCTTCAGAAATATTACAAAATGCTTACATTTGAAGAAGCACTAAGATTTAAAAAAAAAGAAAGTTTCATGAAAGTGCTCTAATGTATCAACACATTACACTTGTGGATGACTACAACAGACAGAAGGAATAAGATGGACTACATTTTCTACATTAGAAGATCTGGAACATGCAGATGACATTGCACTACTAGCACATTCACATCAACACATCCAGGAAAAAATGGATAGACTTAGTAAGTATAGCCAGCAGGTGGGCTTGAACATCAATCTAAAGAAGACAGAGGTCATGACGCTCAATGTGAGCAACCCTGAGCCCATATCAGTAAGGAATCAGCAACTGGAACAGACAGACACCTTCACATACCTAGGATGCATAATAACACTAGACGGCGAAGCAAGCAAAGACATCAACAACAGAATGAACAAAGCAAGAACAGCCTTTTTTAGTCTAAACAACATCTGGAAGTCCTCTCAGTACAGCACAAGGACAAAATTAAGATTATATCAGAGCTGTGTGCTTTCTGTGCTTCTCTATGGTGTGGAATGCTGGAGAGTTACAGAGAAGGAAATGTCGAAATTGTCCTTTTTTCACACAACATGCCTAAGAAAAATTCACAGAATCTTTTGGCCGAATATCATCACCAACCAAGATCTGCTTACTCGGAGCAAGCAAGAGGACATGCACACCACCATAACAGTCAGACGCTGGAGCTGGGTTGGCCATGTCCTCAGAAGAGACCCCGATACCATCACAAGAACAGCTATGCTATGGACCCCTGAAGGAAAATGAAAGAGAGGCTGACCAAAAACAACTTGGCGGAGGACTGTGGAGGCTGAGATGCTAAGAATGAACCAGAGTTGGGGCATTGAACGAAGGATGGCCACCGACCGAGCAAAGTGGAATCAATTTGTTGTTGCCCTACAAGACGCCACCAGGCGTGATGGCCACTGACTGCTTTGACGGTCGGCGGCTAAGGATCAAAGAAGAAGAAGACAGGAACTCTGTACAGGTGTGCATGCAAGCACACACTCACACAATCTTATGGTTTAAAAAAATTTAGTTTATTAATTTTTTAAACAGCAATACAGTAAGCATGATTACTAGTGAAGTAAGACACAAGTTTAAAAAAAAAACATAGGCAATTAGAATTCTTAATTAACTGGTGTTGTACCGTATGAAATAAATGATTGAAAGGATACTGCCAGCTAGCATATAGCAACAGTAAGATATATTATAATCTACATTTATAAACATTATATATCATAACCATAATCCATCCAGGATTGAACAGGATCCATTAATTTTTAAAAAGACTAGCTAATATCAAAGCTGACCTGGCTTTGGTTTACTAATGTAATACTTAATTTAACAGCAGTTTACTAATACCTGGTCGTACTTAGGTTCACCATCTAATGCCTGAACTGGCATGGTATATATTCACTGTCTAATGTAAC
Source organism: Oreohelix idahoensis (assembly GCA_024509875.1). Classification (NCBI taxonomy): domain Eukaryota; kingdom Metazoa; phylum Mollusca; class Gastropoda; order Stylommatophora; family Oreohelicidae; genus Oreohelix; species Oreohelix idahoensis. Next base: position 1,081,774 of record JAMPIV010017673.1, on the reverse strand, counting down.
ATCTCACCTGGCACAGATTCACTAATATAACATGGTTTTACTCACCAGGATCTCCACGGTCACCCTTGATAGATATTCCAGGCTGGCCTGATTGACCAGGGACTCCCTGAAGTCCTGGCGCACCTTCAGGTCCTGGGATGCCAAGTGGACCTGGTTCACCAGGTAAACCTGTATGAGAGCAGAATAAAGGTGTGACAACGTATTATATTTTTTGGTAACGCTAAAATATTGAAAAAAGGAAATATAATTAAAACAGCAAGAAACAGACAAAAACAATCACCTCACTATAATCCTAATTCATCATCATCATTTTTGCTCCATATTGAGTATGGAACCACCACTTCTGCTGATCCCATTGCAAGAAACCTGCACAAAGCATTTGCATGGTCTTGCAGCATTGGATTTGGTAGCAATTTGTTTAACATGATAAGATAACCACAACTACTATTATATTATATTATTAATTTCAGGTTAATTACTTTTAGAATTTTACATTAGCTGCAGGCACAATACTGCCTGATGTAGCTTTTAGGGGTTTCTAAGGAGGCAAGAAAAGAACTGCACTACTGTTCTCAACAAGCAAACAGTAAGGGGCAACTAGAATGAGATGTAAATGGGGCAGGCAATACAATCAAGTAAACAAAGTCAGGACTAGCTCAGATATTTAAAAAAATGGTCAGAAGCATACATGAGACTCTTCAGACGATTTCTAAATGGTGCGAGGAAACCTACTTCAAGATCAATCCTAAAAAAGCATGTGTGCTGTGGTACTCCTTGAACAACTCCATATTGAAAGCAGATGTCCCAGACACACTGTCAGTGTCACGATGTGAACGACTGGAACACATTCAAAATGAAGGGATGCATTTAGTCTTGAGCTGTATGTAAGATACCCACATTGTGACAATGTGGTACATGCTTGGATTGCTGTTGATTAAATCTAGACATGCGATGGCTTAGGTAAAAGCCTATATGCGAGTAACCTCAGACAAAAGGCACCCCCTGCATGGGAACATAGCTGACATCAAGCAAGCAAGAATCAAGAGGGGGATGTCATGGATGGTGCAGGCAGAGGCAACTATCAGTCAGGTGACCACAGTTGAAAACATATTCAAGGGGGTAGAGTGGAGTAAGTCAGGTGAGAACTTAACAAACAACCAGCAAGTCATCATCAGCCTTGGCAGAGAGTGCAGACCAAACGTTGCAGGAGCATTAACGAGACCAAAAGACCTAAAATTAAATTGAAACAATACCAAAGGTGTAGCAAAAGCAGTATAAGGTTTTACTCTGTCCGACAAGGGATTTGCCAATAACTTTTTAACCAAACCGATTTACTGAAAGAAATAGTTGTAGCTTAGAGCTGTAGATAGTCTATCCAACGGGATATGAACATTTGAAGTGTCAAGAATTTTTCAAGTACATTTAGCCCTTCTCCAGGAAACAATACTCCCACGGAGACAAATTAACATCATGGGTTATACACAGTACAAATGTGAATGCCTGAAGTGCCAAGGCATCATGACCTTAATCAGAAATGATACCCAAGCCACAATAATCAACAACCCTGCAGCAGATATCGACCACCAAATAATAAAGCTATGGGGCAAAGATAACACCAAGTACACACTGCACAACATTTACTGTCCCCCGACCTCATCAAAAGGTCTGTCTGAGTTTGAGCCCATACTAAAGAAAACTGTCGTAGCTGGTGATTTTAATGCTCACATTCCTGCTCTAGGATACCAGCGGTTTAACAGTAGAGGCCTAGAGGTTGAGGAGCTGTGCAGCAGTACCAACTTAATGCTACTGCAGAACTTGGAAACTCCACCAACACTCCTACACAGGGCACACAGCTCGACCAGCCAGCCAGATCTGACATTTGTTTCAGCTGACATAGCAGAAAATAGTATCATCAAAGTCTTAGAAGATGTGGGAAGTGACCACTGAACTGTTTTAACAACTATTTTAACACCACAGATGACGCAGAAGTCAGTGGGTAAACCATCCTGGAACTTCAGGAAAGCAGACTGGGACCGCTACAGCTGAGAAACTGACGCTGGGTTCAGTCAAATCATTAGAACTGATAACATTAATACTACATACAACAACATATGTACCACAATCCTAACAGCTGCCAAAAAGTGCATCCCAAGGGGGAAGCATAAGAAGTATAAACCTTACTGGACATCTGAATTAGCTGAAGCAGTCAAAGAGAGGAGAGAGGCTAGAAAGAAGGCTGAAAAATACCCTACCACCCTAAATAAAACAGAGTACAACAGGTGGACAGCAAAAGTAAGGTATGTCACCAAGAAGAATAAGCGGGAGACTTGGAAAGAAAATTGCAACAAACTAGATCTAAAAAGAGAAGGGAAGAAAGTTTGGAGACTCCTCAGTAATCTCAAGGGAAGCAAGAAAAAGACAAACCCAACACCTATGTACACATGCCTTTAATTGTTTAGCGTAAGATGTTGCCTTACTATTTTGATTGTCTGCCTCATTTCATCTATTTACTTTGGTGCATATTTGTTTATTATTTATTGCTTTGCATTTTTGATGTTGATCATGAACTATTTAAGTGACTACTGTACTGATACTGGACTTGACTGATAGGCATTATGTGACGGTGTGAGGTATGTGAGTGTATGTATTGCTACCATCATTTTTTAATATGTTGAGTACTATTAGTTATGGTGACCTCACATTGCGGTGAAATAGAATTTTGTCTAATAGAAGACAGTGGCTTTGGTATTAACTATCGACCATACTTTTATTGTTTAATTGCCTACCATATGGCAGAAACCTGGGTGCTATACTAGTGCTTTGTATAGTGAAATTTGATGTTACCATATTTCACTCTGGTGTTGATATACTCACACCACGGAAATAATGAAAACTTAGTTTCCATTATTTTGTGTGTGTGTGTGTGTGTGTGTGTGTGTGTGTGTGTGGGGGGGGGGGGGGGGGCTGTTATGATTAAAATTCATAACAGGTGTAAATTATATAGCTTTAGCTCAGCGGGGCTCTTTGTTTGTTTTATACGGGTCACTGGAAAAGACGGGTGAGCTACGTTAAGCCGATATGCTTGGCTGGGTCTCATGAGACAGGTGAGACTGGTGGGAGAGAAATGCGGGAGAGAGCTGATTGTGTGTAATGGCGAGTGGACATACGATTTTGAGCTACGGGTGTTGAAGTGTTTATAAATGGAGTTCTGTGATTATTAATAAAAATATAAAAGGATATTGCGAGCAAATATGACAGCCTTTTGACATGGACTTACTGTCGATTATGTCATTATTATTATTGTATTACTTGTGGAGTTGCGTGCTGTCCAAAATAAACTATATTGTCCACATCACCAGTTGTGATTCTAATAATTCTGAGTGGTGTTGGCTGGTTGCAGTGTCCAAAAGATTTACTACCCTAGCTGGTATCTTGGCCATCAGGAACCATCCTGATATATATATATATTATTAACATTAACATAAAATGACACGTAACAGTAGACATCCATCATCAAATCATCTATGTATGCGTGCAGCAGTGGCTTCTGTAGCAATCTGTTTTACATGATGAAGTTGCCAGCCTTATGTACAACCTCTTATTAGTCATCTCTTATGTATAAGTATATAAAACCAATCAAACGGTATTGAATCAGTTCTACAAATTAACAGTTCACATGAAACAAGGGACATTTTGGGTTTTACCCTTCATAAGCCAGAGTTACAAACAGTTGACAAGGACAAGAATTACATATACGTACTATAAAAACATACGATGATGAGAAACATACACCAAATGAGCGATACAAGCAGATGGAAAAAGTAAACAACCACAGTGACGAGCAAAAAAAGAACAATAATAATGCAAGAAAATCGTAAAACCTGAAAGAAATAACGAAACAAGAAAGTAAATAATCAACGAAACGAAAAAAAGAGAATGATCAAAACTTTGGAACAAGTAAAAGGTCACTTAGCTAGATCTCTCTTATGACATGTTATAATTATAAATGTATCACTATGCTGGTCATTAAACTGACTGCTTGTTGATCAATAAACCTATAATTATTCTAATCACGACAAACGTGTCACCTTGTTTATCTATAAAACATTTCCTGTACTGATACCTAAACCTACGATTGTTTCTTCTTGTCCTCTTTTCACTCCCTAAGGAGTATAAGATCACCATTGCAGTCCTCCCCTTCCCCCTCTCCCCAATGCAAGATGCCTGTGTCAGTACTACATGTTCTCTTGCTGTGGTAATTTGCATAGAATTTTCAATAGATGAAATCGTTAAACCCACACATAAACTTCCTAAGTGCCAGGTAAATTTCAGGGTTCCATTCTTTACTCCATGATATGGTGTCCCACATAAGTGAAACCTATTACTGTGCTGATTTCTAAATCACTAAACCTATTACTGTGCTTATTTCTAAATCACTAAACCCATTACTGTACTGATTTCTAAATCACTAAACCCATTACTGTGCTGATTTCTAAATCACTAAATCTATCACGGAGTTGATCTATAAACTGCTAACATTACTATGATGATCACTAAACCAATCACTGAATTCATCATTCAACCTATCACTCTGTTGATTACTCTACTTATCACCGTGCTGACCTCTGTACTTATTATTTTATCAATTGCTATACCTGCCACTTTACTGATTATTTCACTTATTAACCTACTGATCACTCCACTAACTACTACTAATTATCACTGTATGACCACTGTTCTGATCACTCCACAAACCACTACTAATTATCACTGTATGACTACTGTTCTGATCACTGCACCAATGGTTGTACTGACCTACTCTTCCAGGAACTCCAACATCACCAGGTTCTCCATCTCTGCCTCTGGGACCTAGAGATCCCTTCACTCCTTCCACATACACCCCAGGCTCTCCCTAAAACACAGCAGTTGAAAGCATTAGTGTCAAATGTGTGTAGTAATGACATGCTAGGATGAAATTACCTGAACACACCAGGCACAAATGTGTGTAATAATGACAAGCTGGGATGAAAGTACCTGAACACACCAGAAACAAATGTGTGTAGTAATGACATGCTGGGATGAAAGTACCTGAACACAACAGAACCAAATGTGTGTATTAATTACATACCTAAATGAAAGTATCTGAGCACACCAGAAACAAATATATGCAGTAATGACATGCTGGGATGAAAGCACCTGAACACACCAGAAACAAATATGTGTACTTGGATGAAAGTACCTGAACACACAAGAAACAAATATGTGTACTGGGATGAAAGTACCTGAACACACCAGAAACAAATATGTGTACTGGGATGAAAGTACTTGAACACCCAGAAACAAATATGTGTACTGGGATGAAAGTACCTGAACACACCAGAAACAAATGTGTGTACTGGGATGAAAGTACCTGAACACACCAGAAACAAATGTGTGTACTGGGATGAAAGTACCTGAACAAACCAGAAACAAATATGTGTACTGGGATGAAAGCACATGAACACACCAGAAACAAATATGTGTACTGGGATGAAAGTACCTGAACACACCAGAAAGAAATGTGTGTACTGGGATGAAAGTACCTGAACACAACAGAAACAAATATGTGTACTGGGATGAAAGTACCTGAACACACCAGAAACAAATATGTGTACTGGGATGAAAGTACCTGAACACACCAGAAACAAATATGTGTACTGGGATGAAAGTACCTGAACACACCAGAAACAAATGTGTGTACTGGGATGAAAGTACCTGAACACACCAGAAACAAATATGTGTACTGGGATGAAAGTACATGAACACACCAGAAACAAATATGTGTACTGGGATGAAAGTACCTGAACACACCAGAAACAAATATGTGTACTGGGATGAAAGCACATGAACACACCAGAAACAAATATGTGTACTGGGATGAAAGTACCTGAACACACCAGAAACAAATGTGTGTACTGGGATGAAAGTACCTGAACACAACAGAAACAAATATGTGTACTGGTATGAAAGTACCTGAACACACCAGAAACAAATGTGTGTACTGGGATGAAAGTACCTGAACACACCAGAAACAAATGTGTGTACTGGGATGAAAGTACCTGAACACACCAGAAACAAATATGTGTACTGGGATGAAAGTACCTGAACACACCAGAAACAAATTTATCCAGTAGCTTTTTTTCTCTCATTCGTCATCATCACCCTTCAGCTCCCTAAGGAGCATAAGCCTTCAACAAACATATGCCAAGTCTTCCTGTCCTGTGCCATCTGCTCAAGATCTTTCTTCATCCCCTTCATGTCTGTCTCCAGTTTTCTTCTCTATGTGATCTTTGACCTCCTTCTACTTCTCTTACAATGGGGATTCAAGAACAATGACAGTATTGTAATGCTATCAACAGTTTTCCTCAATGTGTTTCCTATCTATATTTAGCATTTTCTTCTGATCTCTTGTTCCACTGTTACTTATCTGGTTCTTGTCATCAGCTCCACATTAGTCTCATTACCTAGAGTTCATTACCATTCTTAATTATTCTACAAGTGAACTTACTGGAGGTCCCTGCAAGCCTCTCCTTCCTGGGAGACCCTGATCACCGAAGATACCCTGCAACAGATCAAAGTTGTTGAGAAATTTATACTGCATTAAAAAATATACCGTTACTCCAAAATTTTTTTAATAAAGTACCATTTTCTAAGTTGTGGAATCTTACAACTTCTTCTTTATGTACCATGCCTACTGGTGTATGAGATCATGCCTCTACATAACTTCCTGTCTCCAGTACAATTTATCAATTCTACTTTTGACTTCTTTCTATGCCACGATGTCAAACTATCCAGTATTTGCTCTCCCAATCTCTTTTTCCTTCAATCTTACCTGTTGTTACGATATATTTCAGCTTTCCTCTTCTCATTATAACTTCATCTGGACTCAAAAATTATTATCTTAGACTGGTGCTTTTCTACTTTTTTTCTTGTGTACCACTGCAGTATCAGTAATGCCCGCAGACCTTGTGGTCCATCATCATCATCCTTCAGCTCCCCAAGGAGCATAGGACTTCAACAAACATATGCCCAGTCCTCCTGCCACATGCCTTCAGCTCAAGGTCTTTACATGTCTTAGTTTCCAGTTCTCTTCTCCATGAGTTTTTCTGTCTACATCTGCTTCTTTCACCCTTGGGATTCCAGAACAAAGACTGCCTGGTAATGCTATAAGCAGGTTTCCTCAGTGTGCATCCTATCGATATCCAGTATCGTTTTCTCATCTCTTGTTCCACTGGCAGTTGTCTGGTTCTTGTCATCACTTTCACATTGGTGACTTTGTCATACCATTTCAATCCTTCTGTTCAACACAAGCACACTGTTATGAAAGTCTGTATGATGAGCCATACCTACCATTACATACAAACAAGATATTAACATGTATCTGTTAAACTCTTTCTTTGTGTGTAGTTGTTAACTCATACTGGCTACTAGTTGTTGAATCATGCTTTATTTGCTAAATGATGTGAATGTCCACCAGTGGATAAATGTAGATGTTGGGACTGGTGTAGTAAAGTGTAACGATTGTCAACTCATCAAACCCAGCACAGTTTTGGTCATACAGGTCATCTTGTCCTGGAACGTGATGAGGCTCCGACAAGAATGTGAGTGTAAACAATGAGTGTGTATCTGAATGTCAGTACGCGAATGGTAGAATGATTCGATAGAGTTGACAGGTTGGTAGTACATCACTCATACTCACACTGTTCGAATTCAAGAAGTACTGGAACTACGGTGGTCTTTTTATAACATTTAATGGGACGCACACTTGGACAGTACGTGTATGGTTACAGGAACAAATGTCGACATAGACAGCATAATGTTGATCACAGGAATATCATCTTAAGTTAGCATTCATGCTTGGCAAATATCATAATGGAGCATTCGTAAATAAGCATTCAGCGTTCCATCATGTAAATCATCTGGCTTTACTGACTGGGCACGTCAGACCATAACCAATACATAGGAAGGCTCCTAGACCTAACCTCGTCTAGCGAATATTCCTTCACGTAAAGTTCAATATATATATATTTCATAATATAGGAATCCCAGACATGGGTTCTCACATGTAGCAGTGATCTCTTGGTTCATCGAGCGATAGTACAGGCATCCTTTTTTCTCACTCGATAAATACAAAGTATATGAATTTCAACATGGCTGTTCTCTCTCTCGTGAGCTTCACTCACTATAGAATATAGACCAAAATTAGTCATTCATTAAATGTCCTCATTTCTTCATAGGTTCTCTCATAGAGGTAATTGAATAATATCATACAATCCAGTGCTGATACATAGGAATGTCTTCTTCCTTTGAATGGATATTCTTTTTAAAAGTACCACTGTGCATCTGCTTATCAACAACGATGGCGAAGCCCAAGTTTATAATAAATTGTGGTTTTACCTTTTTATGCGAAATATAACTTTGCCATTCCTTGGCAAAAGAGAATAAACACTGGGGTAAAGTACATACAACATGTCTAAATGATTATCACTTTTCCCCATCCATATATAGATCACTATTTCGGCAAAAAGCCTGCTACAACAAAACTCGGCATCCTCACAGGATGACAGCCATGGATCACACCCTTTGCTAGCGATACTTCCGCTGCATAGCCTTTGACCTTTTCTAGCGACAACCAAATTAGTTCGACTTAGAAATGCAAAGATATCCATATATAAGACAGACTCGTCCTACTCATACAAACACTACGTATAAATTCAGGCCATAGATATACTGAAGCAAGAACAATCTATTCCTACCCAGCCACAGAATAAATCGCAGTAGGCCTAGAGTCGTCTGCGGAGTCCGATCGAAGATGACAGAACTATTTTCAAGGGAAGCAACCCAAAAATGACTTCTCCTTAAGCACTTAAAAAGGAAATACTTTGCTTACAAAATATTTGCGAACATAATAAGAATATAAATGTATTATATTGCAAGATAGTAAAAATTGCCCTTTACAGTCTTACCACACCTCCCGGAAAAAAAAAAAATAAAATTTTTTTTTTTTAAATACATCTAGGAGCACCGTAGTATAGGCTCACAACGCAAGAATACTGCGCAGATGAAAATATCAGGAATAACTATAATTCCTAATATGACTGGTGAGAATATATATCTCAAAATCTGAGAGAAATTGTTTCCCTACGAATAAATGTTTCCAGGAAGGTGTGATGTACGTATAATACAATTCTGGTAATTATACAATGCATACCAAAAATTCACACTACAATCTTAAATTTATGATTTATGAAGAAACAATCATCAAAGAACAGCGGTGAATTAACATCAATAAACCGCTAAGTAGCGATACCATCATTCTATTATTAAATTACAAATGTGTATCTTAGTAAAGAAACAAAAAAAATAACTGTTGTAAAGTTATACATAATAAAAAGATCCAATATTTAACAGTTAAGTGGCATCATGTGGGCATCTGGACAGAATGTCCGCCATCACATTTTCTGAACCACGGATAGCTCGTACCGAAAAATGAAAAGGTTGAAGAGCGATTGCGTATCGAGTTGATCTCGAGCTCTTCAAGTTTTTACTTTGGATAGCCGTAAGAGCTTTTTGGTCAGTTTCCACTACGAAATGCGCGCCCAGAAGGAATCTTTGGAGTTTGAGAATTGACCAAACCATTGCCAATAATTCACGGTCTAAAACCGAGTAATTCCTTTCTGCAGCATTAAGTTTTCTGGATATGTACATTACAGGATGCAGAGTTCCAGAGTACTCTTGCATTAGTGCCGCTCCAATCCCAGTGGATGAAGCGTCACTACGAAGAACAAATGTCTTATCTGTTGTAGGTAACACTAAAATAGGTGGTGATGAAAACATAGTTTTGATCTTCTCTAGTGAAGATTGGCATTCATGAGACCAGTGAACCATGTTAGGCGACCCTTTCTTTAATAGTGTAGAGAGAGGTGCCATGATAGAGGACAGATTCGGAATGAAACGTCCATAAAATTGTATGAGACCTAAAAGACTTCGCACTTGCTTTTTAGTCCTAGGGATAGAGATGTTAAGTATCTTAGTGATATTATGGTCTTCTGTCTTCAAGAAACCGTGACCTACTCGATGGCCTAAGAAAGCAATTTCGCTAAAGCCAATACAAGCTTTAGATGGTTTTGCTGTCAGGTTATACTCACGCAGAGTTGATAATAATTCAACTAATCCTGAATAGTGATCTTCCCAAGTATCGCTGAAAAGACAGATGTCGTCTAGATAAGCAATGACATCTGACCGATACGATAGGATTCGACGCATCATGCGTACAAATGTAGCTGGTGCGTTCATAAGGCCGAAAGGCATAAAATTCCATTGGAAAAGGCCTCTGGGAGTAGAGAAAGCGGTAAGAGGTTTGGCGCGTTCGGATAATGGAACTTGCCAATATCCTTTAGACAAATCAAGTTTAGTGAAAAAATGCGATTTAGAAAGACGAGTAAGTAACTCTTCTAGTAAAGGCATAGGTTCAGCATCGAACTTCGTAACTTGATTCAATTTGCGATAGTCAACGCAAAGACGTATGTTATTGTCTTTTTTTCGAACAATAACCATTGGCGAAGAATATGCAGAAGTGGATGGTTCGATTATTTGTAAATCTATCATTTCATCCAACTCCTTTTCAACCTGTGTTTGGAAATGTATAGGGATAGGATAAGGCCTAACCCTAATTGGAGTATGTTCAGTTAGAACAATGTCATGCTCAATGACATGAGTTTGTCCAGGGATGTCAGTGAGGACATCCTGAAATGTTTGTAACATAGACGAAACTTGTCGCCGTTCTCCTAGAGACAAATCAGGAGAAACAGTAACGTCTTTCCATGATTCACTAGAATGAAGTGGGATCATTGGAAGCGGGAGATTAACATCCGAAAAACTTGTTTCCTCATCCTGTATTACAGACAGTGATGAGTAATGACCATGTTTGACATGAGAATCGTCCGTTGCCTGGAAAATAGGCTGTAGATAGTCAGGACGTTCATGGAACTCCGTAAGCATATTGATGTGGAAGGTTTTATGCTTCCCGTTAATATCGACGATGTAGTCAACATCTGAAATTTTCGATATTATATCGTACGGACCTTTCCAACTAATAAGGAGTCTATTTTCACGACAAGGTAGCAAAACAAATGCTTTGTCACCAGGACAAAGTTGTCGTAAAGTTCTCTTCTTATTAGCAAATTGTCTTGCCTTCTGCTTAGCAAACTCAGAAGAGGACGTTGCCAATTTGCATGCTTCGATAATCTTTTGTCTCAGCGCGATGACATACTCGTAAGAAGATTTTGTGTCATCGTCAATATTGTCAGCTGTTATAAGATCATGCAGCAAAGACATTGGGCCGCGCGCGGCCGCGCGCCAAAGACAAGTTCAAAGGGCGAAAACCCTGTATGTTCATTGGGGACCTCTCTGTACGCGAAGAGGGCCGCGGGTAAAACCCTATCCCAATCCTGAGGATGATCCTCAGTTATCTTCCCTAATAAGTTCTTAAGTGTTCTATTTAGTCGCTCGACCATCCCATTGGACATAGGATGATAGATGCTACTCAAAGATCTCTCTATCTGTAGAGTAGACATTACTTGAGACATGGTATCCGATATCAGTTGGGTGCCATGATCTGATAATATTTCTCCGGGGAATCCCAGCCGAGAAAATATAAGCCAAAGAGCATCTGCAATGTCAGCGGTAGTAATGCTCTTTAGAGGGATAGCCTCTGGCCAACGTGTGCACATGTCTACACACGTTAAGATAAACTGATGTCCTCTAGCAGATTTGATCTTGAATGGACCAATGATGTCTATCGCCATTTTCTGGAATGGACGAATAGGAATATCTGCAGCCTGAATAGGCGCAGCATGACGAGGACCTTTGGATTTGACTTCTTGACATACTTTACAGGATCGACAATAGATCCGTATGTCCTTGTTCACAAAAGGCCAAAAGAAAGCCGCAAGAACTCTTGACTTTGTACGGGAAAAACCCATGTGACCAGCACACTGAGAGTTGTGTGCATGTTGTAAGATCTTAACTCTCAAATTCTTGGGTACAAGAATCTGAGAATGACTTGACTTAGTGGAGTCTTGCACCATACGTACAAGTACGCCATTCTTCATTGTAATCCAAGATTTACAATTTGAATCTTTATTCGGATCACCTTTTGTTACAAGAGTGAAGAATTTCTTAAGAGTCGGATCTTCTTCTTGTTGTTGTTTATAAACGAGTCACGAGAAATTACCAAGGGATCATCTTGGTTATGCACTTCATTATCTTCAACAGATGAAGTTTCAGGCATATTGAGAGCTTGAGCTCTAGTGACTACTGCATTAGCAGATTGCATATTTTGATTTTCCCAAACGGAAATTTGCTCCGGAGTGCATTCTTTGACTCCGTGAATGCGACCGATGATAAGATCAGCGATCGGATCCGGCAAAAGACATGCGTGTACATCTCCTGTGAAGAAAGGAGTAGCAATCCTAATGATAGCGGTAGTGTATTTCTCTATGGTGCCGCCAAATGTTACGCATTCGACTACTTTGCCTGTAGAATGAGAAGGATCTATGAGTGACTGCCTAACCCCAATAGTTGTGCATCCAGAATCAAAAAGTACTGAGACTGGATTGTCATTTACTAAACCTTTGTGTAAGACAAGAGAACCTCTCCCATCATGCGCGATTGACGCAGGAAGAGCGGGAAGAGGATGGCCACAGCTTAAAGTAGACACTGTGGTTGGCTCAAATAATGTTTTGCATTGGGGGCACTGAGATGCTCTCCCAAAATCAAAAGCGGCACATGCCATATTATTAGAGTCATCATTATCTTTATTTTGTTTATAGGCTTCGTGGGACTCTTGCTGTGCAGAGTTCGCCTGGTAATGAGCTTTATGTTTTTTGAATTGTGCTCTACCTCTGTTATTATTGCCTCTGTACTTATCATTGTTTCCACTATTATAACCTCTACTCGGGTTTGAATCATAGCTCCTTTGGTTACTATCATCATATTCATTATAATGAGTATCTCGGTAATTATGATCCTGTTGTCTCCATGAAGGAAAACTTGGATAGTTTCTAGAATGACTTCCTTTGCGAAAGTTCCTGTAATTATGACCACCCCTGAATCGAGGGCTGTCAGCTCTTCTCCAGGTATTCGAAGAAGAACCCTGAAATGATTGGTTACCTTGGTTCTGATAACTGTAATAGTTACCTTTTTTATTAAACTTATTTTGAGGTCCTTGGAATTTGTGAGAGTGATTAGGGTTGTATGGTGTTGCAGAAGCAACTGGCATACCTTCTTTAACCTTACTGTTGCTAATGGCTACGTCCGGATGTGCAGTGACGTATTGGGTACAATACTGTTCCATTTCTTTTAGAGACTTAGGTTTACGCTCATGTAAGAATTCGAGGAAAGGTTTATTTATACTTGACATAATCTTGTCTCTGAGTATCAAGTCCATAAGGGCTTCATAAGTCTTTTCTGTTTTGGATAGCTCAATCCAACGATCAAATGTAAGACGTGTTCTTGCAATGAATTCTGAGAATTCTACACCTGCCTCAGGCACCATTGTCTTAAACAACTTCCGATAACCCTCTTCAGACAACTGATACTTCTTTAACAAGGCTGCCCTAATAACATCATAGTTATCTTTGTCAGCCTCTTCAACCAAACTTAAACTAGTCAGAGAATCACCTTTCAGATTTTCTGATAACTGGTTAGCATATTGTGATTTGTCCACATTATGTGCTCGACACGAGCGTTCAAATCTGTTTAGCCAGAATGTTATGTCATCACTGGAAGGGTTGAACGCTGGTACCTTGACCTTGTAAGTAAAGGGTTTACCATTACCACTAGATGCTTGATTAACATTACTTATGTTTGTTAATTTTAACTTTTCTAACTCAAATGCTAAAAGTTCTTTTTGGTGTTCATGTTCTCTTATTGCTTTTTTTTCTTGAGCTTCAGCTTGTAATTTTCTCTCTTCTGCAGCAGCCTGTAATTTTTTCTCTTCAGCAGCAGCTTCATCTTTTCTTTTCTCTTTTTCCATTTCCATCTGGAATCTTTTTTCATCAGTCTGTATCTGCAATTTCTTTTGTTCATCCTCTCTTTGTAATTTTCTTTCCTCAGCTTCTAATTTCTTTTCTTCAATCAATGCTTTTCTTTCTTCAGCAGCCAATGCTTTGTCATACTGAGCAACTGCCCATTCTTCTAACTGCTGACCAGTCTTATCAAGAGCCCTGCCTTGTGTGATAAAATAATCCAAGGTAGACATCTTGTCTAATAAGATCAGTAATTTGCAAAAGTAAATAAATTTACTTTCTTAGTCTTAATCAAAGACTTTGTATGATAACTTTGTAACCTGTGAAAAATAGTACTTAACTATCCCAATCACTGTGGGAAACAAGCCTTACAAAGGTCTTGTATAAATCCTTATATAATAACAGCTATAAGTTGCTGGTTCACTCTATAATATAAGTGCAGTGCACCAGAAATAGTGTTTTATATCATCAACTGTGTACCTTTAGTAATAGTAATTAACTATCAGTTGATTCTTGTACATCAATTTATATGATCAACTATATTTTAAATAGTGTATGTCGATCAGGCACAAAACAAAACAGTTATACAGAAAAACATGAAAACATTTGCGGAAATGAAATAAATAAAATTGGAAAAACAATAAAAGATAAACCGCAAGAGGATAACAAATACAAATAACGCCACAGTATATAAATATAAATTGAGAATAGAACTGAAAGATAGAATAGGGTAGACCAACAAATTACAAACAAATCAAAACAAACTAAAGAACAGAGGAATATTACAAAAACAACAATGAGTACAGACTTCACAGCTAACACTAATAGCAACAGCTGTCGCAGCAAATTTTCAATGAAGAAAATTGCACCTATAGAAACGCACACATCAGACCCTCTATTACGTGGGATACTCTGCTGTGTGACACCGCCCAACCGAAACAACAACCCGCTGGATACAAACAAATATCACATATAAATAGTTAAACATAAATACATAAATGCATAAATAGTATGGCAATATGATGTAAATAGAGTGTTGCAGAAAGAATGTGTTGGAATGAAGGCTCAGTTACACTGCCTAATAGTACAGTACTGTGGTACTTTATTAAACAAATACTTCTGGTCTAATTATTTTAAATTCAACACAGAAATAGAAGCTCCATCGTTGATTTGAATGATAACAATCAATGTAGGACTTCTCAGTTCAATAACATTTTCTTTCGCAAACACTGTCAAATATTCTCCAGTCCTGATGTGTAATGTTCTATGTTTCAACCAAGCTCGCTGTGTAACACTGTCAGTTGTATGGCAAATGTCCAATGAACCAAATGTCAACAAACCCTGACCTAGTTACTGCATACTCTCGACAGGACAGGTCACGCTGACATCACTGTAGAGTTGTACTGCTGATGTATTTGTGTGTCGTAACAGACCCCAAGGAACGTCTGGTCTCAGTAGTTTACTTCTCAATATGGTCACTGTGCAGGTTGACCCAGGAAGCTGGCACACCAGTTGTTAAACTCTTTCTTTGTGTGCAGTTGTTAACTCATACTGGCTACTAGTTGTTGAATCATGCTTTATTTGCTAAATGATGTGAATGTCCACCAGTGGATAAATGTAGATGTTGGGACTGGTGTAGTAAAGTGTAACGATTGTCAACTCATCAAACCCAGCACAGTTTTGGTCATACAGGTCATCTTGTCCTGGAACGTGATGAGGCTCCGACAAGAATGTGAGTGTAAACAATGAGTGTGTATCTGAATGTCAGTACGCGAATGGTAGAATGATTCGATAGAGTTGACAGGTTGGTAGTACATCACTCATACTCACACTGTTCGAATTCAAGAAGTACTGGAACTACGGTGGTCTTTTTATAACATTTAATGGGACGCACACTTGGACAGTACGTGTATGGTTACAGGAACAAATGTCGACATAGACAGCATAATGTTGATCACAGGAATATCATCTTAAGTTAGCATTCATGCTTGGCAAATATCATAATGGAGCATTCGTAAATAAGCATTCAGCGTTCCATCATGTAAATCATCTGGCTTTACTGACTGGGCACGTCAGACCATAACCAATACATAGGAAGGCTCCTAGACCTAACCTCGTCTAGCGAATATTCCTTCACGTAAAGTTCAATATATATATATTTCATAATATAGGAATCCCAGACATGGGTTCTCACATGTAGCAGTGATCTCTTGGTTCATCGAGCGATAGTACAGGCATCCCTTTTTCTCACTCGATAAATACAAAGTATATGAATTTCAACATGGCTGTTCTCTCTCTCGTGAGCTTCACTCACTATAGAATATAGACCAAAATTAGTCATTCATTAAATGTCCTCATTTCTTCATAGGTTCTCTCATAGAGGTAATTGAATAATATCATACAATCCAGTGCTGATACATAGGAATGTCTTCTTCCTTTGAATGGATATTCTTTTTAAAAAGTACCACTGTGCATCTGCTTATCAACAACGATGGCGAAGCCCAAGTTCATAATAAATTGTGGTTTTACCTTTTTATGCGAAATATAACTTTGCCATTCCTTGGCAAAAGAGAATAAACACTGGGGTAAAGTACATACAACATGTCTAAATGATTATCACTTTTCCCCATCCATATATAGATCACTATTTCGGCAAAAAGCCTGCTACAACAAAACTCGGCATCCTCACAGGATGACAGCCATGGATCACACCCTTTGCTAGCGATACTTCCGCTGCATAGCCTTTGACCTTTTCTAGCGACAACCAAATTAGTTCGACTTAGAAATGCAAAGATATCCATATATAAGACAGACTCGTCCTACTCATACAAACACTACGTATAAATTCAGGCCATAGATATACTGAAGCAAGAACAATCTATTCCTACCCAGCCACAGAATAAATCGCAGTAGGCCTAGAGTCGTCTGCGGAGTCCGATCGAAGATGACAGAACTATTTTCAAGGGAAGCAACCCAAAAATGACTTCTCCTTAAGCACTTAAAAAGGAAATACTTTGCTTACAAAATATTTGCGAACATAATAAGAATATAAATGTATTATATTGCAAGATAGTAAAAATTGCCCTTTACAGTATCATGTGCTGAAAATACCTATATCCGTAATTTGCAGTTACTAGTTTTCATTTTTGGACTATACTGCATTTTAACACTATGATCAAAGGTATCATCTGTTATCACAAGCAGAACATGTAACTGAGAGAATCAGTTTCAACAAAAGTCAAAAATGAACATTATGCAAAGTGAAATCTCTACCTCTCTTAACCTCGACACCTCACGGTAGAAGAGGAACGACTAAGTAAGTAAGTAAGAAATCAACTATAACCAAAGTAACCATTAAAAAGGAGTAAATTCCCATTTCATATTATTAGAATCTGATTTACTTTTACCTACCTTCGTCTGAGGCTGGACAAAGTATTTAAAAATGTTATTTATGCCATTGGATAATCTGATGGTCCTTTAGCAATGACACCAGCCAAAATGGAAATGACATGGGGCTGATTGCTGCCAACCAGGCTTTAAATAACTGGTTTCCTGCATCTTCTAAAATACAAATCTTGTGATCCACACATTTTATAGATTTTTTTCCTCATTTCATTCAAACGTGTTTCCCCATTAAAAAGCACCATCTTAAGAGAACAGTTAGCTGCTATGTTCTGAGTCATCTTCAACAGTGCTAACAGAAATTTCTGCTGTGCCAAAGAGTGTTTCGGGTCAGAATGAGTAAGTTGCCGATGACATATGCTACATTGGGAGCTTCATAATGTTTGTTGTTTGTGATACAGCTAAGTGCAGAGTGAAGATATTAAATGTTTTCTTAGTGTCAAATGAGGATTGTCTGAGTTGTTGTGAGTCGGGGTTTATTTTGAGTGTGTCTGATGTCGTGAGTTCTTGGTACTTCTTTGTAGTTAAGTGTGGGTTATAAAGTATTCATTTTAAGGAGTGGGAAGATTTTATGGTGTGAATGAGGTAGCTGAATGTTGAATTTCAGACTGACAGGTTGGTTGTCAATAGTTCCTGCTGTTGTTTTGCTGCTGTTCTGATTGATAGATAAGTCGATGCTGTTACGTTTATTAGACATATTTTGGTGAGAGTTTAGTTCGTTTTATAATGCCTCCATGTGTGCATTATTGATAGTGTGTTAGTGAATTGTTTTATTTTTTTTTACAATAAAATGTTGCCTTGTTCAACCAAGTCGGTTATTTTAGGGTGCATTACCAAATATAAAATGACCTTTAGGTCTTATAATTACAAGTGGAGTGAATTGTTGTTCCATAGCAGATGTATGGTTTTTTGAATGCTGATATCACTGCCCAGTGTTGATTTGTAAATTAACTGCATTTTATTTACCTCTGGAGACTATAAATATGGAGCTGGTGTGGTTTTTATTATCCATGTAAGTTGTTTTTTATGCAAACCAGTGTAAACTTTAAACCAGCAAAATCTTACATTCTATGGGTTGGCTGGATTGCAAAACTTGGATCTACACGCAGTTTGGTCTGTTACTATAGTTGTGCTCAGTAATTTTGAATTTTGCAACAACCATGACAGAGGAAAACCACACACTGGAGAAACTCAGTTTAAAATACTGCCACCTGTTAAGTTATAATTACACGTGGGAGTTAAATGTTTTAGATCCTCACACGAGAATCTAGTATAGATGCACTTTTGAGTGTATCTAAGTTCATTGTATGTATTATTTGCGTGCCACCGCGCACGATGTTTGAATGGGATGACGCGTTTGTCGGGGCGATCTGTTGCCATCCAGCTATGATGCTTGAGGCAGAGCCTGATATTAGCCGTCTAGGAAAGACGTGATTTTTTCATGTACTTGCCCTAGGTCTAAGGGAAGACATGCAGTTGATATTATTATAATTATTTTAAAGACAAAGAAGCCATTCTTGAAGCATCCTACCAAGAATCGTTCCAGAAAATATATTTAGCCAAAAAACGGCTCGTTTTTTTAAGTGTCTCACCTCAGACGCGTGACCTCCTGCAATGTTATGGCAGAGCTTCGGCTGAACACAATGTGTCCAGCCGCTAGTGCGACCCTCTGATATCAGTAAGGGATTGATTTTATAAAGTAATATATATCTACGTTAGGAAGAAGAACTGTTTCCATTCGACAGTACCGCGTATTCTGTCAAACCGTTAACCGAGAAAGCATAACAACCAGTGAAGTCAGTCAATGGCCATATTGCCTGTTATCTATGCCAATGCTTATTTGATGATGTACTTTGCCATGAACCATGTTGATGCTGCTATACCTGCCTATGATGTCGATGTTCTTGTCTTCAATAAATCGTATTGTCAGTGATGTCAAACAATGGGTCCAGCCTGCCTGACTTACCAGTTGGTCAATCTTATGACCCAGTCATTGCTGTTGTGTTGGTATTGTCTCCATCATCCTGAACAAATTAACGTCCCACAAACATTCGCTTAATCATAAATACGTCGGCTATTGACAGTAAGCCCGACAGGCCAGTAACCACCACAAATCACAAGGTACCACCACCCATGTATCTTTTGCTTAAAGATTTAATCTTTTAAGATCTCCACGTCTAACAGAAAGACTTGCCATGTTACTTATCAGTTTTTAAACATAAAATTTACACATTCGTGTTTTTGTCTGCTCTCCTTGTCCCATTAGCACATTATTTCCCAGGGACATGGTTTTCTAATTTAAAGATAAATAATTTAAATGCATTGTTTAAAATAAATAACAAATATTCAGCACAGATGTAAAAACTTCACTGCACCTTATCAGCATCACTGCCAGGTAATCCTGGGTAGCCTTTTTCTCCCTGCAAACCTTTGGGACCATAATCTCCAGCAGGTCCATCCTTACCACGTTTGCCCTGAACAGAAAACATTGAATTCATAATAACAAGTCATCACTCAATACCCTTGGTTCCCTTAGGTTAGGCCAATGACCATATTTATCTTGTCTCAATGTTATTATTTTCATCTTTCTGTTGGTGTATTCTTTATTCTCCAGCCTTTAGTGGTTAAAGAGCATCTTTATCATTTCTTGGTATTCCTATTTCTTTTTGGTACTCCTGTATTTCCATGTCAGTGCCTGATAAGATAAAATTATACATTAAGCTCCTAGTTACTATCCAGTCCAATTCACCAGAGTTTTGATATCTGCTGCTCATTGGTCCCTTCTACCACCACGTTCACAACAATAGCATTACCTGTCATGAGTTCTAGCATTTACCTGTCATGAGTTCTAGCGTTACCTGTCATGTGTTCTAGCATTACCTGTCATGAGTTCTAGCATTACCTGTCATGTATTCTAGCATTACCTGTCATGTGTTCTAGCATTACCTGTCATGTGTTCTAGCATTACCTGTCATGTGTTCTAGCATTACCTGTCATGTGTTCTAGCATTACCTGTCATGTGTTCTAGCATTACCTGTCATGAGTTCTAGCATTACCTGTCATGTGTTCTAGCATTACCTGTCATGTGTTCTAGCATTACCTGTCATGTGTTCTAGCATTACCTGTCATGTGTTCTAGCATTACCTGTCATGTGTTCTAGCATTATCTGTCATGTGTTCTAGCATTATCTGTCATGTGTTCTAGCATTACCTGTCATGTGTTCTAGCATTACCTGTCATGTGTTCTAGCATCACCTGTCATGTTTTCTAGCATTACCTGTCATGTTTTCTAGCATTACCTGTCATGTGTTCTAGCATTACCTGTCATGTGTTCTAGCATTACCTGTCGTGTGTTCTAGCATTACCTGTCATGCGTTCTAGCATTACCTGTCATGCGTTCTAGCATTACCTGTCATGTATTCTAGCATTACCTGTCATGTATTCTAGCATTACCTGTCATGTGTTCTAGCATTACCTGTCATGTGTTCTAATTGCCAGGGTAAGAGAAAAAAAAATATGGCTGAAAAAATGGAACTTAAGTATCACAGAAATATGTCAGGAAAGAATAAAACCTAGCTTAAAAGTTTTTACAATTCTGTTGTTTATGAACAAATACTCTTCAATAAGCATTTTAATGCTGCTACCTTTCTAGGAAAACACAAATAGTTGTTAAAGCTTTCCCTGTTTCTTACACTGTAGGAATATCTGCTAGAATGTGTACTAGCTACTAGTCTACAAGTCTACTGTAAAATGATGAAGATGTCAAAATTTTGTCTAAGATAGTTCTGGTCACACAATGAAATAACATTACATAAGTCCTTCCTACAAGTCAAAGACAAAATGGTGTGTAATCAATCCACCACACGGATAACAAAGTGACAAATAAAATGACAAAATGGAAAGCCATAAATCCAAAAGTCAAGCTGGGTTGCAGCCTGCCATACTCTTGATCAAACTCTTTACTGAAATACAACGCATTAAAATTTAATTTTTAAAAATCAGACGATCAAAAACAGTTAATGCATCAGACAATGAGACCTTAATCAAGGCAAAACTAACACACACAAAAATAACAGAGGTTTCTAGCAAATAGTGAACACTAAAATCCATTCCTTTTAAATATATCATAGTGCCATGTCTTCTTAATTATATTCATCATCATCATCATCATGTGACGTATTCTTTCCAGAACGTTGTCTCCATTACAGCTGCTCTGAACGCATCACGATTCTGGGCAAGTCGACCTGCATCAGCCAAAGACAAGTTCAGACTCTCTGTGATGTCCTTGGTCTACTGTCGTCTAGGTCGACCCCTTCCCCTTTTTCCAGGGACCGTGCCTTCCATCACTGTTTTTTCCAGACTATTATGTCTTTTTATATGACCGAAAAATTGCAGCTTCCTTATTGCGATGGTATTTAGGAGCCAATGTTCCTGTACGTTTAGTGAGTGCAGTACTTCTCTGTTGGTCTTTTTTTCTGTCCAGGGTATTCTCAGCATCCTTCTGTAGCATTTCATTTCGAATGATGTAATCTTTTTTGCAACTGTTTTATTGAGTGTCCAAGTCTCGCAGCCGTATGTTGCTACTGGGAATATACATGCTCTGATCAGTTGTAACTTTGTTTCTTTGCTTGTGCCTTGCCATAGGTTTTTCAGCTGTATTAGTTTATGTGAAGCAATTGCAAGTCTTCTTTTAATTTCTACTGCACAGTCGCCAGAGCTGTTGATGATTGATCCTAAGTATTCGAATTCATTAACACTTTCCAGTTCTTCGTTATCAATTTCAATTTCTGGTTTGGTCTTTACTTTGTCTGTTATCAATACTTTGGTCTTCTTGGTGTTTAGGTATAGATTCTGGGCCTTGCTGTGTTTTTTGGTGGACAGAATTAATTGTTCAAGTCCTTCTGGGTTGGTTGATAGGAGGACTGTGTCGTCAGCATATCTGATTTCCGGGATCTGGTACCCGCCGATGTTAAATGAGTCAAACTCTGTGTGTTCTTGGTCATCTCTTACGTTTCTCATGATATTCTCGGCATAAATGTTAAACAGGTAAGGGGAAAGGTTTCAGCCTTGTCTTACTCCTTTCTGTACTTCAAACCATTCTGATGTTTCCCCCTCTATTCTTATGGCTGCCTGTTGTTCTTGGTACATATATTCACACAACAGATAAATATACTTGCTTGGTTCTAGTTTTGTCCTCCATGAACTATAAGTAATAACATCATAATAGCTATATCAAGACTAGAAAAGCAGACTCAATCTTGAAAAAATAAACAGCCTTTACAGCATACTAGAAAGAAAAAAAAACACTAGTAAATTACTAAAAGTGATTAACATAGATTAAGTGTGCATAGAAAATGTAAGACCAAACAAAGAAACTTTGACAGAGAATAACACCTACCCGCCTTCCAGCTGGCCCTTCCATACCAGGTGGTCCTTTGATTCCTGCTTCTCCTTGTGGACCCTGAGGATCAGAAAATGGATATCTCAGATAAATCTAACTAGGGCATACACAGTCTCTTACCTGAAACTGCTGAGATACAGACACTATGTAAATACATTTGAACATGTGTGAATATAGAAAGGAGGCTGCTGTAAAACTTAAATGGAAAGTTAAAAAAAAAAAAAAATGGTATTGGAGTCAGTTTAACAAATGAATAATAAACTAGAAGAACAAGAAACTTTGGGATTACCCTTTGTCAGTCAGAATAAAAACAGGAAACAAATATGAGAAACAGAGAAAGGCTATGAGAATATGATTAAGGCCACAGCAAACATGTGGAAAATGGCAAATAAATATATTCAACATTGTTGTACAGGAAAACAGTAAATTTAACTAAACTGAACTTAAGTTAATTGTTCT
Source organism: Oreohelix idahoensis (assembly GCA_024509875.1). Taxonomy (NCBI): domain Eukaryota; kingdom Metazoa; phylum Mollusca; class Gastropoda; order Stylommatophora; family Oreohelicidae; genus Oreohelix; species Oreohelix idahoensis. Next base: position 1,058,444 of record JAMPIV010017673.1, on the reverse strand, counting down.
CCTTAACAAAACTGAACTTAATGTTATAAAGGGTAACATCTAGATGAAGATAAATCTATCAGCAATTGGACTTACATTTAACCCTTCTTTGCAAAAAAAATTGGACTTAACTGTTGTAAGAGGCAACATCTAGATAATGATAATTATAACAAAACTGAAACTGCTATTAATCCTTCTTCCAAAAAAATTGGACAAACTGTTATATGAGGTAACATCTATGTAAAGATAACTGTAACCAATTTGGATTTACAGTTAACACTTATTTCTAATAGAATTGGTAACATCTATGTAAAGATAAATTTTACTCTTTAAGTCCCAATAAATGCTGTTATCGGTCTGTGCGATCGACCATTTTGACCCATGAAATGATAAATCGTTTGGTACGTTTTGCTCCAGTTATAGAGCTGTTTTTCAAATTTAACAACTAAATAATGTCATTTCCAACAACAGAACTTCCTTTCCCTTCAAACGTGATTGCTGAATGAAAGCCCATATGTGTTTCCTTGTTGATTTGTGGATTTTTTAGCATATATTTTCTCGGTATCGAAATGATCACACCCACTAGATTTAGCAGGCCTTATAGATTAATTAGCGCCGTACCGTTCAGAAAGCAATGGCAAACTACTGAATGAAAAAAAATTGCCTAGAAAAATCACAAACAGCCAATTTTTTTTTTTTTTTTTCTCGTACGCCCGCTAATACTCGAGGCGAAATCTCAGGTTATCATTAATGTCTAACCTGACATTGATTTTACGTGAGTATCCCTTTTTTCTAGTACAGAGACAGGTGTCCCCCTCGCCATTCAGGCAGATACTCGCCGATTTCGGAGGTACCCATTAGAGCTGGGTCGGCTCAGGAGCCGCCAGTCCCTGGTCGACGACACTCCTTCAAATGTTCTCGCCAGGTCTCGAGTTAACTCATTCATTCCAGAGTTATTTTGCACGCTGTGCCAGACTTTTTTTGTGGGCAGAATTTTATAGAGTGAAGTGTTCATCTTTCAGTCTAAATTTGTTTGTGAATTTTCCTTTGAACATGTACTTATTATATACCAAACTGTAGGGAAATGGATAGAGAATTCAAATATATAATGTCTGTGGTAGTATTAACACAAGTATGTTCGGTATAATTTAATCATTTTGCATGTAAAATTGAAAAACGCTAAAAAGTTGACTGTAGAATACGATCTTACCAAAGACAAATTACTGTCGTAGACAATAAAACTTTCTTTTTAGTCTTCAAACGTCAAGTTAATCCATATACAAAGTAAAAAAAACATGCTTATGGCCAAAATTAGTACATTTAGTGTTATTCGCACCAGTTTTTCCGTGGTTCTTTGTAAGAAAAAAATAAATTATGCAATCGTGCATTACGTAATTTTCAAACAAATAAATAAGAATAACGTCATATAAATACTTTTTTACTCTTGTTTAATGTTTTAATAGTATCCCTAGCTTCATCTTCTACCAAGAACTAGTGATTAGATGTTACGGTAGGTCTAGTTTTGTTGCTTTTTGATCGGCCAGAATATGACTACGCCCACTCATCAACTAAATCTAGTGTGTCTAGCTTTTCTGCATATATTCCGTATTTTGACAACAAACTGTGACTACCAAACAATCATCATCAATGTCAGCAATGTTTCAAAGTAGTTTGACACAATTATTTGCTTAGGAGACTTAGAAAATGTAAATATAAAGCGTGACATATTTCTCTAGCAAAAACAACGAAAAACGTAAACACGTGAATCTTCACAAAAATTGTGATAATAACATCAAAACACGCACATGTGCTGATTAACTAAAGTCAAATTAGTTGTTTAAATAGTAGCGGAAGTCATTCTAAGAGTTTTAATATATGAACTGCATTAAGCGGACGATTTTTAGGGTTTATTCGTGATAAACTAAAAACCACGCTCTGAGCGTTGCTCTGGCACGGCGTGTTGAATTTTGCAACGCTCAGAGCGTTGGTCTGGAGTCAAAGAGTTAATCCAGTCCAAATCCCGATCGACGAAAAATCCTCAAATGCCGTCGCCCGGGTTTGATCCTGGATCACCCGGTCACCAGAGCGGTGTGGTAACCACTACGCTAGCGTGGCTCCCTCACAAACAGCCAATAAAAGCTGGGGTTAATTGCCACGTCCTGTAAAGGATAAGCAACTAACTATAGATTAATTTAGGATCAAGCTAGGAAATTATTTGAGGTAATTCTGGATGACAATACTAATGCAGATTGTGTCAGTTACACAGATAATAATAAAAATGAGTTGGATTATCGATAGGAGTCTGAAACCAAGTCATATGACAGTATAGATGATAATGTCATGCCTGATGGCAACAATGATGTTATGAGGGCAGGACAACGTAATGGAATTGCACAAATTCGAGAGATTTGTCTGTCAAAAGTAAAGAAAGTTAGGAGGAACGATCATGTTGCTATACAATATTATGTTAACAACACCAAAACTGTGTCAATGATATTTTCTTTTCTTTCTCATTGACGTGTTTTTAAATTATCTAATTTTACAGGCCAGTGACCTGCTTTTGTATTTCTGTGAAAATAATGATTTCCTAAGGACTTCTGAACAACATCAATGTTGTTATTGTTTTATTCAGATATATACTTGAGGCACAGTGTCACTAGCTGGTAAGTGCAATATTTTTTCTTTATTGTTACATCACATTCTTCTATCTACCTCCACTTTACCTTACACAACTAACAATTTAAAAAAAAAAGCCTTTATACAACATACACATTAGTAATCTACATACATTTACCTACATTTTCATATGCGATAACAAAAGTACTTCTGTACATGAATATCATAAAAATGTATTTACTAAAGACCACTGTTAACACACACTGAGTTGGCCATATTTGCTTGGGCCAAACCAACATTTTTGTTTGGAACTGAAGGAGTTAACAGAAATTAGACTTACTGTTAACCCTTTTTCCTAACAAAACTGGACTTACTGTTACAAGAGGCAATACCTAGGTAAAAGTAAATCTTGGACTAACTGTTACAAGAGGCAATACCTAGGTAAAGGTAAATCTTGGACTTACTGTTACAAGAGGCAATACCTAAGTAAATGTATATTTTTACAATTGGACTTAACTGTTATATGTAAACATCTAGGTAAAGGTAAATCTAACAAAACTGGACTTACAGCTGACCCTTCTTCTCCTTTCTCTCCCTCATCACCACCAGGTCCATTAAGGCCCTTATCTCCAGGTTCTCCTTTATCACCAAATCTCATGGTACTGTTAAGTGGGGCATCCAAGCCAGCAACACCATCATCACCTGACTCTCCTCTGTCACCCTAAAGTTAAAAGATGATACTCATAACAGAAATATAGAATGCATGCTGATGTATTATGCAAATCTAATTATCAGATATAAAGTTAGGTTTATGAAAGAATAATAAAAAAAAGTTGCAATCTTTTAACAAAAGTTTCTTTGTCACAGCACACAGTAAACGAGATGTGGAAAAGAACATGGCACATATTAGTACAGGAAGTTGTGAAAATATGGCAGTGTGTGCAAAGGACAACCAGGAAAAGGTCATTATTAGAATCACGAGATAATCCTCACTCTGGAACCCTCAGGGCTAAGAACAGAGGAAGGCCCAGAAACACATGGAGAAAAGAATGACAGATATTGCAATGATTTCAGTCAGCTTGTAATTACAACTTTGATAACTATAACACAAAAAGGAAAAACTGTGGCATGGAAAACATAAAAATAGAAATGGAAGAACCCCTGAAGAGCTTTGGTACAGATACAACCACAGACCTATGCAATGATATATACAATACACGGTAAAGACCACATGACCTGAAGGAAGAGTTCAAGGCAACTGTGCAAGAGGAAGACAGTGCTATAAGTGGGAAGATAACATCAAGAGATGGACAGGAAAAGTCTATCAGAGTGCAGTAGTCCAATCCTTTCTTTGTCTCTTCAGAGACTTCCCGGGAACTACACAAGCAAGATACTACATAGAAGCATTAAATTAATGGTTACAGTATATCCTTGTAATTTATATTGTAACTCAGCTGCACCAGCCAAAAAACAAAAACACACACACACAAAACAACAACACTAGAAACGGTTCCTAGTATTCTCCAACTTATACACGAAATGTCTATTTGTCTCTTTGTTATTTGTTGGTAAATACAATTCAGAAAGGTATTTTGACAAACCATGAACAAACAAAAAAAAAGTGCTGGCTCTGTCATATTAAAAAAAAAAAATAATAATTGATTTAATAACAGATGATACTGACAATATATTCGATTGCACATCTTAGATTTAAAGATGACCCAACACATTTTTTTTGGTCACATAAATAGTGTAATTTTGTTCCTTGACTTGTAAGGTGATTTAGAGTAGAATAAACAAACTAGAAGATATCTGAAGACAACAGAAATGTGGGTTATGTACAAGTATATTAAGAATATCATTGGCATTATTTCAATGCATAAAGAGATTGTATTATATAGATCAGAAGGAAGTAGTTCAGGGTGTTTGTGTTTTTTTGCATGTTAAAAAAAAGAAGAAAGTATGTAGCATGTTTGCATGAACATAAGCAAACACATACACACATCCCACCACTGTGATAACAGTTAAAACTGCTGAACAAAGACATAAGGAATGAAAAAGAGAAATGATACTGTACAGTTTAACATCACAACATTGAAAAACATCTCAGGCATGTCATACAAGGCAACTAATATGATGTTGTGGATGAGGCTGACAACCTCATCATGTAAAACTAATTGCTACAGAAGCCATTGCTGCAAGAGTATGTGACTACTTGATGCAGGCTTCCTGCAACAGCACCAGCTGTAGTGGAGCCTCCAAGCTCCCTATGGTGCAAAAATGAAAATGATTGGTGGAAAACAAATCAACAGCAGAACTGACAAACAACATTATGAATGGGAAGCTGAGGAGAGATATATTAAAAGACCATAAAGCTACAAAAGTGATTGGTGGAAAACAAATCAACAGCAGAACTGACAAACAACATTATGAATGGGAAGCTGAGGAGAGATGTATTAAAAGACCATAAAGCTACAAAAATGATTGATGGAAAACAAATCAACAGCAGAACTGACAAACAACATTATGAATGGGAAGCTGAGGAGAGATATATTAAAAGACCATAAAGCTACAAAAATGATTGGTGGAAAACAAATCAACAGCAGAACTGACAAACAACATTATGAATGGGAAGCTTAGGAGAGATGTATTAAAAGACCATAAAGCTACAAAAGTGATTGGTGGAAAACAAATCAACAGCAGAACTGACAAACAACATTATGAATGGGAAGCTGAGGAGAGATATATTAAAAGACCATAAAGCTACAAAAATGATTGGTGGAAAACAAATCAACAGCAGAACTGACAAACAACATTATGAATGGGAAGCAGAGGAGAGATATATTAAAAGACCAAAAAGCTACAAAAATGATTGGTGGAAAACAAATCAACAGCAGAACTGACAAACAACATTATGAATGGGAAGCTGAGGAGAGATATATTAAAAGACCAAAAAGCTACAAAAATGATTACCTACCGGTGCTCCCACTTTACCAATAACATCTTTTCCCCGTTCCCCCTTTTCTCCTTTCAGGCCATCTATTCCAGAACGACCCTGCAATTCAAAAAAGCAACTTTGATAATGGCATCAAAAGGGCAGTTTGTGAACAGTATTAACAGCAGCATTTTCAGTTCTCACAATAATTAATGCTCTCATTACAGATATCATCAATCCTTTACAAACCAAACATTTATTTACATTACTAAACATGAAAATGTCAAAGGTTAATGTTTAATTCTTTGCCTACAAAATTTATTTCTATTGAATCCTTTTCTGTTTTTGTGCAGGTCCGATTCTTGCCTGTAAAAAAACATAAGTATTATATTCAACCGTTAAACATTTCTAAATATGTAATTTAACTCTTACTATACATGAGCTAAAACCGCGTTTTTACGCGCTAGTTTAGCTATCATTACCGCCGCGCGCCACTTGAACTGGCGAGCCGTAAAATTGGTACTAAACCCGCGCCACTTCACAGGGCTTGCCGGATAGTAAGAGTTAATGTAGTTTTTGATTAATAACACTAAAATTATATAATCTCTTTCTAGCAGTAAATAATAAAATTTAAAATCTTTTTCTAACAGTAAATCACAAAATATTAAATGTCTGTCTATCAATAAATCATAAAACATTAGATCTTTGTTTATCCGTAAATAATAAAATATGAAATTTCAGTCTATCAGTAAATGATGAATAAATTAAATCTTTGCGTATCACTAAATATTAAATATTACATTCTGAATATCAATAAATATAACAAATTAAATCCTTGTTCTATCAGTAAATCATAAAAATCAATAAACTTTGTATATCAGTAAATCATAAAATCCAAAATCTTTATCTATCAATCAGTAAACCATGAAATATAAATTTCTGTCAATAAGTAAACCATTCTTTTTTCTCCCCATTTATCAAGCAGGTAATTTTCCTGTCATTTATCCAGCCATCTGGTATACAAACAGAATCAATATAATAATATAGGTCTTGCTGTATACTTATAAGAATAAAATATATGAAAATAGTAAGACATTCCTACAGGTATACACACACCTGTACTTGTATAGTTAAAAACACATCAAGAAACACTTACAGGTAGGCCTGGTTCACCTGGGGGTCCATATTCTCCATCTTCACCTGGCAAGCCACGTAATCCCTGCAACAGAAGAAGAAAAGATTTTTTTTAGGATACAGGACTGTAAACCGTAACTGGTACTTACCAAGCATTTGTAAGTCACTTGGACTGTACATTTTACACAACAATCCTCTTTAACTGCCTTTAATAATCTTTGGAAGGGCACAATGGTCTATTTTATGTTATCAATAGCCGGTCTTAGGATTCACACACACTTTTAAAATTATTAACACAATTATTTAACATAACAAGAAATTACACATTACATTACTGGTTTATTAGTAATAATTATTTGCTATTAAATCTGCAAAAGGAAATAAAACACTGGTTGTCTGTGCAAAGCAAACATTCTAATGAGAATACAAACAGATAATTTAGTCCCCATGTTGCATGAAACCATGAAACTTCTTAAATTAGCACATATCAACTAGTATTTCTTCTTCTTCTTCTTCCTCGTTCGCCTTCAGACTTCCACATTTATGACTCTAATAAAGGCAGCAGTCAACTCAAGGTTCCCGACATCAACTAGTATTTAATACAAGACGAAAGAAAAACAAAAACAAGACAAGTGGATGATTTGAAAAAAAAAATGCAGCTTAAAAAGTGAAGTCATAATACTCAAGTGAAATGTCTTTAATAATTATCCTACTTAGATATAATTTGAATATAGCTGACAAATTTTAGCCAAGGTCTTAAATATCAACATTTTGTCAAAATAGGTACAATAGTTCTTGAGCTGATCCTTGCAACAGACAGAAAGACAGACAAAGTAAATTTGTGGCACTTTTTGCAATTGAAACATGTTAAAAACTGACATCTATATCAAGTTTTCTGGCAACCTTATCATGTAAAAGTAATAGCTACAAAAACCATCACTGGTGAGAGCATATGAATGCTTTGGTGTAGGCTTTCTGCAACTGGACCAGCTGCAATGGTGGCTTCATGGGGGGTGGGGGGGGGGGGGGGGGGGGGGGGGGGGGGGGGGGGGGGGGGGGGGGGGGGGGGGGAGAGAAGAGAATGAATGAAAGAATATCATGTCTTCTAGTCTCATTTGTGTCATTATTCACTACCATGAATGTAGTTTAAAACAGTTTCTCCACTCACCTCTCTAAAGCAGTAAAATAAATAACCACTTACATCAAAACCTGGCTTTCCTCGGTTACCTACGTCACCCTTCAATCCAACACCAAAGCCAGTAAAGTCTCCAGGTTCACCCTAAAGTTGAAAAAAAAAGAGAGAAAGAGAGAGTTGATCACTGAAATAAGATGCAGCATAATTAATTTAACCAAGAATAATCAGATTAATAGTATTAATCTTCTACTTCGTCTTGGATCCTCAGCTGATGACTGGCATAGCAATCTATGACCATCATGCCAAATGGTGTTTTGTAGGGCAGCAACAAACTCTCTCTACTTTGCTCACTCTGTGACCATCCTTCGTGTGGTGCCGCAACTCAGGTTATGCTTTTTAACTCAGCCTCCACAGTTCTGTGCCACGTGCTTTTGGTAATTGTATTCATAAAAACGTCATCACTCGTGACTCAATATTATGAGAGGGACATTTTAGTAGGAATCCAAAATTATCTGTAATTAGTTTGTACCAGCCTGGTCTGATACCAGGCTTATCTATTGGGTGGCAGTTGTTGGAATGTCATCTAGAAAAATAGGTGTTGTAAAAATGGAATAATCAGCCTTAAACATAAAAAAACTGATGATAATGGAGGTTGAGATGAATTATTTTGGTGGAACAACTAACTATAGAATGCCCAATGACCTGACCATAGGTTACACAGGTTGTGTCTTAACCTCTCTCTCTCTGATACCTTTTTTAACCTAAACAATATCTGGAGGTCCTCTCAATACAGCACAAGCACAAAATTAAGATTATATCAGAGCTGTGTGCTTTCTGTGCTTCTCTATGGTGCAGAATGCTGGAGAGTTACAGAGAAGGAAATGTCGAAATTGTCCTCTTTTCACACAACATGCCTAAGAAAAATTCACCGAATCTTTTGGCCGAATACCATCACCAACCAAGATCTGCTTACTCGGAGCAAGCAAGAGGACATGCACACCATCATAGCTGGCAGACACTGGAGCTGGGTTGGCCATGTCCTCAGAAGATGCCATCACAGGGACAGCTGTGCTTTGGACTCCTGGAGGGGGGCAAGAGAGAGGCCGACCGAAAACGGCCTGGCGGAGGACTGTGGAGGCTGGGATGCAGAGAGTGAGCCAGAGTTGGGGCACTGTGCGAAGGATGGCCACTGATCGAGCAAAGTGGAATCAATTTGTTGTTGCCCTACAAGACGCCACTAGGCGTGATGGCCACTGACTGCTTTGACGGTCGGCGGCTAATGATCAAAGAAGAAGAAGAATATTCAAACAAAGATATAATTCACTATCAGAGTTTCTTCCTTCATTGTTAATTACTCCCTATATTTCTTCTCCTGTGCGTGTCTACAGACAGTGGCGTACTAAGCAGAGTGCGAGGGAGGCGGTCCGCTCCGAGTGAACGAACGAACGAACTTTATTTTCGAAGGGTAAAGAATTGGGCGCGCAGGCCCGTCTAACATTCTGCCCTTCCACTCTCATTAATCTTGCATACTATATCCTTTCATTCCCACATGATGCTTTAAACATTAATTTAAAGGCATGCAACATTATGAAGTTACCATAACAGCATTCATTTACAGTATGCAATCATAATAAAAGAAATGAGTAGGGTTTTTTTTTTTTTTTTTTTTGAAACAAACAAGCTAGTAAATGGGGGAAAAAAGTAATAATAAAATAAAATAAATAAAACAATAAATAAAAATAAATAAATTCTGTATACGGACACTCACTCATGCGGTCAATCCGTCTACAATTAATCTGTATTTTTGGTATGCGGGTACATTCTCACGACTCACATTTCTAAAGTACTTGCAAGTATGTTTCTTTATGAGGGGAAGGTGCAAAAAGTAGGATGCTCCCCGGGTGCCAAATACTTTTGGGACGCCTCTGTCTACTGGTCTCTTTTAAAAATAAAAGCACTTCTTTCCATCTACCTCCTTCTGGTACACAGTGCACTGACAAACTGTCCTCATTTGGACCCATCTTACGTGTCCCAGTCAGTTTACATCTTTTTTGTACATCAGTTCTCTTCCTTTATAGTGCTCTTCCATATTTCCCTCTGCCTTTCCTTTCTCCTATTTTCATGTATTGCTGCATCTCAGGGCCCTTACATATTTAATCTATGTGCCTACTTTCACCTCAGAGCCCTTAAATATTTAATTTATGCACTTCCTTTCATCTCAGAGCCCTTATATACTTAATTTTTGTAATTAATTTTATCTCAGAGCTCTTATATATTTAATTTATGTCCTTATTTTCATCTGAGAGCCCACATAAATTTAATTTATGCACTTCCATCTCGGTCCATACATACTTAATTTATAACTATTTACCTAATATTTTGGCACTGCTTAGTCATTCAGTTGCTCTAGCCATCAAACCAAGTCCAATTTCAGTGCGTCCTTAACTTAAGAATAAAGACAACGAATCTGACACTCTCAGAAGCACTAAAGGAAATTAGATACAGATTCAACAAAGTGAAAAGACAGTGGATTTCTGCCCACTGTTAGGTCAATGGAAATGAGAAGGCAGATATAGAATTGCAAATGAAGAAAGTAGCAGAATAAAAACTGTTTGTGTGTGTGTGTGCGCATGTGTGTGTATCATCAATCAATCAATACCCTTTAGCGCCCAGAGGAACATAGGCCTTCAACAAACACATGCTAAGTCTTCCTGTCCCGTGCCATCCACTCAAGTTCTTTCCATGTTTTCCTCATCATTTTCACCTCTATATCCAGCTCTCTTCTCCATGTGTTTTTTTGTCTACCTTTGCCTCTCTTTCCCTGTAGATTCCAGAACAAGGACTGCCTTGTAATGCTATCAACAGGTTTCCTCAATGTGTGTCCTATCCATTGCCAGCGTCTTCTTCTCAACTCTTGTTCCACTGGCACTTGTCTGGTTCTTGTCATCAGTTCCACATTTGTGACTTTGTCATACCATTTCAGTCCTTCTATTCTATGCAAGCACCCATTTATAAAAGTCTAGCTTTTTAGTTGTTGTTTTTGTTGCTCTCCATGCCCTAACACTCTTAGAAAAAAACGAAATAATGTATATATAAATGTTACCTTTGACCCATTGCAGCCTGGAAACCCTTCTGGTCCAACTGCACCTTCTAGACCTGGCTGACCCTGGGGAAAAAGAAAATGAAGGCATGACTTCACGAGTACAATTGCAGACATGCGTGTCATTTTCATCATCATTTTCATTCTCCAAGAAGCATAAGGGCTATAACTGCTGTTCACAATCTGCTCCTATTTTATACTGTCTCCTTTAGTTCTGATCATGAAGTTTTTGATTGCTACTATTCATCTACGGGATCTCTTTGGCCTCCTACTCTTGTCCTCCACCGTGGATTCCAGACGAGGGTATGCATGGTTATACTGGTTAGTTGATTTCAATATGTATGTTTTATCCAACTCCATTTTCTTTAACCTCTAGAATCTCATCTCATAATCGGAACCTCTTCTACCCCGTGAAACGAGGTGTAGAGGGTACCCAAGTGCACAAGGCCCATGGGCGGGACATGTAATCAAAGTGACTTGGCAAACAGGTGATTAGCCCATTGTGCCCACCTCTAGAATCTGGCTATCTAATATGAAGAATGTTATGGAGGTATCTATTTGCGAAAGTATATGCATTTCATGAATGGTATTACAGAAGTATAATTTGTATTAAAGAAGGTGTTCTTGATTAAAACAAAAACCTGCACAATACATAAAGTTAAAAGAAAAATATTTAAAGAGACTCCAACAAGAAGACAGTGAATAGATGGATGAATGTGAAAAACAAAATGGAAAAAAGGTGATTCGTCTTACTAGGAAAATGACAAAGGAAACAGCCAATGTTCTCCTACAAGGCTTTCTGGAGAAAATTAAGATGGGCAAAGCAGCAGGGCATGATGGTATAACACCAGAAATGGTTAAGTACATGGGAGCATCAGGCGACCTATTACTCTTAAGGGTCCTACAGGCAGCATGGTGCAACAAGACCATACCAAAGGATTGGGAGATTGCCATCATAACACCAATTTTCAAAAAGGGTGACAATCGACAATGTGGAAACCATAGAGGCATATACCTTCTCAGTGTCCCTGGTAAAATCTACTCTAGAATCCTAGAACAGAGACTCCGACGCCTAGATGAGCCACAATTGGATGAGGTCCAGTGTGGATTCCGAGCAAACCGAAGTACTCAAGACCTAATCTTCACACTCAGACAGCTGAGTGAAAAGGCTCTTGAGTATAAGAGTGAGTTATAAGTGAGATCCATCTTTGTTTCATAGATCTGGAAAAGGCCTTTGACAGGGTCCCCTGGAGCAAACTTTGGGACTGTTTGGCAAGGAAGAACATTCCAGCACCTCTGATTCATGCTATACAGAGCTTTTACAAGTCTTGCAGAAATTATGTGAGGACAGCAAACCATAAGTCAGAAGAGTTCAGGACCACCACTGGTGTAAGACAAGGTGATATCCTATCAACTTATCTTTTCGTACTCCTCATGGACGATATTATCAAGGCATGTAAGGAGAGAACAAGAAAGTATTCAGTGGGGTACTGGAAGATGAGGCAGGTATGTATTTCAGAGCTGGCATTTGCTGATGATGTTGCCCTGATTGCCAAATCAGAGGCACATCTCCAATCCAACCTGCAAGTCTGGAAGGAAGAGCTGGAGAAGAGAGGGATGGTCATAGGCAGCTCTAAAACAAAATCCATGGTGATATCACAAGAAGAAAGAAGACATCAGATTAAGCTGGGAGAACAGGTCCTGGAGTAGGTCGACCACTTTAAATATCTCCGTGCTATTATAGACCAAAAGGGAGGCATCAAAGAAGAGTTGGCCACTCGAAGAGCAGCAGCTGGGAGACTTTTTCAGGCCATAAATCGAGGATTCCTCAGCAAGAGAGAAGTTGGTAAGAAAATGAAGATGGCTGTATACCGCTCCACCTATGTCCCAGTCTTGACATATGGATGTGAGTCATGGGCAATGACTACAACCCACAAAAGCCAGATCCAAACCTCAGAAATGAGGTAGGAAGGTGGTTGAAGTAACAAGAAGAGACATGGTACGCAACCAGACGATACGTCAAGGTTTAAAGAGACTCCAACAAGAAGAGAGTGAATGGATGGATGAATGTGAAAAACAAAACGGAAAAAAGGTGATTCGTCTTACTAGGAAAAAGACAAAGGAAACAGCCAATGTTCTCCTTCAAGGCTTTCATCAGGAAAAGGAAAGACAGCATATTTTTGCAGCCACAAGGCCATCCATCAGGAAGAGCTAAATTGCTTTCTTTCCATTCCCTGATGAAGGCCATGTGGCCGCAACGTTGGCTATTTTCTTTGTCTTTTGTCCTAGTAAGACAAATCACCATTTTTTCTATGCTTTTTAATATACATCCACCCTACGCCATGTCTTACTGCAGTTTCCCACCCCCCACCCCCCCCCCCCCCCCCCCCCCGCCCCCCCCCCCCCCCCCCCCCCCCCCCCCATCTTCCCCGGCAGTGAAAGGAGAATGACAAGTGCCACACAGGCAGACAAAAAAAAAAAAAAACAAGAATTAAAAAAACACATGAAACAAAAACTGATTCACACCTCAGTAGGAACTCAACAGTTACAGTACAGACACACATTACATTTGTAAAATAACTTACTGGAATTCCAGGTACTCCAGTAAATCCAGGTAAACCTTCCTGGCCCTGGAAAATAAAACATAATGTAAAAAGATGTAGTTTCTAAGTATTGTATTTTCACCTTCTTCTTCTTTGGTCCTTGGTCACTGACTGAATAATAAAGACAACTTTCCTTTTACACATAAAAATTAAAATCAACCAAATAAAATAGCTCTTATTTACAAGTGAACAACAAATAGTTTTCATATTCACAAATAAAATGTGGATACTTTTATGTTTCCAATAATAATTTTATCACTTAAAAACATTTAAAACAATAATTTTATTATTTCAAAATGTTTAAAACTTTTTAAAAATGTTTTAACAGATAATTGTATAGGTACTTACTCTTAATCCTTTGTCACCTTGAGTGCCTGGCTCTCCTTGTTCCCCAGGTATGCCTTGAGTTCCAACAGGTCCTTCAGGTCCTAAGACACCAGGCAAGCCCTCAGGGCCCATGAGCCCTGGTAGGCCAGGTGCACCCTGATGATTTTATATGTATGTTTTCAGCATTTTAAAGTATACAACTTACATACACCCAAACATTATAAGGATTAAAATGTATATAAGCATGTGCTGAGTACTATTAACTCTTAGTATACGAGCGGCCTTTCATGACTACCATTACAGATTTTGCAATAAATAATTTATTTATAAAGATAACATAAGTGTTATATATCAAAATGTGAAGAAATGAAACCCCTATATCATGCACGTAACTAAATTGTTCAGTGGTTTTAAACATGCATTCAGCTATAAATTTTCGCTATTGAAGGGGATCGATCATCGGCCTCTCTAGAAGGCCGCTCGTATACTAAGAGTTAAGGGTAAAATTGATCTCACGTATTGACACAATGTCCCGTATAGTTCCCAGGGGTCTTGGAGGAAACAAAGAAAAGACTACCGCTCTCTTAAGCATGTTGTAAGAAGCAACTAACCTGAGGTTGTGCGTTAAGCTGGCAACCTTATCATGTAAAATAAATTGCTACATAAGCCACCGCTGGAGGAGCACATAATTGTTTTGGTGCAGGCTTCCTGCAACCAGCTGTGGTTGTGGCTCCATGCTTCATATGGAGCTAAAGGAAAAATAATGGTGATGGTGACTGGCCCCCACCCTCTCTGGAACATATAAATGTGTAATATGTAACGAAACTTCTCAATTTAGTTACCCAGTGTGATTATGTTTCCTCTGACTTTTTTCTAGACTGCCAGAATTTATGTCCTGTAATTATTATATGTACATCATGGCCTCAAAATCCAGCCCCTGCAGACCTGAGTAGAATGGTCCCAATTACGATGGTTTGGCCATGTCTGCAGAATGGAAGAAGATCAGCTACCACGACAAATATGGGAAACTAAGAGCCAGAGACCCAGACCTGGAATGACGACCTAGAGTCAGCTGGGATGACAACATTAGGCAATCTCCAAAGGACAGAGGACTAAATTGGAACAAGGCCAGGAGGAAGACCTCCAATAGGATAGTATGGTGCTTTATCTGGCAAACATCTACACACCAGGGTAGAAGAGGAACGACTAAGTAAGTGGAGCCATGGTAGCTCAGTGGTTAGTGCACTGACTTCCTTGCTTGGTGGTCCATGGTTTGATCCCCAGTTGAGGTGGGATATTTTAGACTGCAAACGGTTCTGGGGTTGACCCAGCCTCATGAATTGGGTACCAGAGCAATGCTGGGAAGGTTAAGACAGCCGACGTGATGCTGACCACATCACCCCTAGTGTACCGATAGTCAAGAAAATATGGGCCTAACACCATATTCCCAATATGCCTCAATGGGCATGTCCCCATGGACCACAGAGCTAGGAAGCCACTACACTAACCACACTGCTACCATGGCCCCTGCACTACCGCAGTTCTTAAATTAGCTTGGTTTGTTTCTTCTTACTCATGTTTCAAGGCCAAATGATAAGACTGCCTTGATATTTGAGGTGAAGATTCTGAGTTTTTTGTGTTGCATTTAATTTCTTTTGATATCTATAAGTTTCTCAGAACGATGAAATCTCCCCATGCCTTTTGTATTTTTATTTTGATATCACTGTCTGTGCTTCCAATTTTGTTTATGTTCATAATAATAATAGTCGCCATCTCCTCTGTCACTCCCTATTGAGCATTGAGCCAACCCTTCAGGAAGCATATACCAAAAGCACAAACTTTTGGTACTGTAGTTTCTGGAGCAGTTTGATGAGGTTGCCATGCAAAACCCCATATTAGTCGCCTTTTATGACATACCTGTATGAAGCAGTAGTTCGATTATTTCTTTGTCTCCACAAGGACCCCCACAGAAACTGTATGGGGTTTTGTCTATATAGTTGCCAAGATAAATGTTTGAGTCTATCTCTTGTATCGGGAGCCATGGTAGCGCAGTAGTTAGTGTACTGGCTTCCCAGTTGAGGTGGGATTTTTTTAGACCCCAAATGACTCCGGGCACAACCCAGCCTCATGAATTTGGTACCAGAGCAACTCTGGGAAAGTTAAAGACAAATGGAGTGATGCTGACTACATCACTCTTAGTGTACCGTATGGTCAAGAAAATATGGGCCCAATACCATATTCCCAATATGCCTCAATGGGCGTGTAACGGGATCTTTTACAGCCTCTCCTATCTCTTGTATGGGCATTTCTCCAAATGCAATCTGGTAAACTATCTGCCACATTTCTTCACATGATCTTTGTCTTTTCTCTGTCTATTTTCAAACACAATTGCTTTGACTTCTCATCAAGTTTTCTATTTGAGCTACAGACTTTAAAATTAATGGATGTTTGCAAGGAGTAGAAAGATTGAAGGAGTATGACATGATCACTAATATGGAACTAATGACACGAACAAACAAGCGTCAGTGGAACAAGAGATGAGAAGAACCAGACAAGCATCAGTGAAACAAGAGATGAGAAGAACCAGACAAGCGTCAGTGGAACAAGAAATGAGAAGAACCAGACAAGTGTCAGTGGAACAAGAAATGAGAAGAACCAGACAAGCATCAGTGGAACAAGAGATGAGAAGAACCAGACAAGCATCAGTGGAACAAGAGATGAGAAGAACCAGACAAGCGTCAGTGGAACAAGAAATGAGAAGAACCAGACAAGCGTCAGTGGAACAAGAAATGAGAAGAACCAGACAAGCGTCAGTGGAACAAGAAATGAGAAGAACCAGACAAGCGTCAGTGGAACAAGAGATGAGAAGAACCAGACAAGTGTCAGTGGAACAAGAAATGAGAAGAACCAGACAAGCGTCAGTGGAACAAGAGATGAGAAGAACCAGACAAGCGTCAGTGGAACAAGAAATGAGAAGAACCAGACAAGCGTCAGTGGAACAAGAGATGAGAAGAACCAGACAAGCATCAGTGGAACAAGAGATGAGAAGAACCAGACAAGCATCAGTGGAACAAGAAATGAGAAGAACCAGACAAGCGTCAGTGGAACAAGAGATAATAAGAACCAGACAAGCATCAGTGGAACAAGAGATAATAAGAACCAGACAAGCGTCAGTGGAACAAGAAATGAGAAGAACCAGACAAGCGTCAGTGGAACAAGAAATGAGAAGAACCAGACAAGCATCAGTGGAACAAGAGATGAGAAGAGCCAGACAAGCGTCAATGGAACAAGAGATGAGAAGAACCAGACAAGCGTCAGTGGAACAAGAGATGAGAAGAACCAGACAAGCGTCAGTGGAACAAGAAATGAGAAGAACCAGGCAAGCGTCAGTGGAACAAGAGATGAGAAGAACCAGACAAGCGTCAGTGGAACAAGAGATGAGAAGAACCAGACAAGCGTCAGTGGAACAAGAAATGAGAAGAACAAGACAAGCATCAGTGGAACAAGAGATGAGAAGAACCAGACAAGCATCAGTGGAACAAGAGATGAGAAGAACCAGACAAGCATCAGTGGAACAAGAAATGAGAAGAACCAGACAAATGTCAGTGGAACAAGAGATGAGAAGAACCAGACAAGCATCAGTGGAACAAGAAATGAGAAGAACCAGACAAGCATCAGAGGAACAAGAGATGAGAAGAACCAGACAAGCATCAGTGGAACCAGACAAGCGTCAGTGGAACAAGAGATGAGAAGAACCAGACAAGCGTCAGTGGAACAAGAGATGAGAAGAAGAAGACAAGCGTCAGTGGAACAAGAAATGAGAAGAACCAGACAAGCGTCAGTGGAACAAGAAATGAGAAGAACCAGACAAGAGTCAGTGGAACAAGAGATGAGAAGAACCAGACAAGCGTCAGTGGAACAAGAAATGAGAAGAACCAGACAAGCGTCAGTGGAACAAGAAATGAGAAGAACCAGACAAGCGTCAGTGGAACAAGAGATGAGAAGAACCAGACAAGTGTCAGTGGAACAAGAGATGAGAAGAACCAGACAAGCGTCAGTGGAACAAGAGATGAGAAGAACCAGACAAGCGTCAGTGGAACAAGAGATGAAAAGAACCAGACAAGCATCAGTGGAACAAGAAATGAGAAGAACCAGACAAGCGTCAGTGGAACAAGAGATAATAAGAACCAGACAAGCGTCAGTGGAACAAGAAATGAGAAGAACCAGACAAGCGTCAGTGGAACAAGAGATGAGAAGAACCAGACAAGCGTCAGTGGAACAAGAGATGAGAAGAACCAGACAAGCATCAGTGGAACAAGAAATGAGAAGAACCAGACAAGCGTCAGTGGAACAAGAAATGAGAAGAACCAGACAAGCATCAGTGGAACAAGAGATGAGAAGAGCCAGACAAGCTGTCAGTCTTCTTTATTTGAACTGTAAAGTCAGTCTGTATGCTCTGAAAGAAGAGTGGTGTGTTGATGAGATCAGCATGCCCCCAGACACCCAGCTGTAAGTGGGAACAAGAGATGAGTTAGGGAACCACAAGGTCAGTGGAACAAGAAATGAAACTTGGTCACTCCAACCAGACAAGCGTCAGATGGGAACAAGAGAAGTGTAGAGTGTGATTACCAGACAAGCGTCAGTGTGCTGACAAGAATATAACCAGACTCATACACTTGTGTCAAGGAACAAGAGATGAGAATCTTTGAACCAACAAGCGTCAGTGGAACAAGAGATGAGAAGTTGAACCAGACAATTTGTCAGTGGAACAAGAGATCTGAAATGACAACCAGAAATAATGGGCAGTCAAAAACAAGAAATGAGAAGCATCCCCCTATCAGACTAAAGCGTCAGTGGAACAATCGGAAATAACTAAAGTTAACCAGACAAGTTTGTCATATATTATGAAACAAGAAAGAGGGGAACCAGACTAGCAAGATTGAGAACAAGTCACTGATCCGATAAAGATAACCAGACAAGCTGTCTCTTGGAACAGTGATCAAAAATATGAACCAGACAATGGCGCTCCCAGTGGAACAAGGAATGAGAATAAGCCAGAGATTTAATGGGTGGAACAAAGATTTAATACATGTTCCCATACAACGGTGAACAGGTTAGTTCACGTAGCCATAACCGCTGTAGGAAAGTCTGTCATCTTTGTCGATACAAAACAGACCCTGAGCGAACCAGACAACAATGTTCCATCTGGAACAAGAATGACATGAGAACCAGACAAATATCAGTGGAACAATACATGGAGACAAGAATTATACAGACAAGCGTACCTTAGGTGGAACTAACAAGAGAAACTATAGAGAAGATACCACAGAAAACCACTTCAGTGGAATCATAGAGATAAGAATCTACCAGCCCTTTGAAAAGTGCGTACCCGCCATTATCACGGTACATCGGAACTCATCACGACTTGTCAAGACAACTCATACTTCCGCTAGACCGGAATAACAAGAATCTGTTCCCGCCTACCCATGGAACAATACAATATAGGAAGAACCAGTACTAATAATCAGTGTAAACATAGAATCAGGCCATAAACACAATAAGCAAATTAATATATTTTCTGGCCCTAAAAATAAGTACAAATATAAGAGCAATATCCTTGCGCCGGATCAATATCAAAAACGATTACTCCTATAATCAAAAGTGTGAATCAAACATGGATTATCTCGCTTTCCCCAGACAAGCATTTTCATAACAATGAATGAGAAGAACCATAGACAAGCATATCGATTTTTGTAATATGTGCGTCAAAATATGCATGCAACACAAGCGTCAGTGGAACAAGAGATGAGAAGAACCAGACAAGCGTCAGTGGAACAAGAGATGAGAAGAACCAGACAAGCGTCAGTGGAACAAGAAATGAGAAGAACCAGACAAGCGTCAGTGGAACAAGAGGTGAGAAGAACCAGACAAGCGTCAGTGGAACAAGAGATGAGAAGAACCAGACAAGCGTCAGTGGAACAAGAGATGAGAAGAACCAGACAAGCGTCAGTGGAACAAGAAATGAGAAGAACCAGACAAGCATCAGTGGAACAAGAAATGAGAAGAACCAGACAAGCGTCAGTGGAACAAGAAATGAGAAGAACCAGACAAGCGTCAGTGGAACAAGAGATGAGAAGAACCAGACAAGCGTCAGTGGAACAAGAGATGAGAAGAACCAGACAAGCGTCAGTGGAACAAGAGGTGAGAAGAACCAGACAAGCGTCAGTGGAACAAGAGATGAGAAGAACCAGACAAGCGTCAGTGGAACAAGAAATGAGAAGAACCAGACAAGCATCAGTGGAACAAGAAATGAGAAGAACCAGACAAGCGTCAGTGGAACAAGAGATGAGAAGAACCAGACAAGCGTCAGTGGAACAAGAGATGAGAAGAACCAGACAAGCGTCAGTGGAATTATTGTTAATCAGAATCGACCTCACTGCACTCTGGGCAAACCTATAGGTGCTCAGTCTCCCTCAGCAAATGTTGAAGAGTATGAATGCTAATTGTTCCTGTAGCACGCTGGTTGTATATACGACGGATGCATCCTCTCTCTCACGTCCACTTCTGCTAGTGCCACGTTTGATGCCAAACTCCAACAGCCGCAGCCTTGTTGATTCATCCATTGCAGTGTCATTGTCCAGCATGCGATCATTAATAGCCCTTAGTAACTCTCCCTTATCCATGTCCAGTGTCCCCACAATGGGTGCTCTCGATGCCAGTCTGTCAGCTCTCTCATTGCCACGTACCCCCTGCATGACCAGGACAGTAGATCCATACCAGTTCTTCAAGACTTGAGGATTCTATTGATGTTTTCCATTCCTGCCGCAGCCATCCGTTCTGAACTTTCCAAAGCATGGCTTGAGATTCTGACAATATAACTGCCCTGGTTGATAGAGTTTCAGACAGCCACCTCAGTGCTGCAGTAACTGCCTCTACCTTCATTCTCATGCTGGAGGTCATTGCCATGTAGGCTCCACTCTGTTCAGCGATGATCCTGCCCTTTATTCTCGCAGAGAAGCCCCATCATGATTTCTCACCATGCACTAAGGACCCATCAGTATACACAATGGTGTCATCATCCCCAGCATGATCACTTATCAGCTGATTAATCTCCAACTTTCCTTTTCCATTGCCCCAAGATCTGCACGCTCTGCCAAGGCTAATGATGACATGCTGGTAGTTTATCCAGTTCTCCCTGACTTACTCCACTCTTCCCCTTTGGATACATTTTCAACCCTGGTCACCTGACCAATTGTAGCCTCTGCCTGTGCCATCCATGACATCCCCTTCTTAATTCTTTGATGTCAGCTACATTCTCATGTAGAGGATGTCTTTTGTTGGTGGTTACCCGCATATATGCTTTTGCCTGGGCCGTACATCTGGTTACGGTTATGGGATAGACACGCCTGGTCATCAGCAATATCTAGATTGTCAAGCTGTTTTGTCTGGGTCCAGTGAAATATATTTCCATTTCCATTGGATGATGTTCTTCTAGTCTATGCTGCTGCTAAACTATGTATATCCACATTTGTAGGGTGTGTTTCATCAACTACAGTGTGGCCATCATTTTCAGCATTTACTCATATGATCTTCGTCTTTAAAATATACAGTTAACATTACTAGATAAACTTACTTATGTTTGTATGCATGGAGGCATATCTGGAGTCATCCTTATATGATCACCAGCTAAGCACATTATTACAGTATGTATATTTGGATGTGAACCTCTGTCTGTGAGGCTAATTACACCTTCACTGACTTTTAAAATCATCCACACACTTCCAGGGATTCCCCCTGTGGTGAAACATGTTGAAAACCCAGCACACATCAAGCTTGGAGGAGTCACTTGAGCCCCAGACGTAACTCTGGCTTTTACCTGGCTGCCTGCATGCAGGAGGATTTCACTATGGACCCCATGACAGGCAGGGGTAGCTGAGAAGTGGCTCTGTGTAGGACGTGACGTAAATGGCCCCCTTGTAGTTACCGGCGGTGGGGGGAGGGAGGGGAGTCCTCTGATATAATAGGAACTGCAAGGCAAGTCTAGAGAAACTGGGAGACAACCTCATGATGTCAACTCAAACACAGTTTTGCGGAATTGGTGGTAGAAAAGCCAGAGGAAAAGCCTAGATCTACACTGTAGATATTATCAATGAGTCTTCAGCTTGGCTTACATTGCTGTACCAAAAGAGTTATTAGAAGCTCAGCAGTCCGTTAGTTTGTTAAAGCCCTACAAAACAAAAACGTATGTTAGTAATTAACAAAGTACTGTTTAAAACATGGTACACATTTGGCATATGTAGAATACATTAAATAAAAATATTGCTGAACATTGTAATACGCCCCCTTGTAGTTACCAGTCCCACAAATCCTTTTGATATAATAGGACTACTGCACCCCCAGGCAAGTCGTACAAGGCCCCAAATTAAGGTTGTACATGGAGCAGACAACCTCATCATGTAAATCCAATAGCCACAGTAAGCACTGCTGCAAGAGCATGTAACCCATTGGTGCTTCCTGCTAGAGAACCAGCTAACATTGTGGCTCCATACTCCATAAGTAGCACACAAGAAAATGATATGACCATCGAAAGAATGCCTAGAGTCCTTCTCTTATTTGTCGATTAGTCTTGAATTCTTTCCAACTGATGTTCATGAGTTTTCTAAGACATTTGTTCTCGAATGTATTCAGCCTCCATTGATTTTGTTTTTGTGCCATCTCAAGCCGTAAGTGTACATAACATTTGAATTACCAAAAGTGTTATTAGTATAGACATGAATGATGTGTTTTCCAAAGTTTAGATAACCACAGAGGCAATAGCCCTACAAAACAGGAATTCTATTGAGATAACCGTAATTTAACAAACCGGTAAGCCTTTCTGTCCTTCACATATACATGGTGGGGCACATCCTTGGCATTCCTGTAGAACCTAAACAGAATGAAAAAAAAATTGCTGAACATTGTATACGAAGACCAGATCCCACACAAACCTAATTGTTCATTTTTGCTCATAAGATCTAGGGGAAAAAAAAACATAACTCACCTGCTGACTGTAAACCTCTGTTTCGTTCTAAGTGTTTCCTGCAGCAGTTCACTATAATTTTATTTGTTGGAAAACCATGGACTTATTTTAAAACACAGCTTGATGAAGTCCAATTGTTAGTAGTGCCCCTTTATCATATAAGAGTTACGCCAACTATAATTTGGCCGCCATTTTCGGCTGTACCCGAATAGCAGGAATATGGACCCAATAGCGAGTTTCAGACCTAATATGCATTTTCGTTTCGGTTAACTAATAATTGGAAATAAAATTAGATGCAAATACAGTAGCACATATTTGTACTATTCTTTGTATTTCAACTAACAAAACAAAAAGAAGAAAACTAGTTTACTTACCGTTTTATTGAATAGAATCAGTAGCGTGAATTTTTAACACGTACTCCGTTGAATTTTAAATTACGTTAGAATTTCACTATTTAGCAACAAATATTCCGTACGAATTGCAACGCTTAGCAAAACATACTACCTTATAAAATAATATAATAAAAATTATAAAAATTAATTACAATTTTATTATATATATATATATATATATATATATATATATATATATATAAAATATGAGATCATACGCGAATCATAGACTACTCACTTACTGAAAAGATTAAACAAAACATAGAAGATAAGGAAGCCAAAATAGAGACAAATATAAAATTTCATTATATTATATAATTTTTATTATATTATTATTTTTTTTTAATTTTATATGTTATATATTACAATTACATAATTATAAAATTATATAATTTATATTATATAATTAAAAAATTTATATATATATATATATTTATATATTTATATATTTATATATATATTTATATTTATATATTTATATATTTATATATATTTATATATATATATTTATTTATATTTATAATTATATATTATATTTATAATATATTTATAAATCTAAATATATATAAATATAATCTTATAAATATAGAAGAGGTGTTAAGAATAGACAGTCCTAAGGAACTGCATAATATAGTCAAACAATATTTAATACGAACAAATGTTAATATATAGTGGCTGGGAATGTGAAGGTCTAATGCTGTTCTTACAATACATATGACTTTTAATAGGCGAAAGTCAATTAAATATCTGTTAAAGTCAGTTATATAACTGTAACCACCAGGTCTTTACAACCCTCCATTTTAATATTATTCTTGTTCAGAGTTTCTTCTTTATTTTTTTTTAAATTTTTTGTTTGTTTGTTTATTTATTTAACGTAAAAGCATAATTGCGATTGTCCCTATTTACAATGATTTGACAAATGTGATGCCACTTTCTCTTATCGGCAGTTGTTCATATTATTTTGAACTGAAAACAATATATATCCTAATTATAACCCATCAGAAGTTGAACGGGATATTTATTTTCATTAATTAAAAAAATAAGTCTTACTCGATGCTTATTCTCGCTACTAGCCCTGGTATTGTCCAGCCGAAAATGGCGTCTACGTCGTTCAGCCTCGTTTTCGATTCTGACATAGTTGGCGTAACTCTCTTTAGATCTAGGGGCACTAATTGTTAGTAATAGCAAAACATTTAAACTGAAAGTTAAAGAATTGAATTCAAGTAACAGGATACGGTACTTAAAATAAAATTATAGTGCAGCAATACAGAATGTAAGGCCCGCCCCCATTAAAAAAAAAAATTTTAAACAGTGAAACGTTCCATTTAAAGAACACTTTGTAAATACCAATTACGTTGTCGGGGTCATGCTCAAATAAGCGAATAGGTTCTTCCGCTTATGCATATTTCTGGGCTGTTTAGTAAAAACAACCGCAATTTTTTGGTAAAACTTACACATGATTTCGTTCTGTAGGATTCCTGGGAGAGGGGTCTCTTAGAAGACACAGAAAGAACACGGGCATATGGTAAATGGTGATTAATGTGACACTGCACATGAGGCTGGCAACTTCATCACGTAAGTAAATGGCAGCAAAAAACACCACTGTACTGAAGTACTTTGGCACAGGCTTCTAGGAAGGGAGCCAACAGCAGTAGTGACTCCATGCTATTTATGGAGCAACATTTGAGATAGAAGGAGAATAAGACTATGTTTTTTTAAGAAGAATTCAAATGTATCGTATCGTTAAAGTTGATGTTTTAGAAGAATTCAAATGTATCGTATCGTTAAAGTTGATGTTTTAGAAGAATTCAAATGTATCGTATCGTTAAAGTTGATGTTTTAGATGAATTCAAATGTATCGTATCGTTAAAGTTGATGTTTTAGAAGAATTCAAATGTATCGTGTCGTTAAGTTTATGTTTTAGAAGAATTAAACAACAAAACGGAATGTACAGCTTCTGTGATCTCTCATTCAACAATCTCATTTTAATATATTCAGTACCTTCATATTTTTTTTTTCCTTTGTATGCGAAATGTCCTTTTCGCCAAACGTAAGTTGATCGGACAGCCTATACTTTGGAATATGAGGTAAGGGGGCATAATGCATCTTCTAAAAAATCAGAAGTGTGGAGCCAGAGGCCTAACATACCAAAACAAGGGCATGAGTTGTGTTTGACCCAGGGTGTTCGCTATGCCTTTTGTCTTTGAACCTAGTTTTGATTATTGCTTTTATTTTTTCTACTCTGTCCAACGATAGGACATGGAGACTAAGCTTAAGGATGTAAGTGCAAACAGAGAAGCAGCTAGGGATCGGATCATTACCTTCTTTTATGAGACTAAATAAATAAAACTGATAGCTTTCAGAGATACAGAAAGCCACCACCAACAACAGGTTTAAACATGTTGTCTCCTTGCAGATACTGCCGTAGTGGTGAAGTGTTAGAGATTTCATTATACTATGTCCAGATTTTTTTATGAATTGGGGCGATCATTTTCTTTCCTCTTTGCCGTCCCCAACTCAAGAGCAGAGCCAGGTACCCATTTACAGCTATGTAGGCTGGAAGGCAACACTACTAGATTTCGATCCCGGAGCTCGATAACTGTACTGCGAGAGAAAAGCGCTGTAACCGCGTGGCCAATCTGGCACTCCTACCACCACTACAACATTTAAAACCTAACCAATCTGGCACTCCCACCACCAGCACAACACTTAAAACCTAACCAATCTGGCACTCCCACCACCAGCACAACACTTAAAACTTAACCAATCTGGCATTCCCACCACCAGTACAACACTTAAAACCTAACCAATCTGGCACTCCCACCACCAGTACAACACTTAAAACCTAACCAATCTGGCACTCCCACCACCAGCACAACACTTAAAACCTAACCAATCTGGCATTCCCACTACCAGCACAACACTTAAAACTTAACCAATTTGGCACTCCCACCACCAGTACAACACTTAAAACCTAACCAATGTGGCACTCCCACCACCAGTACAACACTTAAAACTTAGCCCACCTGGCACTCCCATCACCAGTACAACACTTAAAACCTAGCCAATCTGGCACGCTCACCACCAGTACAATAATTAAAACCTAGCCAATCTGGCAATACAACCAGTACAACACTTAAAACCTAGCCAATCTGGTACTGCCACCACCATTACAACACTTAAAACCTAGCCAATCTGGCACTCCCACGACCAGTAAAACACTTAAAACCTAGCAAATTTGGCATTCCCACCACCAGTACAACACTTAAAACCTAATCAATCTGGCACTCTCACCACCATTACAACACTTAAAACCTAGCCAATCTGGCAATACCACCATCAGTGCAACACTTAAAACCTAGCCCATCTGGCATTCCCACCACCAGTACAACACTTAAAACCTAGCCCATCTGGCATTCCCACCACCAGCACAACACTTAAAACCTAGCCCATCTGGCATTCCCACCACCAGTACAACACTTAAAACCTAGCCCATCTGGCATTCCCACCACCAGTACAACACTTAAAACCTAGCCCATCTGGCATTCCCACCACCAGTACAACACTTAAAACCTAGCCCATCTGGCATTCCCACCACCAGTACAACACTTAAAACTAAGAGTACAACATAAGTTCAAGCTGGAATAACACTTAAAACCTAGCCAATCTTTTAGTACAACACTTAAAATAGACTTCAAGCACTGGGTACAACACTTAAAACCGACGGATCTGGACGTCAACAACCATTAGCCCAAAATCTCTAGTACAACAATTAAAAAAGCAATTGGACATCGCATATAGTACAAAAATTTAAAACGTAAAGACATAATTAAAACACTTAAAAACCCATGGGAACCTCACACCATGTAAACAAAACCTAATTGGTCAACCACCAAACAAATAAACCTCTAAAAAGAGATATAGTTCAAGCTGAATTTTAGAAATAGAAGGGAACCACAAAAAACTTCGTGTAGTCAAACTGCGACATCGCATATAGAAAAAAGTAACGTAAAGACATAATTAAAGAAAACACATGGAACCTCACAAATGTAAGAAAAGTAATTGTCAAACAATAAATCAACAACATAGAACTAGAAGAAGGGGGAAAAAAAACTTCGTGTAGTCAAACTGCGACTGAATACGATGGTGAAAAAGGCAGACAAGGAAATAAGGAAATACACTAAAAACGAACTCAGGAAACAGAGAAGGCAAACCCCCCCCCCCCCCCCTCTCTCCCAAACACACAAGCTTTACAATAAAAGAATCATGTAAAAGAAAGTACAAAACCACGATTTAACTAAAGATAGGACACAATATCAACAAGATAGAGAAGCAACAATCCAGATGAGTAAACAGTGTTACAGAAAATCTCAGCCATGAACTAATCAACGCAGCCTGCCAACATAGAACTAGCAAAGAAACTTTTTAATGTAAACATAATTCACCAACAAAAGAAGCCAAAACAAAAAAAAAAAACAAGATTGCCCAGAAACTAAATTGGCTGAAAAATGGAGAGGCTGCAGAATCAGCTGAAATTCACCCAGAAACAAATGAAAGCCGATATTCTATCTTCTATTCCAATGTTCCCACACCGAGGTCGTTAAGACATTTCTTTAAAGAAAGGGAGGGGGAATATGAAGTTTGAAGGACATGGTGACGCTGTCTACAAGTTGAAAGGTTAAAAAGGTTGAGGTGGAGAAGGTGGAGGATCAGATCACTGCTTTCTTGTAGGTACAAATAAAACTGACATTTATTTATTTAATAAAATAAAGTTTGCCTCGTTTTAGCGAGGCGCGTCCCGTGCAACCTAGACACAGGGTCTGTCGGTTATATTAGGGCGCATGATCACATATAGAAAACCGTGTGTTCTGATTACAGTTTTCAGATTCATAACAGGATCGGTATAATTACACCTTTGACTAATAGAAAACACCGTATCAGAAATAACACCTCCAATCAGAACTGTGGATCTAGACTGAAGGAACAATAACACCAACAATAACACTAACCAAAATGTAAAAAAAGCACCATCTAGAGGAATAATACACAGCACACACCAGAGGCGTCCCTAAAGCACTTGGCACCCAGGGCGGATGTTACCTATGACACCCCCTACCCCAATAAAGAAACACACTAGTAAGTAACATTTTAACAGTAAGTACTATATTAATAGTGTCAGATGACACCCCCTTCATGGCTGTCACCAGGGGCGGACCGCCCCTTCGCCCCCCCCCCCCCCCCCCACTTAGTACGCCACTGGCATACACTATCTGAGAATAATTCATACTAAATAAAAAGACATCCTGATTTGAACGAAAGATCCATGCAAATGTTCAATGGTTGAAAAGTTTGTTTCGTGAAAACGTAGCAAACACCAAACGAAGAGCGAAAAAAAAGGTGGCTTTGACATCCCCCCAAATAAAAGAAAATTATCAGCTGTTAGAACATTTTAAAATCTTTTATTCTGAGTTCGACTGCCTTCTCTTTTAGTTTACATTCCCTTTCAACAAATGTAATTAGTCTGTAATATAGGACAGTACATCTAGAAGTTACACTGTGATTGAATGGGCACATGAATTTTACGTCTGTTGTTTTCAACTTAAACTGTATGATTAAAAATTTGAATGGGCACATGAATTTTACGTCTGTTGTTTTCAACTTAAACTGTATGATTAAAAAAT
Source organism: Oreohelix idahoensis (assembly GCA_024509875.1). Taxonomy (NCBI): domain Eukaryota; kingdom Metazoa; phylum Mollusca; class Gastropoda; order Stylommatophora; family Oreohelicidae; genus Oreohelix; species Oreohelix idahoensis. The sequence continues at coordinate 1,029,523 of JAMPIV010017673.1, read as the reverse complement.
GTTTGTCAACGTCACTGATAACAAAACAAATGAAGAAATAAACTTTTATAACACATAAGGAAGGGAATGTGGCGAGAGGTTTTATTTGGCTCTTGGATCAGTATAGTACTGACAATTACAGAAATAGAATTTCTGCAGAAAATGGTGAAGTCCCAGTGTCTGAGAGGACTACTGGTATCACAAATTAGTTACGGCTGTGAATGATCTGATCTCGAAACAATAGTAGAGAGGAGACCGACATAAAGCGCCACCTCCGCTGTGTAACTAACTGTGATATTAAAAAAACAAGGAAACAGATTTTGCTTAACAATGATAAAATTGACAAGGCTTCAAATACAATTTCCTAAGTATTTATTTAGTATATACACTATCTACTCTTGTGCTGAAGGGTGAATGTTGAAAAAAATGGGATGTAATGGAATTGTAAGTTTACATGTGATTTACAAATATTTATTTTATATATATAAATATTTTACAACAAGTTTTCCAATTATAGGAACAGGTTATTTTGTTTTATGTCTAACCTGAAAAAAAAATTATATCAGCTGTGCTGTTAATTAAGGATATAACACTTATCAGCTATGCTGTTAATTTTTGTCTCTTGCTATGCTAATTCACTTTCTCATCACTGACAGTTTCTATGCTCACAATGCTGACAGAAATGGTACTAATGTGTACTCATCTCTCTTAAGTCTGTTCTTCTTTGTTTGGTTCACACAACAACGGCAGAGTATCGTTCCTTTAGCCCACCCAAGACTGAGGGGGACCAAAGATGTAGAGTCTGGTCAACCTCTATGCTCCTGCGGAGTTCCAGGCAGCGGGATTGACTCGAACATACGATCTCAGTTTTTATGACACGACTGAAACCCTCTAAGATTCAACCGGCCAGATTTTTGACGCGACTTAGCGAAGTAGGCTGCAGGTCGATGCCCTCAGGTAAGCTCTAAATCAAGGTGACAGCTTCTTCCTCTTCAGTCGGTCGGTATCTCTGGCGTCGTCGTCTCGGTGATGTGTGATTATGCATAAAATCCGCCCGATTATATAGGTAGGTGAATTCTTAAGCAAGGCTTTCGGTTGGTTCCTGGCGGAGCAAGCTGATTGGTTTCCTCCGGTTTCGTCTTTTGCTCGTACAGCCTAATTTTATTCAGTTTTAATCCGCCATCTTGCGTGAACATGATGGCCGTTAATTTATTCTGTCTCAGAGACTGCTGAACGGTGCTCGTTGATTGGTTGAAGCAAATCTGTATCTCGACATAGTGATTAACAAAGTAGTGGGTTACACTCGTTTCACGACATAGCCCCCCTCCTTTCCTAGCTGTGACTTGTCATAGCTGACGTGTAAACCCCTGCTGTGGTTAATCCTTTTGCGTCTGTCCTTCCAGAGTACTAGGGTGTCGACTTAAAAAATCAGCTCCTACATTGTCTCTTCCCGGAATGTAATTCACGGTAAAGGAATAAGGCGCCAGAAGCAGACTCCACCTTAACAATCTCGAATTTAGCTTTTTAGATGCAGCCAAGAATGTTAAAGGTTGGTGATCGCTTTGGACAATGAAGTGTGTCCCATACAGATAAGGTGAAAATTTGTTGATGGACCAAATTAGAGCTAAACATTCTTTCTCTATGGTCGAGTAGTTCAACTCAGCTGCATTCAGCTTCCTACTGGCGTAGGCGACTGGTAAAAGTTCCTCCGGCTGGGCTTTTGATTTCTGCAAGAGAGTTGCACCAATACCTATACTGCTAGCGTCCGTCCTTAATACAAATTCCTGTGTGATATCGGGTAGTGTAAGGATTGGTTTGCTGGTGAGTTTTGCTTTTAGCTCTGTGTAAGCTTTTTCACAATCAGCATTCCATTGGATTTTATCAGGCTGTCCCTTTCTTCGTTAAGTTAGTTAATGGTGCACACAGAGAGTTAAAGTGGGGTATGTACTTCTGATAGAACCCACATAATGACACGAATGATCTCACATCTTTCTTCGTTTGAGGTCTGGGTGCCTTCTTTAACTTCTCTATATTCTTTGGGTCAGGAGACATATGACCTGTAGAAATAGTGTGACCTAAGAATTCCAACTCCTTACAACCGATATAGCACTTGGTTGGACGTGCAGTCAATCCAGTGGCTCTCAGTCTGTCAAACAACATGGAGAGCGCTACTATATGCTCTTCAAATGTGTTTGTAGCAACAAGAATGTCATCCATAAAGTTAGTGATATGGGGATTTTGTAGAGGTTCCAACAATTTCCTCATCATTCTTGAAAAGATACTTGGAGCATTTTTCAGCCCAAAGGGTAGTACATTAAACTCGTAGTGTCCGTCTGATGTACTAAATGCCAGCATTTTCCTAACTTCTGGTTTCACTGGTATTTGGTAGTATCCCTTGCTTAGATCTACCTTCGATAAATACCTAGCCTTACTCAGTGTAGAGAACAGCTGGTTGGTGTCAGGTAATGGGTCCACCTGAGATTCTGTGATCGCATTTAGCTTCTTGTAGTAAATACATACTGGTTGCTGACTAACCAAATTTTCCAAATGATCCAGGCCATGGTGTTCCGACAAATATCTTGTCGGGGTGGGATGTCTCTCGTCCCCTCTCTGTACAATACGGAGAGTTGCCATGGTTACTGGTGTAACAGTAGATTTTGTTGTGATTTCGTTTTCTCGTTATCACTGCTTCTACCTGTTGTTTTCTCTTGTGTATCTTCTTTGTGGGCCTACGTCCGCAACAATGCTTCCCTAGGTCCTGTAACTGGTCTACGCTTCTGAATGAGGTTACCTGGTTACATTCTGAACAGAATTTCATATACCGACTTATGTCTTCAATTATTCCTGGCCAGTAATATCGCAATGCTATATTTTGACCAGTGGCCCCTTTTCCTCTGTGGCCACTGCCTGATGTAGCATGCTCTTGCTCCATAATTTCCTCCCTATAGAATTTTGGCACTACCAGCTGTCCATGCCCTTTAGGTCCTTTTCCAGCTTGTCTGTAGAGTAGGCCATTTTCCATACAGTAGTCTCCTTTCTCTGGAGGGTTATGGGCCTTTGGCAACTTGCCAAAACAAGGCTTCAATGTGCTGTCTGCTGCTTGAGCCTTTTTCATCTCTTCTGGATGAGTATTGATAGGATTCTCCTCCATTTTCCTGGAGCTTTCCCTGGTCTGGACTGTTGCCATAACTACAGGTTTTATAGGTTCTCCAAGGAAAACATACCTACACCCCAAAATCAAAGGGTAAATAGGGTCGTCCATCACTGCTGCTTTGATTTCTCCTTCCACATAGCGAGATCTTATGTTGATTCGAGCTATGGGTAATGTCATGGTTCTTGCTCCCTTGATCGGTCCTCTGATTTCCACTGTTTCTGTGGTTATCTGGTCAGGACTCACTAGAGAAGAGCACACAACTGAATCAAAGTCCAATCCTGTGTCATATAAACACAGTACTTGAGTGCCATTCACGGTCACTTCCTCACAGACAGGGGGATGATGGAAGTCCTTCTGACTTACTGCCAGTTCATTCCTTCCCTGATTCCCTGTTGTAAGACATGCAGCATGATGAGGAGGATTCTTCCTTCTGCAGTCCGCAGTATTGTGGTTACTCATTAGACAAGTTTTACACCACTTTCCTTCCTTCCGATAAGGTGTCTTATCCGATCTTAGAGGGTTTTTGTCCTTTTGGTCAAATCTTTGTTTGTTCCTTGTGGTATGGTCCTTTTGTTCATATTTGGTATAGTTTTGTGATGATTTGAAGTTTTCACCCTGCTTCTTCTTATTTCCTAATAATTCTGTCTGAGCTGCTTGATATCTCTCAGCAACAGTTACAATATCTTCCAATCTCTCTGCTCCTTGTTCCATGATAAACTTCCTCATTTCTTGAGGCATGGACTCTTTCACTTGCTCCATCATTATAATTTCTTTCAGATCCTGACACTTTCCTAAACTACTCCATTTTTCCAAATAGGTTTCCAATCTAGCAGAGAATTGGTGATAGTTTTCTCCTGGAAGAAGTTTAGCTGTTCGGAATTTCTTTCTATATGATTCTGAGTTTTTTTCATATCTCACAAGCAGTGCCTGCTTCAGGATTTCATAATCTTCCTGGTCATCTCTTGAGAGCTTCAAATATACATCGTAGGCAACACCTCTCAATCCCTGAGATAGTTTAAGACTCCACTTTTCTTTCACTAAGCCATAGGTAGTGGCTAGTCTTTCGTATCTATCCAGGTACGACTCAATGGCGTCTTCTTTCTCAACAAATGGGTCCAGATGAAAATTCATGGCCCCACTTGAGGTGCTCTGGCTGGAGCTACTCTCTGAGTGAGGTGAGCTACCACCATTATTACCAGTATTTGCCTGAATTTCAAGCTCTTTTAATCTCAACTGATGGTCTCTCTCTGCTTGTAATTTCCTTTCCTCAGCTTCAATTTTCTTTGCCTCATTTTCAGCCTCCCATTTCTTGGCTTCAATTTCCAGTCTTTTGTCTTCTCTCTGAGCTTCCAGTCTTTTGTCTTCTCTCTCAGCTTCCAGTCTTTTGGCTTCTCTTTCAGCTTCCAGTCTTTTGGCTTCTCTTTCAGCTTCCAGTCTTTTGGCTTCTGTCTCTAATTGCAACTTTCTTTCTTCCCTATCCATGTGTTTGTCCACTTCTGTTGTGACATACTGAGTAAGAGCATCACCTGTCATGTTTAATTCCTTACCCATCTGCATGATCGCAGTCCTGAACTTCACTAGATCAGCCATGGCGTTACTTAGATAGGGTATGTAAATTTACTATAACCCAATTATTGTAATTAAACTTAATTAATTTAAATGAACAAATAATTTCCGTGCAACCTTGTGAGCATCAACTATTTACTGAGTACTAAATGGTACTCCTCCTAAGAAAACAATAAAAAATCCTATTATAGAATTTTTTTTCAAAAATTTGTTTCTTATGTTATCTATGGGTGGCACAAGATAGAGTGTAGATGGATGAATAGACTAAGTATGGCTCAAGATATACAGAAATATCACAGGAACGAGCCCCCAGTGTGGCGAGAGGTTTTATTTGGCTCTTGGATCAGTATAGTACTGACAATTACAGAAATAGAATTTCTGCAGAAAATGGTGAAGTCCCAGTGTCTGAGAGGACTACTGGTATCACAAATTAGTTACGGCTGTGAATGATCTGATCTCGAAACAATAGTAGAGAGGAGACCGACATAAAGCGCCACCTCCGCTGTGTAACTAACTGTGATATTAAAAAAAACAAGGAAACAGATTTTGCTTAACAATGATAAAATTGACAAGGCTTCAAATACAATTTCCTAAGTATTTATTTAGTATATACACTATCTACTCTTGTGCTGAAGGGTGAATGTTGAAAAAAATGGGATGTAATGGAATTGTAAGTTTACATGTGATTTACAAATATTTATTTTATATATATAAATATTTTACAACAAGTTTCCAATTATAGGAACAAAAAAATGATATCAGCTGTGCTGTTAATTAAGGATATAACACTTATCAGCTATGCTGTTAATTTTGTCTCTTGCTATGCTAATTCACTTTCTCATCACTGACAGTTTCTATTGCTCACAATGCTGACAGAAATGGTACTAATGTGTACTCATCTCTCTTAAGTCTGTTCTTCTTTGTTTGGTTCACACAACAACGGCAGAGTATCGTTCCTTTAGCCCACCCAAGACTGAGGGGGACCAAAGATGTAGAGTCTGGTCAACCTCTATGCTCCTGCGGAGTTCCAGGCAGCGGGATTGACTCGAACATACGATCTCAGTTTTTATGACACGACTGAAACCCTCTAAGATTCAACCGGCCAGATTTTTGACGCGACTTAGCGAAGTAGGCTGCAGGTCGATGCCCTCAGGTAAGCTCTAAATCAAGGTGACAGCTTCTTCCTCTTCAGTCGGTCAGTATCTCTGGCGTCGTCTCGGTGATGTGTGATTATGCATAAAATCCGCCCGATTATATAGGTAGGTGAATTCTTAAGCAAGGCTTTCGGTTGGTTCCTGGCGGAGCAAGCTGATTGGTTTCCTCCGGTTTCGTCTTTTGCTCGTACAGCCTAATTTTATTCAGTTTTAATCCGCCATCTTGCGTGAACATGATGGCCGTTAATTTATTCTGTCTCAGAGACTGCTGAACGGTGCTCGTTGATTGGTTGAAGCAAATCTGTATCTCGACATAGTGATTAACAAAGTAGTTGGTTACACTAGTTTCACGACAGGGAAACCCGAGGCCTGTAAACAGTAAATAAATATTAGACAAACATAAAGTTAAGCCACTCACGTCTGTTGTTTTTCTGTTGTCAGTTTTCTACTTCATTATTTCTTACGAGTGCCTGAAAACATACCTTTATGTTTGTCTAAGAAATAAATACAGCGAAAACAAAAAATACTTAGTGCCAATGACATGAGATGTGCACTTCGCTCTTTCACATTTATTACTTCTCAATTCGTCGTAAAAAGGTAGTGCAATCCTTCACTTTACAGCAATGCTGACTTCAATTTCAGTTTTAAGGAAAAGGCAGTTGTGTTTGGCTTGTTTTGTCTTCGATTTCCACGTGATCATCCTATTTGTTTCCATTGAGGTTTTTGCCTTCATGTGGCGGGGCACATGTCTTTCAACCTAGATCAAAGTTCGTTCTTTGTATCAGAGCTCAGATGACATTCAAAAATAAGTTATCCGAAGGGTAGTCTTGATAAAAACTAGGCTGTGGGATCACAATTCCACACGTAACATTGTACAAGGGGATTGACATAAGTCTTAGGCCTGACCATGAAGGACATGTCACAGAGAGCTGAAATTTTGTATAGTGTTTATTCCTTTTCAATATAGCCACCGTCTGAATTGACACACTTCTGCCGTCGCTGCTTGACCTTGAAAAGACCTTGGGAGTAGAACACCCTATTTTTCAAACTAAACCAGTCATCACATGCTAGTATAACCTCTTCATCGCCGTCAAAATGATTTCCTTTTAGCGGTTTTTTAAGATTTGGGAACAGAAAAAAGTCTGATGGAGCCAAATCTGGAGAATATGGTGGGTGTGGAAGAATTTCAATATTCAAATCGTTGGCTGCTAGCTGCACAAGCCGTGCTTTGTGAGAGGGCGCGTTGTCTTGAAGCAAAGGAAGATTTTGAGTGCGCGTTATCCCTCGTTTCCTGATCACAACCTTTCTTAGTTTGGTGAGAAGATCTGCATAGTACTGTCCATTAACTGTGTTGCCACGAGGCAGATAATCTTTCAAAAAGACACCTTTGCCGTCCCAAAAAACAGTCAGCGTCACTTTTCCTGCAGATTTCTGCGCTCTCGGCTTGACAGGTGTTAGGGAGCCCGGGGTTTTCCATTGCACGTTGGCAATTTTGGATTCGGGGTCATAATGGTGTACACAAGTCTCATCTACTGTCACCATGGACTCCAAAAAATTTTTGGACTGACACTTTTTGAGCAACTGTTGACAGCAATTTACCCTCGTTTGCTTCTGTTCACGTGCCAACAGTCGCGGAACCCAGCGCGCACACACTTTTCTCATGTTCAGTCTGTTGTGTAAAATTCTATAAACTGTTCTTCTGTTTAGTTTTACTCTACTAGCTATCTCCACAATTGTCATTTTTCGATCCTGGTCAATGATTTTCTTCACTCTTGTTCCATTTTCATCGTTGCGCTCTGAGGCTGGTCTACCAGATCTTGGCAGATCAGCAACATTTGAGCGGCCGCACTTAAACTGTTGACACCAGTTTTTTACCGAAGTATATGAAGGACAAGAATCACGAAACACTGGTTCCATCTCCCTGTGTATTTCTGTAGGTGTTTTCCCCTGAAACATCAGAAATTTTATCACAGCTCTGGCCTCCTTCTTTTCCATTGTTTTGTCAAATCTTTGGAGCAGCAGATCCGGTCAATAGGGTACATTGCGCCGTGTACCGTAGCAGGAAAACCCATTGAAGAAACAAACGTGTACTTCACACATTCAGTGCTAATATGATGAACTTTAAATGTGCCAAGTTTCATCTTCCTCCTGTGACTCCTTCATGGTCAGGCCCAAGACTTATGTCAATCCCCTTGTATCCGCGCTTTTTTTAAGCTCATTTTCGTCTAGGGTTAATATCGAAGTTTGTCCCAGTAATAACGTCTGTGAACGTTAATCATAAAAGCTCTTCAACCAGCCAACATTAATCATTGTGACGACGCATGTCCAACATTTACTTACTTACTTACTTAGTCGTTCCCCTTCTACCGTGAGGTGTAGAGGTTTGGAAGAGAGAGCGCCAGACTATCCTATCGGCTGTCTTCCTTTTGGCCTGGTTCCATTCTAGTCCTCGATCCTTCAAAGGTTGTCTAATGTTGTCCTCCCAGCGGACTCTGGGTCGTCCTCGGGGTCTGGATCCTTGGCTCTTTGTTTCCCATGCTTGTCGTGGTATCCGAATGTCCAACATTTAATTATATTTATTCCACAGTTTTCACAAGACAACAGCACGGCATTCTATGTAAGGCATTTTCCACGATACGCTTCTAGCATTCCAATAATAGTATCACATGATCCACTTTCCTCCATATACTTAAAATCTGAACACATCGAGTTATTATAAATCATTTCCCATTGAACATGTTCGCAAGAACTACCAGCTTGGTAGTATACACATATGACCCCAACAGGAAAACATCAACTCCCTTCTGTTTCTATCCCAACATGTTTACGTCATGTGCGAAGCACATATAGTGACAGTTCTTAATCGTGCCGCGCTTACCAGCACCATACTCTTGGTCATTCTCTGACACGTGGCGTGCAATAGCCAACGCCACATAGGCCTTGTAGCTTCTGTCAGCTAGCATCATGAAGCTCTAAAAAGGGCTAGTCCTGAAAAGGACTGCTAGCTCTAGCAGCGTTAATAAATGTTAAAACTTGAAAAGAACCAATAGAATCTATTTGTTAGCATGATGCCCTGACAGAGGCTACTTCTGCAAAGGACTGCTAGCTCTAGCAGCGTTAATAAATGTTACAACTTGAAAACGATCAAAAGAATCTATTTGTTAGCATGATGGAGCCATGACAAAGGCTAAGCCTGAAAAGGACTGCTAGGTCTTGTAGCTTTGATTAATGCTAATCCACGAAAAGGACTAATAGAATCTATCTGATAGATTTATGGAGCCATGAAAGGGATCAGCCCTGAAAAGTACTTCTGGCTACGCCAACGCTACACAGGCGTGCTCAGTGTTCGACGAATACAAACATGTAAAGTAATGCTGTGCAATATAACCGGTGTTGCCACTCTAGTGTTTGCTCTCATCAGCAGAAGATTAATTTACAGCTGGATTTTCGCTATCTAGCTTCATTCAGCCCGGACATTTGCTTCACTTGTGCCAGAAGGCCTGGCAGTTCTCACAGTTAAAATTATGTTTAAAAAATGTTCTTCGTCTAGACTTGGGCTGTCGACCAGAAGGACCGGTTGTATTCTCTTTGTTTGGCTTCTCCACTATGAAAAAAAAAAAAAAACACTGGACAGGATGTGGCTAGACATTACTTTATTGAAGGATTATGCTTCTTGTGGAGCTGTAAGGGAATAAATGAATGAAATAAGGGAATAAATGAATGAAATAAGGGAATGGGTGATAGAAAGTGGTCTTACTTTCGCAATCTTTTACGTGATGAGACAGCTGGGAATACAGATAAAATGACTCATTGAATTATCAGGGGAAAAAAAAGATTATACATTGCCTATTGCTCTTCTGTGACCGTGCTAACGGCACGAACATTGTGCTTGGTGCTGTTAACACGCTTCTTGACTCATAGCAAATAGTTGTCCAGGGAAATAACCGGGACAATGACGTAATGACTTGTATGTGTAATGTGAGAGATAAACTGAGATAATAAAGAGAGAGAGAGAGAGAGAGAGAGGGGGGGGGAGAAAGAAGAGAGAGAGAGAGGGGGAAGCACCGAAAAATCTAAACCCCCCCCCCCTTTTCAAACTGTTTCTTCATAGCATGTCTCTGTGTGGGTTCGTCTTCTCCTTCTTACTTACTTAGTCGTTCCCCTTCTACCGTGAGGTGTAGAGGTTTGGAAGAGAGAGCGCCAGACTATCCTACCGGCTGTCTTCCTCCTGGCCTGGTTCCAATTCCTCGGTCCTTCAAAGATTGTCTAATGTTGTCCTCCCAGCGGACTCTGGGTCGTCCTGGGGGTCTGGATCCCTGGCTCTTTGTTTCCCATGCTTGTCGTGGTAGCCGACCTTCTCCCATTCTGCAGACATGGACAAACCATCTAAGTTGGGACTGTTCTACTTGGGTCTGCAGGGGGTGGGATTTTAGGCCTTGACGTATCGTCTGGTTGCGGACCATGTCTCTTCTTGTTACTTCAACCACCTTCCTCAGATACCCCATTTCTGAGGTTTGGATCTGGCTTTTATGGGTTGTAGTCATTGCCCATGACTCACATCCAAATGTCAAGACTGGGACATAGGTGGAGCGGTATACAGCCATCTTCGTTTTCTTACCAACCTCTCTCTTGCTGAGGAATCATCGATTTATGGCCTGACAAAGTCTCCCAGGTGCTGCTTTTCGAGTGGCCAACTCTTCTTTGATGCCTCCCTTTCGGTCTATAATAGCTCCGAGGTATTTAAAGTGGTCGACCTGCTCCAGGACCTGTTCTCCCAGCTTAATCTGATGTCTTCTTTCTTCTCGTAATATCACCATGGATTTTGTTTTAGAGCTGCTTATGACCATCCCTCTCTTCTCCAGCTCTTCCTTCCAGACTTGCAGGTTGGATTGGAGATGTGCCTCTGATTTAGCAATCAGGACAACATCATCAGCAAATGCCAGCTCTGAAATACAGACCTGTCTCATCTTCCAGTACCCCATTGAATACTTTCTTGTTCTCTCCTTACATGCCTTGATAACATCGTCCATGAGGAGTATGAAAAGATAAGGTGACAGGATATCACCGTGTCTTACCCCAGTGGTGCACCCGAACTCTTCTGACTTATGGTTTGCTGTCCTCACATAATTTCTGCAAGACTTGTAGAAGCTCTGTATAGCATGAATCAGAGGTGCTGGAATGTTCTTCCTTGCCAAATAGTCCCAAAGTTTGCTCCAGGGGACCCTGTCAAACGCCTTTTCCAGATCTATGAAACAAAGATGGATCTCACTCTTATACTCAAGGGCCTTTTCACTCAGCTGTCTGAGTGTGAAGATTAGGTCTTGAGTACTTCGGATTGCTCGGAATCCGCACTGGACCTCATCCAACTGTGGCTCAGCTAGGCGTCGGAATCTCTGCTCTAGGATTCTAGAGTAGATTTTACCAGGTTCACTGAGAAGGGATATGCATCTATGGTTTCCACATTGTCGATTGTCACCCTTTTTGAAAATTGGTGTTATGACGGCAATCTCCCAATCCTTTGGTATGGTCTTGTTGCACCACGCTGCCTGTAGGACCCTTAAGAGTAATAGGTCGCCTGATGCTCCCATGCACTTAACCATTTCTGGTGTTATACCATCATGCCCTGCTGCTTTGCCCATCTTGATTTTCTCCAGTGCTGCCTTCAGTTCTTCCATTTTTATGTCATCTTCACCATCATAGGTTTTCTCTTCTGTGCTAGTGGTTATCATTTCTGATGCTTGACCTTGCTCACCATCCAGGAGTTCTGAGAAATATTCTTTCCATCTTTCTATTACTTCCTTCTTGGCAGTAGGCAATTTGCCTTGCTTGTCCTTTATAAATTTGAGAGGGCATTGTTTTTCCTTTAGCATGTTCTTTAGGGTCTTATAGAACAATTTCTGGTTTTCTTGCGCATCTTTTTCTAGCTTTTCTCCAAATTCTTCACAGGACTTCAGTTTTGCTGCTAGCACCTTGTTCTTTGCTTCTGTTCTGAGTGTCACATATTCTCTATATTTCTCCATTTGTCCTGTTGTGTTTTTAGCTCCTAAGTATTGTTTCCATGCCTTTTTCTTCTCTCTTATTTTCTCTTTGACTTCCTCTGTCCACCAAGGTGTCCTCTGTCTCTTGTTCCCAAGTCGGACTTCACCACATGCTTCTGCAGCAGCTGTCTTTATGATGTCCTTGAATTTAAGCCAGAGGGTTTCCGAGTCATCAGGTTGTTTTTCTGTGTTGATCACCGCTACAGCAATAAGCCCCTGATATCTGGTCTTAATTTCTGGCTTTCTCAGCTTGTAGGTCTTAATGCTCATTTCTACCGTTCGTTTACTTAGTTTCTTCCGTGATGTTTTGCAGTTCCTAGGCTGAGCAACTCTTTCAGTTGTTCTTTTGATTGTAAGCAGGTAGTGATTGTGAGGAGTTACTGTGATTTTATTTTCCACAGGCCCCATTCTCTTTCTGCCGGTAATTATGTCCTGTAATTAATTGAGTTTAGTTTTCTTCTCTTGGTAATTAATTGCGTTTTCAGGAGGGATTATTGTCGGTTTTAATTTTAAGATTTGCACCAGTCTTCTCTTCTCTAAAGTAATTGCGATCACGTAGGCTTTTCGTTGTAAAATAATGGCGGTAAATTTGTATTGTATTAGGCGCTTGAGTATTATTAGGCTGGGTATACATTTTCCGACGCTAGTAACCCCTACCCGGTAAATCGATGGGTGGGTGTTGAACCTCTACCCAGGTACGTAAAAACGGGCGCTACAACGAATCAAAGTTAATTTTGCTCACGCCAACGGTAGTAACATTATCTAACGTGACGCAATATAGAGGCCGGTAGAAGTAATAAACATGAGTCAGGTATTATCTTTCGATATGATTGGCCGGGGTCAAGTTTTAACAAATTGCGGCAAGATTATTGGTTTAAGAGAGACGCCAAGCAATGACGTACGGCGTGGGTTATAGCGTGGCTTTTTAAATGATATATACCCGCGTATAGTCATTAGCGGGTCTCTTTGTCTCCAGAATTATCAGCCGTGAAACTACGTCATTATCGCTTGCTCAAGCTAGAGAGATTCGGTAATTGGGTATGTCCATATTTTAATTAGCGTCGTACTTAAAGTTCGTTTCTTAATAGAATCTTAGCCTGATCTAACAAAGATGTCTTCGGGGAGTTTAATTAAAGTTAATTTAGCTTGAAGTGCCATCAATTGCTATCTTATAGAAATAATAAATGTAAGTGTGCATATAATTTTTTTCTACGATAAGCTAGTACTATCTTTGGTTGGTGTTGAGGCTTTGAGATATTAACTGTGTGAGGTTTAGCTCTTAGATACACGGGCGCTCTGTAGTATGTAGAGTGTTGTGTAAAATCACAATTTGATTTTGATTCTTTGCGGTGTAAATACGCTAGCGTAATTGTGTACGTTAATTGATTGTGTAATTAATATTATTGAAATGGGAATTAATATTTCCTCATCCTTGATTTATGATACCTTGCAGCGTATATACGCTAGTGTAGTCGTGTAATTTTAATTAGTCGGGTATTTGCTAGCGGGCTATTTTTGTAACGTAGTTAGAGTGAGGGATGTAATTAATTTTACGGAGATGGGATTTAATTATTCCCAGAGAGGTCTAATTTATTTTTGGGTTAAGCGGTGACTCACCAGGGTCAGTCTATAATATAAAGTAGGGCCAGGAATTTTACCGTAGAGGATTTCCCTCAGTGAATGAATTGTTTTGACGCCTGCGGCTAGATTTAAGTAATAGATTAGGTCAGCCCGTGTCTGGGAGTTTACTTACCAGACCGATATTTACGGTAAAGCGGGGAGAGAGAGAAGAGGAGGGAAGTGTATGGTAGTATGACCTTTGGGTGGAAATATTTGTTATCGCTTGTGCGTAGATGGGTGTAGGGGATAGACGGAAGATGTATTTATGGGAGTTATGTGTTAGAGACTATTTTGAAGTTGTTGTACATTAGTTTTTATTTCTTTGTTTACAGCATTTTTCACGGCACACAAGGAGGGGTGCAAAATTGCCTTACAGCTTGCCAAGATATTCGGCCTTCTCAGGAGTAGAAGGGTCGAGGCATCGCCAGAGGGGAAATAGAATTGGTGACGCGGTAGTTACCGGCGCCAAGTACGTCTGCACCAGTAAAAGATAGCAGTTCTCTTGCAGTGAAGCCCCCATGCTTCAGCGGGAACGGGTTCGTCTTTAAAATCCAGAGCTCTCAGCTTGTTATACCACTCCTAAAAGGCACGTGGCCTGGAGGTTGGGTGGTTACGTAAATTCGGCCATAATAAAGCCGACGGTCCTAAACCCTAAGAGGGATAACAGGGCAGTGAATTTAGTTTTTCGTCAGCAGTGAAGCATCTACATTCCGAGTCAAGTACCTAAGTCTAAAAGCGCAAGTCATCAGCTACAATATTCATGGGAGGAGATAGGGTCAACATTCCTTCCGAATGCTTTAGGGAGGAGAGACAGAAGTTGTAGAGTCAGATAGTCAGAGCAGAGGATAGCCTCTGTGGTTGTACTGAAGAAGTCCGTTAGTGGATCAGTATTTGTGATTTGCAGTGTAGGACTTTTAGAAAGTCAGTCAGATTGTGTGTAGACAGTTAGTTACGTCTGCAGCCGGACAGTGGTGTTAGATTTAAATAATTTAGAATAGGATAGTTAGGAGCGGTGGCTCTTACTTAGAGACCCCACCAAGTACAGTGTGTGTACTTCTTAAATTCTTTTTCCCATACAGGTTGCAAGAGTGGGTGAAAGGGTTGGGTTTCAGTATCTGTCATTTTTAATTGTTTGGTTCTTTTCAGGTGTGCGACCTCACACGATATTCATTTTGATGAGTTATTATTTTGTTGTGTAAATAAACGATAAACTGTATACTGGATCAGGTTCTTTCTATAACTATACTATACGTATATGTTGTCTTTATAGTTGTGGTTGTGGACTTTTAGTGAAACATTATTTCCTTTATGGTAGTCAGAGGTGGTGAGTCTATAGCTCTTAGTGAAGTCACGAGTGGCGAGAAAGAGTCAATCTCGGTTCTCACCCTCGAAGCTATAAGTCTCATCTTTCCACATTCACTGTCATTCTCATACAAATCTATCTTCTCAGACTTTCTCATACTAGGGTCTTGTCTTAGACAAACTCTATACTTAAATACACTTCGTGACAGTGATCACTTCCAATCTCTGGCCCCCTCCAGACTCTAGCATCAAGGACATATTTGAATGAGCTCCTCCTAACTATGGCATAGTCGATCACTGACTCATTCTTTGTTGGTTCACATCTAGTGTATGCATGTATACGCTTATGGGGGAACTTTGTGTTTGTAATGATCAGATTCTGCTCAATGCAGAATCTAAGAGTCGCTTTCCATTGTGATTAAGAGTATCTTCTCCATATCTTCCGATAACTATACCCCATCTAGCATGGTCATTTCCAACTCTGGCATTGAAATCTCCAAGCATGATAATTTCATCTAGGGGCAGTCATCCACTGTCCTTTGAAGCAGCTCGAAGAATTCCTCCTTGACCTCTGCTCTCTCATCCTCATTTGGCCCATACACTAAGACCAGGTTGACTATGGTTTCTCCTTCTTTTAGTTTTACAACCATAATGCGCTCCGAGGCAAAGTTCCATCCCTTGATATTATCTTTTTGGTTTTTGGCCACAATGCAACCCACGCTCCCTTTAGCTCTTTCAGATGTGGGTACACCCCTGTAGAGCAGCGTGTTGCCATCGAGATCCACGACTCCTTGTCCGTTTTTCATTGTTTCCGTTATAGCCAGGATTTCTAGGTTTGCTTTCCTCATCTCTTCCACCAGCTCCTCTTCTTTCCCAGCTATACTTCTTGTGTTCCAAGAGGTTTTCTCTCTTGTAGTTCTCGTAATCATGATTTAAAGCAAACAGGTGACTGGCCTGTTGTGCCTTTGCATGGTGGAGGGGCTGCCTCCTTACGGCCTCCATGCAGACCGCCCCCCTCCTTTTTCAGCCGGGCTTGGGACCGGCCTAGGCGGAGTTGTCTTCTTCTTCTTTAAGTACAATGTTGGCAGGCGTTAGCAATTATGTCTATCCACAACCACATGTCCCCAGCGCTTGTTATCAATTCTTTTGTTGACTTCTTGCCACGCCCACGACGTCAGACTGGTCAGTAACTCTCTTTGTCGCCCTCCATCTTTTTTCCCGTCAGTATTTCCCGTTTGTCACGACGTATTCCAACGTTCTTCTTCTCATAACATGCCCAAAGAAAGTGGTGTGCTTCCTTCTAATATGCGCAAAAAGCTTCCTTTGCGCAATGGCTTCATCCGCTTTACGCTTTGTTTAGCTGTCTATGGTATTTTTAGTATTCTTCCTTAATACCACATCTCTGTGGGTCCACGGATTTTCCTACTTGACAACTAATTATCCATGACTCTTACGTTGGTCAGGATTGGTTTTAGATAACATTGAAGAACACTCTTTCGTTTTGTCATTGATAAAGATTTATTGAATTAATTACTCGTCATTATATTAAACGTTTGCTTGTCTACTCTACTCGTCACACCTGAGATGCATCTTCCATCTGATGTTTTTGGTATACCCAGGTATGTGGATCTGCTGGCTGGTTTTTAAAATGTTTCTGTGAATGATAAGACATTATAATCTGCCTACTACCTAACGCCCATGGTGCGCTGGAAAAGTAATCAGCGGACCTATCCTTTAGGGCAGGGGTCGGTAACCGGTCTATCTTGAACTGCCAGTAGATCACAGGGGAATATTTGGTACATCTATAGGAGGCAGAAAAAAAGGGTGGGGGGGGGGCAGGGGAGAGAATAATTTTTCACTAAAGTAAATTGCGGACTAACCCTTGCATTCTGGCACTTAAAACTGCGGTGTCCCCATGTTTAAAAGTACTTTCACAACATTCCCAGTGAAAACTGGCAAGCTAGCGTAATAAAGTGCACATTAGTCGTGAAGTGTATAAGATAGGGATCGTTCTTTAGTTTAAAGTGAAGGTGGCATTCGGTAAAATATCAGTTAGCTTGAACATACATACCATCGCTCTGTTGATGGACTTGCATGAAGCACACGGTATGGCAGAGACAGAAGTTATAAAAAGATCTGCATTTATGTCAAATTCTAAATAATCTGAATGCTTACAACAGACATGATTTTATCAAGGTAAATCTTTAGAGAACGCTTGTGGTTCTAAAGGAGATCATCACAACTCCTGGGTTACCGACCTAGTGGCTGCTCTTTACAAGACAGTTTGTTGCCTACCCTGCAGTGGCGTACTTAAAGTATTTGGCACCCGGGGCGGATCCTACCTTTCGCACACACAGAAAAATATGTATGCTTGCAAGTAGATTTTTAACAGTACACCACTGCTACCCTGTTCAGTCATTTTAGTTTTTCACTAGTTGTGAGCACAGTATTTCATTTCATTTTGTTGGATTGCGGTAATTTCAGGTCGTTACAGTATCTTACTTTATTGTGCTCTTAAGATTCACAAATAAGAATTAATATTTATTATTACTATTAACTCATATATCAAGACAGTTCTATTGTATGGTTTTGTGAAACATTGAGAACATTAAAAACAACAACCAAAAAGCTACAGACGTTTATTAATAGGTGCTTGCGTAGAATAGAAGGATTGTAATGGAGCAACAAGGTCACCAGTGTGGAAATGATGGTAAAAACTACAAGTACCAGTGAAGCAAGATATGAGAAGAGGACGTTGGCGATGGATAGGACATACATTGAGGAAGCCTGGTGATAATATTACAAGGCAATCCTTGTTCGGGAATCCTCAGGGTAGAGAAGCAGAGGTAGACCAAATATACATATAGAAGAGAACTGGAGAGAGAAACGAACATGATGTGGAAAACAAGGAAAGAACATGAGCTGATGGCACGTGACAGGAGGACTTGGCATGTGTTTGTTGAAGGCCTATGCTCCATGGTAAGGTAATGCGTGTAGATTGATTATGATTCAGTGCATGTCATCCCTACCCCGCTCACATGGATCCGTCTTCTACATTTCGATCCATCCATTATTGTTACTTCCATTCTAAGGTTATATGCCCGTACTTCTGGTTGATAGGATAGTTGTTGAAAAGATGTCACAAGAACAACCTTATTTATTCTTTGTTTGTTTCATATTTTTCTTTCGCTTGTCTATTCCAACTATCTCAATTTTCTTTGTTACTTATAAGATGTTTAGCGTTCTATCAGCTGCTATTCTCGTTCTATCAGCTGCTATTTTCAAGCAGTTCATTCTATACACAGTGAATTTTCTTTGTGATTCTAAATAACAGAGTAGCAGCCATGGAGGAACAGCGACTGTTTACCCCCGAGCGGAAACATATGTTGCTTTTGTGTCGTTGTTCAGGGTGGCCAAAAAAGGTGGGAATATTTCTTTTAGTGATGGATGTTGGGAGTTTCGCAAGTTGCTGAACTTAGTTAAGAATAAAGTGTTTTGTCTTGAAAGTAATATGTAGAGATAGTTTGTTACTTGTGCTTTGGTACATGAGCGTAAATCATAATTTAGTTATTTTAGATGAGAAGTAGTGTATGAGAATTCTGTTTGCAAGAAACATGAAAAATAGTGAGTGTTCTAAAGTAACCGTGCTAAAAAGGTGATCAGGGAACAGTTGTCTTGGATCATGGGGAAAAAAAGTCGGGGGTGAGAGTTTAATTGGTCATTGGGCGTTACGTTAGGCAGTGTTTTGCAGAGCAGTCACTTGTGTTACTTTGAGTGACAATTTGGTACCATGAAGTGAAGCATTTTAATCTATATGACAATGAAGAAATAAATGTCTTAAGTAAGAAATGTTCCTCACAGATATTACAGTACTTGCACTGTTGTGACCTATTTCAAAGGCAGAATACAGAGAAACGGTGCGACTGTATTTGGTAAATCAAGCGATAACATTTAATTGAGGTGTTATCTGGTCTGATCGAGGCTCATGCTAAAACTGAAAAACTGTTATAAGATGAACTAAATATTAAGTTCAGTATTGATGCACTCACAAGACACTTGTTGAGATGGAGGTATGTCACGAGATTTACTCCCCTTCCTCTGCAGCGAGGGTCCAATAGTGGCCACAATTCAGAGTATCTACTGAAGGTCTTCAAAGGTGTCTACCTTTCTCTCAAGATTACTCTTGGCAGAGATGTGCATTGAAGAATAGTACTTAAATTCTAGGGAGCCTCATAGGAATTTAAGAAATCAAGTACTCTGGCTGATAGAATTCAGGCCGTGTAAACTTTCTATCTTCCCTGACCTTCTATGAGTTAAAATTTTGCTCGTTTTGGTGTGCCCCCAACTGAATTAACTCAGTAAAATATTACTTTAATAGCTCTGTTATAGGTATTTAAAATGACTGAGACATCCAGGTGCAGTTCACTCAAAATGACTAAATCAACTATAAATTTGTATATATACAGATAACAAAACTTAATAGCCACTTATTGTTAACAAATGAAAAATAAATAAGGGTGGGGTGAATTAGATAGTCTTTAAAATTTTATCACTGGGAATGATCTGGATAGTGTGTTTTCTCTTTCAAATTTTATTTAAAATAAAAAGAGTTCACTCGGCAGCTTTAAGCGGGTACTTAGCTGCCAGTAAGATGTCGGTTGGTTTCTGCTCCAGCCCATGCTTGTTCCTTGCAGGATATGGACTGGTTCACTCTCTTCACTGGTCAAGTCTGGTGGCCGCAACACGTCTTTTGTAGTATCGTGGAGTAATTACGAAGATGGTCCAGCGTCTGTTAAGACCCGTCTGCTGTTGGTGTCTAACTTTGACTGAAGGCCACTTATACCACTCACTTGTTCCACAGATAGCACCACCAATTGGTACCACCGACTAGTATCATGAAATAAGAGAGAAACAAATAACCCCTCTCCCCCGAGTATTGGGTTTCCTGACACAAAAATGAGGTATCCTCTCCCCCTTCCTTTTTCATTCCACCATCCCATCTGCCTCAGAACTTTACCCCCTCTGAGTATTAATGTTAATCCCAGTAAGCGGAAAACATCCATTGCATTTATATTGAACATGTACACATTTACATTTGCACGGGTTGAAAAGGTTAATATAATATTTATGTACATCACTTCTGTTATCATCCACTCCCTGCTCCATATGGAACTTGGGACTACCTCTGCTTTTAGTTCTCTATGATAATCCCGCATAAAGCAGTCACCAGGTCTTGTAGTAATATGTAGAGATAGTTCATTGTCGCAGAGTGAAGATAATTTGCCTATTTGAAATTTTCTGTCCATCCTGTATATTGCTTTATTTTCTGTCTACCCTAAGTTTCTAAAAAAAAATGTTTCTCACGCACTTAACTCAGGTGAAGATTCGGTCAACCGGATTTTCCAGACTCGTCTGTCTAGAAATTTATGGCCTGTCTTCTTCCTCATTGTTAATACTTTGAGCTCGGAACCCACAGCACGTACAAGTGACATTCAATATGCAAACTAATTTGCAGCGAGACTTTTGCTATTGTGGGAACGTTTAAAATGTAGCGGGTAAATCGAAAATAATTCTTTCTTTAAGAAACTAGTTTTTAGACTTCACTGGTGAGAAGCATACTGGAAGAGTAAGACGCATTTCTTAGTCTTGTAAAGTAAAACTGTGCATAAGGGAGACTTGAGTTAAACACACATAGTGCCCTCTAGTTTAACTTACAGACTATCTATAAATTCCGGAGCGGATTTATGCAGTGCAAAGTCTTGTCTCGTATTGCTGAAAAGAGGTTACCTTTGGCCAGTGGCCATATAGTCCTCGTCCACCAGTCACAATAATTCCCTTCAATCATTTCAATCATTTCAATTACTTCAATTACTGCAATTATTGCAACGATTCTCAACACCAGATATTACCCTTAACAACCATTACCCTACCATACTCCACCCATTTTAACCCTCCATCCCACCTTTGGAAGCAAATTCGTTATCTGTGGATATCGCATCAACTGTGGATACGTTACATTTTTCTTGGATTTATAAAAATCGTGTTCAGATTCTGTGCCCTTTGTGGATACCTTATTCGAACAGTGAAGTTAATTTCAAGCATTGGATTGCGATATATTTTTCCAAGAGAACCCCAGGATATAAGTTGTTTCCAACATTCACACCAAAGGAACAAAGGAACAAACATTCATTTACACACAAACAGTATTTCACATATTTTCCAGCAAAAGCCTATCAGGCCTGCCTGGAACTTTACTAACACAATTCATTCATAATCCATTTTGTTCACTACTTGTGTAATAATTTTTTTTTCTTCTTTAAAATCATCAAATTGTTGTGAATTTGTTTTCTAGTGATAATCTTTACTATATTTTTGCTGTAAAATCCTTATTGGTTTATTTACATTTCTAAATTGAAATAAATTGAGTTAACCTCGATAGGATTGTTCGTTCAGTTCAGACTACCAAATCCTCAATCTACCTTTACTCCTTTACCCTACTATTTGTGAGTGACACAGTGTGTGCAAAAGAGTAATATTGTCGCCAGAGAAAACAAGAAGAGCTGTGTGTGTGGTTTTCTTAGTGAAGAACTCACTGACTCAGCCTGTGCCTTCTGCCTATCTCTCTTGCGCACCACTATCACACGTCCGTGTGCACTATTGTCCATCACGCCTATACAGCTGTCAAGCTTACCTACTATTAATTATATTTTCATGCGACAAATATTGGGGGCTCGTCCGGGATTGAATTTCTTGATTCTTATTTCACAGTGACTACAGGGAATCTTGTCTTTAAATTGTTCTGCAGAAACTGTAAGGAATCTTGAACTATTAGTCAATACTGTGGACTATAATTTTATAACGCCCTAGACAACGACACTTCTGGTAGTATCTGAACAGAACAATTATAATTTTAAAGTAACAGAACGTTGCTGTCACTAATTTAATTCAGGGTTATTTAATTACGTTAAATAGTTAACTAAGGTAATTAAGTGGTACATTTAACAGGCAGTAGAGTGTGTATGTGTGTGAGATATTGAAGGGAATTGTTTATACTTGAGTATTACTCAAGTGATGAGACCTTAATTCAGCAGTAATAAGGAATTGTCAAAAATCCAATTATACTAAACTTCCATTAACGAGTTACATTACTTCATAGAATTAATAGTACTCCCTGGGGCTTAGTAAATTGATTATCAGTTAGTTGTATTGGTTTGTTGTATTACAATACTTCATAGAAATATTAGTAATACCTAGAAACTAGTGTAACATACTGAGAGAGTGTAACAACCTGCACAGAAATATAGAAAATGACTGATTTACTAAAACTAAGGATGGGTCTTTTAAAATACACTAAAGAGGTTGGAATGAGTGAAGAAGAAGGTAATGCATTCATAGAGGCCGAAATAGAAAAACAAAGAGAAGAAAACGAAAGGATACGGGCTCATGAGTTCCGGCTCAAAGAATTAGAGGTTCAAAATCGTCCCGCTTCTCCCACTAACGCTTCATCACCTGACAACGCCTCTGCTGGTCTAGCACTCAACTCACCTGCAATGACTTTCCTAATGGAAAAATTTTGCGAGCGAAATGAACAAATTGATCTGTTCCTGGATAGATATGAGCGAACTGCTTCATCGTATGGCCTGCCCAAAAGCATGTGGAATCTTAAACTTTCTCAAGGATTAAGAGGGACGGCTTACGAAGTTTTTACAAAATTAACCCCAGCAGAACAGAATGATTATGACGCTCTCAAGCAAGCACTGTTACGGCGTTTTCAGCTTACAGCCGACAATTACCGAAAGCGTTTTCGCCGATCTCACAAAGAAGGAGGAGAAAAATTTGGCCAATTTGCTGCTAGGATTGAATCATATCTCGAAAAGTGGCGCGATTTGGAAAAATTTCCTAAGACTTACGAAGGATTACATGAACTCTTCTTGGTAGAGCAAATCAAGGAAACAATGTCACCAGAGATGAGAAAGTTCCTAGTGGAGCACGGGGCAGACCGACTCAAACCAATCCTTACGTTAACAGAAAGGTTTCAAAATGCTATAGCAGAGACTCAAACCTTCAAACGGAAACCTGCTGAACTTCAACCTAAACCAATCACCCAGCCCACCCAAAATCAGCGATCACAGGTAAACGCTCCAACGCAAGATACACGCAGAGACCGGTCAACTAACTCAAACACGAAAAATGCACAGGAAAACCCCCCTTACTTCATGAGGAGGGAGAGGAAATATTGTCATCATTGTAAGCAGACCTCGCACAATACAAAAGAATGTAGAAATCGACCCAGCCCGCACTTGGCGGCGTGTTTACTAGGAGACGCACCAGAACATCGTCAAGACAGAACAAAATGTGGTAAACCAGAACGGAATTCTGTAACGGATCAGATTATCGCAAACGGGAAATTTGTGCGCTGTCTTTATGACACAGGATTACAGTTTGACTGTATAATCGCTTCATATTTGGTCACACCTGAGCAGATAACCTCGGAGACAGTAGATCTGTGTGGAGCCGTGAAAGGAGACACTCCTATGACATTGAAAATAGCAAACGTTTATATCGATTCAAAATTTGTTAAAGAATGGATTCGAGCTGCCATTATGGAGAATCCAATCTATGATGTAATTCTTGGATGTCGCTATGTGTTCTTGGGGGAACCAAGAAAACATCTGATAGCTGCAGCAGTAACTACAAGAGGTCAGGCGAGGACAGAACAGGAACCAGGACCAGTGACAAACCTGCTACCACGGGAATTAAAGGATGCTCAACACAAGGATCCAACACTGGAACCATGTTTTAAGAAACTGCCACTTGCCAGTAACCCGTTGAAAAAGGGAAACTTTTATTCAAAATCGGGATTACTATACCGTAGGTCGGGCAACACTGGACAAGAACATAGCCAGTTGGTTGTTCCAACTACTTATAGGTCATAAATTTTAGAGATGGGACACGCTCTTCCTTTTAGCGGCCACATGGGACAAAATGCTACCATGCAAAGAATAGCAGCGCACTATTACTGGCCTGGGATGAACGGGGACATCATCCGATTTGTGAAATCCTGTGCGCAGTGCCAAAGGGTGGCACCAAGACACTGGACACCCCCTGCTTCATTGGGGGAAATGCCTATTGTCGGTACTCCGTTCGAAAGAGTAGCTGTAGATATAGTAGGCCCACTCTTAAGAACAAAGCGGAGAAATTGTTGTATTTTGACTCTAGTCGACACCTGTACTATGTGGTCAGAAGCAGTGGCGCTCCCTTCTTCTGATTCTGTGCATGTCGCAGAAGCGCTCGTGAGTATTTTCACAAGGCTCGGATTTCCACAGCAAATACTCACTGATAATGGATCGCAGTTTAGAGGACATCTGATGGAAGAAGTCTTTAAGATCTTCCGTACTCAGCATATCCACACCTCACCCTATAATCCACAAGCAAACGGACAGGTAGAGAGATATAACGGGACCCTCATCACCATGCTGCGAAAATTAGCACAAGAAAGACCAGAAAACTGGGACTTATTCTTGCCGGCTGCCTTATTTGCCTATAGGGAAGTGCCGCATGCCTCCACTGGTCTACCTCCTGCAACATTATTACTTGGACGGCCAATAAAGGGACCCCTGGAAGCATTGCTTAGGTCTTTAACCGACCAGAAAGCAGACGAATCTATTGTATCTGCATCAAAATATGTGCAAGAACTAAAGGAAAGGTTAAAGATAGGTTGGGAATTAGCCAACACTAACCTCCGACAAGCTCGTGCCAAGCATGCAAAACGGTACAATAAGACTGCGAAGGAAAGAGTACTACAACCTGGAGAGAAAGTACTGCTGTTACTCCCAACAGGGAATAACAAACTTCAGATAGGATGGCAGGGACCATTTGAAGTACTCGAGAAAATCTCTCGAACAAACTACAAAATCTCCATACGAGGGAAGGAAAAGATTTATCATGTTAACTTACTTAAAAAAAAAAATCAGATTGATCATATATGCATAAACAAGAAGTTTAGATCATCATTGCAGGATGTAAAGGTATATAGAGGAGCAGATGTGGCATCAGATCACCATCTTCTGATAGCCAAAGTAAAAATGAAACTCAAGAGATATAAATAATAATAATAAATTCTTTAAGCACCAAACACGGCGCATAAGGCAGAAACCAGTGCTCTCCAGGTTGTTCGTTGTGACGCCACTCCTCTTAGCTCTTGCACATTATTTAGGCCCAACGTTCTTCCTTCTCTTATTATTGTTCTTCTGAGTGTTTTTCTTTTGGTCTTCCTTTTTTCCTCTTACCCTCAGGAACCCAAGTGAGCGCCTGTAGTGGTATTCTGTTGTTTTGCATTCGTAGGACATGACCGATATATGACCATCGTCTTTTCCTTATATAGTCGGAGACATATTTCTGCCTAGAGTCTTCTCTTATTTGTCGATTAGTCTTGAATTCTTTCCAACTGATGTTCATGAGTTTTCTAAGACATTTGTTCTCGAATGTATTCAGCTTGTTCTCCAATGATTTTGTTATTTTCCAACTCTCACAGCCATATGTTAACACTGAGATAACATTTGAATTAAACAGACGAAGCTTGGTATGTATATTCAATGATCGTAATTTCCAAATGTTAGATAATCTATTGAAGGCGCTAGCTGCCAAAGCAATTCTAGTATGGATTTCTCTTGTTGTGTCACCATCCTGAGTCATTTTACTGCCTAAATAATTGAAACTTTCAACTTTCTGTAGTTTTTCCCCGTTCAAGATGATATCAAAGGTCTCGTTAGAAAAGTTCATAGCTTTAGTTTTAGAGGCATTTATTTGGAGACCTATTTTAAACCGAGAGATGACACAAATTATTTATTGCTTCTTGGGATTGTCTTGGTGTTGAACTTAAGAATGCTACATCATCTGCGAAATCCAGGTCCCCCAGGAATTTTCCATTTGTCCATTTTATACCCAATTGTTCATTGTGGGTATAGTTTCTCATAACCCAATCAATAGCTATTCCAAAAAGTAGTGGTGACATAATACAGCCTTGTTTCACCCTGTTTCTACCGTAAACCATTCTGTATTCCCTTTATTTGTTCTAACACAACATCTTGCATTGTCATATAGCGCTTTGATTATATTCACATATTTTGTTGGAAAACCATAGATTGTAAGTATCTTCCACAATGATGGGCGGTGTAGACTATCAAAGGCTTTTTGAAAATCGACGAAGGTGATAATAAGTGGCGATTGCCTTTCCACTGATTCTTCTATAATTGTTCTTAGTGTGAATATTTGATCAATACATGATCGTTTCGGCCTGAAACCCGCTTGTTCTTCTCTGATCTTTTCGTCAGCATGCAATTTAAGTCTTTCTAACATCATGCAACATAATAATTTTCCAGGTACCGATAATAGAGATATACCACGCCAGTTATTACAGTCTGATAGATCACCTTTCTTCGGTAACTTTACAATAATACTGTCTTTCCATTGTTGTGGTGGTTGTTCTTCTCTCCATACTTCATTTATAATATCTAAAATTCTCAAGAGGTTGTTGTCATTAACTGCTTTAATCATTTCCCCTGAAATTTCGTCAACTCCAGCAGCTTTAAAATTTTTTAATCTTTTAACGGCTTGTTTGATCTCGTCCAGCGTGAATTCATCGCAAGTTATTGGCAAGGTGGTTGTGGGTGTTTCATTATTAAAATCAGGTGTTACTGTTGGTGGTGGTCTGTTTAGCACCTCCATGAAGTGCTCAGCCCATCTCTTCATTTGTTCTTTTTCTGTTGGTATTGAATTCCCTAATTTACCTTTAACAGGTGTTTCCATAGCAGTAGGCTGGTGACATAGTTGTTTTGTAATTTGATAAAGGCACCTACTATTACCAGTTCTTGCAGCATTTTCAGCTTCTACGGCCAGTTCATTGATGAAATGTCTTTTATCTCTTCGAGTTTTTGTCTTCACTTCTTTATTTAACAAGTTATAAGTTAGTTTGCAAGATTCAACTGCATTATGTGTACTTGCCGCTAGTAGTTTAAGTTTTGCTGTTTTCCTTTCTTGTATTTTATCCCAAGTATCTTCTCTCATCCATTTTTTTCTTTTTATGTACTAGGTATCCGGTGGTCGCTACTGCTGCTTCTGTCATTGCTGTTCTCAGTTGTTCCCATTTAGTATCGATTGTCTTGGTGGTGATATCGTTGTCAATTTTGCCTAAGGCATCGAAATAGTTGTTCATTTTGACATTATATTCCTCCTTTATATCATTTGATTGCAGTCTGTGTACATCTATTCTTCTATTTTTATTCTGTTGGTATAACTTCTTCAGTTTAATTCTCAGTTTAGCTATGCAGAGGTTATGATCACTTCCGATCTCTGCACCTCTGTATGCTCTGACGTCTTGAACTGATGAGCGAAATTTAGCGCTTATGCAGAAGTGATCTATCTGGTTCTTAGTTCTGCCATCAGGTGAATTCCATGTTATCTTGTGGATATTCTTATGTGGAAAGATGGTGTCTGCCACAACGAGGTTTGATATTTCACAAAGTTCTAGAAGTCTTTCGCCATTTTGATTCATACAGCCTATGCCATGAGTACCGAGATATCTTTGTACTCCATCGTTGTTGTCACCTACTTTGGCGTTAAAATCACCCGTGACTGCTATTATGTCATGCTTGGGTATTGTGTTGATGGTACTTAGAAGTGCTTCATAGAAGTCATCTTTTGTGGTATCAAGAGCGTCGTTAGTTGGTGCATAACATTGTACAATTGAGAGCTTGAAAAATCGTGTCTGAAATCTAGCTAATATTAGCCTCTCATTGATAGGTGCCCAGCTGATAAGCGATGCTGCTGCTTTCTGTGTCATTAAGATGGCTACTCCCTCTGTGTGACGATTATCATTACTACCAGAGTATATAATTTCCTTTTTTTCTTCAGAAATATATTTTATGCCCTTCCCCGTCCATCTACACTCGCTGACACCCAATATGTCCAACTTATAATTATCCATTTCTTTAATTACTTCTTCCAATTTTCCGTCTTGATACATAGTTCTTACATTCCAGTATCCAATTTTAAAAATCTCCTTAGCCCCCAAGATATTAGAGTGAGTCATGTTTACTGTCGAGCCTGGTTCTGTTTCGGTAACAATAGCTTGTTTTACGATAGTGAATTGTTAACTCACTGATCAACCCTCCGATCCAACCGACCGATTCGAGGGTTTCGAGGTCAGTTATAGGAAAATATCTACACCAGTAGATACTCTGGTGTATCTTTTACTCTATAATTTAACATAACATGGTATTATCCATCGAAATATACACATTCCTGATGTTTTTCTTTCGGCGTCTAAGGTGAGAAACGAATTTCACCTCCATCTTGGAAGGGTAGATAACTCTGTACATATGCAACAATGCAAAATTATAGACAACAGTTTAATGTAAGTGTCGTAGATTTTCGATAGGAGAATTAAGACTAGGTTTGGTCCCTTCTGAATAGGTTTGAATAGGTGATAGACTCAGTGAGAGTTTGTGAAAGGTAATAGAATTTCCACACACGTGAGATGATAGATTTTGATATAGTGGCTGTCTCTGAAAGCGAAAAGAATTCTTCTCTCTCTCACCTATCTTCTACAACAGTTGTTACAGCGTCAGACAGACTACACCAATATACATATTACGTATATTTCTATCACTCACAGGCACGCACATACACGTGACGACAGGTAAACACACAGACGTGGGAAAACTATAACAATGATATATATTTATCTAGAACGAGCTGACCAAACACGATTATTAAGTTCAAGAGCGATTTTAATATCAGGAAAAATCGGCTCACAACATCAAAGAAAGTACATCAAGGAAAATACATATACACATAGTCATAAAAATTCAAGGAAATGTTGCAAGGATGATAGCCCCGTTATAGTGTTAACTCTAGGTTTAGCCCGGCCCCGTTAAGAGAACAGATGGTGGCGCCCGAGTCACAGATACATAGGGTTTGAGTCTAAGAGTTTTCTTTGTTTTATCTCGTAATTATATGCACAGAGTTTGAAAAAAATCTGATTTAACCTAAGACAAAAAAACACAAGAACTCTAGCCTTAGCAACAAATTATGCAGATTGAAAAAAAAATTAGGACAGCAACAGGGTGTCAAAGATATAATAGTGAAAATATCACTCAAACCAGCGTACACTCATTCATTCCGCCATGGCCTCTCATACATGTACTCACGACTTTGCTCGCTGCCTCTTGGAACACACTGATTTTAGATTTTCACACAGACTCAAAAAATGCAGTCTTCTGCCAAGAAGTCCCCAGTTCCAAAAGACGTATTTAACTCGGAGTCTCCGGAAACGACTACTTGGGTGTGCAAATTTGTTCAAATGTCTGATTAAGTCACCTAACAATTATTCCAGGCGCGGGAGTTAGCAGAGCACAGTGTCAATAGCGTAGGTTTCTAGAAATGATGAATGTCAGGTCGGTGCCTTCCCTCAGTATAGGATTCACTTTAGTCACACCACAGATTTGTCCACAAAAATATATATATATATATAGTCGGGAAATGTTAGTTAATACTTGAAGTATTTCGCGCCACCAGGCAGAAAAATTACG
This sequence comes from Oreohelix idahoensis, assembly GCA_024509875.1. Classification (NCBI taxonomy): domain Eukaryota; kingdom Metazoa; phylum Mollusca; class Gastropoda; order Stylommatophora; family Oreohelicidae; genus Oreohelix; species Oreohelix idahoensis. The sequence goes on along the minus strand of JAMPIV010017673.1, from coordinate 1,000,119 downwards.
TAGAGTTTCTAGAAGAAATTAAGATCTGGCTCCAAGGTCCAGTATTTATCATTACAGTCTTTGAAAAACCCGTTATTGGGATATAGCATTTCTGGCTAACTCGGGTTGCATATACACTGTTAGACCAGTGGTACTTAAGAAACCCACGTGGTTCAAAATAAGGACTGTCTATTTCTTCACAAGTATGGAAACTACTACTAGGTGCTGGTAAAGTTAGGGTCACCCCAAAACTTTCACTGTGTGGAGGAAAAATAACACATATAATATAATAAACAGAATCTGTACTGGTTATAACTTACATTTAAACTTGCAAGCAGAGAGCTTTGCTTATCATTTAAACTTCCCGTGACGTAAGTTATATTTAAAAATCAGCAATCCTCATGAATTAGGAACACGTGCGTATTCCGTCACCATTCATGAGGCTCGATTCTAGAGTTTATACGTTAGTTTAGAAAAATACACTCGACTGAGTATTAGCGGTTAAATTAAATTCATAAATAGCTACAATTGCCGTTATAAGCTAGAAATTTTAATTTTATTCTGCTTTCCACTGAATGCTTCCCTAGAAAATATAATAGCCTACCACTTTATTTCTCTTCTGCGCTAAAGAAATAGATTAAAATGAATTAAGCGATTAAACACTTTAACACTCACAAAATCTATATATCTATCATATTAATTACCTCAACCACAGAATTACAGGTAGTCGCACAACTTAAGAATAAAAATGCTGAAAATATTTCTGGAAGTCTAGAAGTTCGACAAATTGCCGAAACAAACTGAGATCTTCGCTAACAGCTATTCTGTTTACGAGCAACCTATCTACTGTGCGTCTATGAGCGAGAATGAAATTAAAGTTTCAAACTAGGCCAATATCTTTAAAATCGGACACGGATCCTAATCTTATTTCGCCAAGCGAAATAGTCTCCCCCGTCCGTATAACACCTTCGTCCGCTTATCGCGTGACGTAACAGCCATCAGTGGCCGAGGGCTTGCATGAGTTGCAAATCTCAGACCACCGTCTGCAGTGCGGAGTGGATTTTCACGCTAAGCCGGGTTTTTTCCTGACGAAAAACCTCATGCGTTTACTGAAATGCAGACTCTCTGTCTACTTTCCATGTCCCTCGGGTGAATTTTCACGCCCCAGGCCAGAGACCCTCAGACGAATGTCTAGCGAATGCTGTAAATTCACGCCTATCGTCCGACCAGCGCGACTGACATGTACGCAATACCACCCAGGTGCGATTCTCAGTTTTAGAGAAAGGAAAACAGGTAAAGTTTGCGAATTATATGAAAATAATATTCGCAAAACGAATGGATGAAAAATATACAGGAAAAAAAAAGAAATACAGAGATAATAAAAGAGAGAATTCGGGTGAAAGAATAGGAAGAAGATGTAGGAAATTAAATGAATATAAACCCTACGTGACAGAGCCTCCCCCCTTTAAGATATGGAAGCACTCCATGTCTACGTTATGGAGTTTAATTTCCTATAACCGTAGCTTCGGGGTGTCTGTCTTCTTCCCTCTCCTCTTCCCCCTCCATCTCTGTCCAATTCCTACTCAAGTCCACTCCTCAAAGTTTCCTTCCCCTGGAATGTCTCATATGCGCGCTTGAAAGAGCGTCGCCGCTTCTGACATTTTTGAAAGATTTCCTGTGATAGCGGTGGAATATCCCTGCCACTATCGTCATCTTCGTCAGTTTTGGCGATCGTCAGGAGATGGTCGGAGGTTGGCACTGGTTTTTCCAAGTATCTCTTTAAGAGATTTAAATGGAAAACCTTCTCCTTTCCTTCAATAGAGATCTGGTAGTTAGCCTTAGAAATCTTTTTCAGGACGGTAAACGGCCCTTGCCATCCGATCTTCAGTTGGTTGTTCTCGGTAGGGAGCAACACCAAAACTTTCTCTCCTGCTTCCAGTTCTCTCTCTTCCGCGACTTTCCTGTATCGGTTAGCGTGCTTGGTGCGTGCTCGCTTAAAGTTAGTCGTTGCTAGGTCCCACCCTAGTTTCAACCGTTCCTTTAAAACCGACACATATTTACTGGCTGAGACAACTGTCTCATCAGCCTTCTCGTCTGTCAGAGACTGAAGTAAGGCTTCAAGCGGGCCCTTAATGGGTCTGCCGAATAAGAGTGTAGCTGGCGGAAATCCTGTGGAAGTATGAGGAGATTCTCTGTAGCCAAATAATGCTGCAGGAATACAGAGATCCCAATCTTCAGGTTTCACTTGTGCCAGCTTACTTAGCATCATGGTGAGGTTTCCATTAGCACGTTCCACGAGCCCATTTCCGGCCGGAGTATATGGCTTAGTGTGGATGTGCTGGGTCCTCAAGATCTTAACGATCTCATCCATCAACAGGTTTCGGTATGGAGATCCATTATCCGTCAACACTTGCTGAGGGAATCCCAACCGAGTGAAAATCTGCACGAGGGCTTCTGCGACATGCTTGGCATCTGCGCATGTTAGCGGGATAGCTTCTGCCCATAAAGTGCATGTATCGACTAAGGTCAGGATGAACCTGTTCCTTCTTTTAGTCCTTTCGAAAGGCCCTAAAATGTCGATCACAACCCGTTCGAATGGTGTTCCCATTATTGGCATTTCACCCATGTGGACTGGGGGTGTCCGTTGCTTGGGTGGTACCCGTTGGCACTGGGCACAGGATTTGACGTACCTGATAATATCAGTGTTTACTCCTGGCCACCAATAATGAGTGGTTATACGTTGGTTTGTGGCGTTCTGTCCCATGTGTCCGCTGAAGGGAAGAGAGTGCCCCATTTCTAGGATTTGGCTTCTGTACTGTTTCGGTACTAGGAGCTGGTTGTAACCTTGGTCAGGCTTGCCCGTTCTCCGATAAAGTACGCCATCCTCAGAAAAAATGTCCCCGTGCTGTTTGGGTTCCTTCGCCATGGGCAGTTTCCTAAAGCAGGGTGCCAAAGTAGGATCCTTTTGTTGCGCTTCTTTAAGTTCCATAGGTAACAAATTAGGCGCAGGCTCCCGTTCCTTCTTGGTTTGCCCTCTTGTAGTTACTGCTGCCACAATCGGCTCTTCCGGTTTCCCAATACACACGTATCTCCCGCCAAGTATGACTGGGTAGATGGGATCATCCATAACAGCTGCTTTGATCACACCTCTGACAAAGTCAGAGTGTATCTCCACCAATGCGATGGGAAGCGCTGTAGGTGCATCACTCTTACGAACTCCACAAAGTTTGACGGTCTCTCCTGTCTCTTGACCGGGTTTAACCAGCTTTCTGGCAACAATGCAATCATAAGAAAGCCCCGTGTCAAATAAGCAAGAAGTTTGAGAACCGTTCAAAGTAACAGTACCTCGCGTTGAGGGTCTATCCCCAACAGGTTGGGAATCACTGTCAATAATTCCGCCTTGCGAGACTGTCAATAAGCATCCGATGCGTTTCGGCTCGGTGTGCTCGGTCTGATCATATGTCCCGTGCTCAGGGGTTCTCCCTTTGCCACCTTGACCTTTCTGGCTACGCTGCCATGTAGGGCGGTCGGGTTGATCAGACTGTTTGGGGTGGTTGGGGTACTTGTTCTTGTAGAACTTGGATTTTTCCGGAGGGGGGTTTTGAGGTCCAGTTTCTCTGTGGTTATTTAGGTTAGAAGCCTGAGAAGATTGGTCTAGGTTATGTTTTCGAAAATGCTCCTCTGTCGGTTTCCGCTTTGTGGCCGGTAGTTCAGCCAGCGCATTGTGATAACGCTCAGACTTCTCTAAGATGTCTTCGAGTTTTTCTGCACCCTGTTCAGCTAGAAAGCTCCGGGTATCTGCAGACAAAGTGTTCTTTATTTGTTCTGTTAAAACAAATTCCTCAAGACCTTCATAGGTAGAGGGGAGCTGTGAGAGCTCTAGGCACTTTGTCAGATAACCCTTCAAACGAGACGAGAACTGCTGAAAAGTTTCAGAATTCTCTTTCCGGCTGTTGCGAAACAGTTGCAAAAATTTGCGAGCGTTCATTTCAAAGCGCTCCAGTAACGCTTTCTTCAACAGATCATAGTTTTCTTGTTGGCTGCTTTCCAGTTTGGCGTAAACATCATACGCAGAACTTTTCAAAGCCTGGGAAAGCTTCATGTTCCAACGCGACCTCTCTAAACCGTACAGAGTTGCAATTTTCTCAAATTTTTCTAGCCAAGTGTCAATCTTCTCATTTGGACAAGGGAAAGATTCTAGCGGAAAAGACATAGCACTGAGGTGAAGAGATTGAGTATTAGAAGGATCAGTTAAGGAAGAATGAGGAGAAGACTCTCCATTGCTGGAGGTAGAGGCAGCACCACGGCTTTGGAACTCTAGAGTCTTAAGCGCCAGCTCATGCTGTCGTCGTTGCTCATTTTCTCTTTCCTCATGCTGTCTCTCCTCCCTCTCCTTCTCATGCTGTCTCTCCTCCCTCTCCTTCTCATGCTGTCTCTCCTTCTCTTTTTCTCTCTCCCTGCGGATTTCCATTTCTTCCTCAATCTTCTTCTGCTGTAATAGACGGTCTGCTTCTTCTTTCCTCTCCGCATCATATCTCTCAAGTTCGTCCCTGACAAAAGCTTTCGCTTCGTCTCCGTCCAAACCTTCTTGTCTCGCTTCGTCCCTGAGAAGCTGTCTAAGCTTTGCTCTCTCGGCCATATTAGGTCAGTGACTGAGACTAGTGGAGAAAGAAAATAGGAAAAAGGATACACTGGTTCCTACCACTTACGAGAAAAAAATTACCAAAAATCAAAAGATGATATATTTAACCCTGGGATACCTCCTCCAAAGTAAAATCTAACTATCGCTGCTATTATCGGCAATAAAGCACTTAATGCAAAACACGACTACGCCAACTAAATGGTAGTTAAGATTACAACTGAAAAATAAGTTGCTACAGTGGAAAAGCAAAAGAATATTGCAAAAATTAAAGAGAAAAATAATCCCTTAATTTTTAAAAATCCACTATAAGTTCGCCCCTGAAGTCAGATCGGGTAAGGGAGGGAATTAATCTGGACAAAAAGTCCGAAACACACTCCTTAACTTAGTTCAAACGCCGTTCTGCCTCAGTACCCAGTGAATGTTATACACTCACCACTTTACCAGCATTTAGTATTACAATCAGCAGTTAACATATATCCCGACAAAATCAACCTGTAACCAAAATGTATATTATTCAAAGATGCTGTGAAAAAAAAAATTATTAGTTTGTGTGGTCAGCACGCCCGTAAACAGATCGCTAGTCTAGGGGGTAATTATTTTTAAAAGATACACAGTCACAAGACATCACACTCTTACTCTATATCAGAATACAGAATCTTAAGTTCAAAATCCAGATAGACGAGTCCACATTTGTCGTACTCGTCTTCCTATTCTAAGTTCAAAAATCCTACGGACGAGAACCCATTTGTCGTATCGCCTTAGGATTTTGGGTTCAATTCCCGGTAACGAGCGACCATTTGTCGTTATAAGCTAGAAATTTTAATTTTATTCTGCTTTCCACTGAATGCTTCCCTAGAAAATATAATAGCCTACCACTTTATTTCTCTTCTGCGCTAAAGAAATAGATTAAAATGAATTAAGCGATTAAACACTTTAACACTCACAAAATCTATATATCTATCATATTAATTACCTCAACCACAGAATTACAGGTAGTCGCACAACTTAAGAATAAAAATGCTGAAAATATTTCTGGAAGTCTAGAAGTTCGACAAATTGCCGAAACAAACTGAGATCTTCGCTAACAGCTATTCTGTTTACGAGCAACCTATCTACTGTGCGTCTATGAGCGAGAATGAAATTAAAGTTTCAAACTAGGCCAATATCTTTAAAATCGGACACCGGATCCTAATCTTATTTCGCCAAGCGAAATAGTCTCCCCCGTCCGTATAACACCTTCGTCCGCTTATCGCGTGACGTAACAGCCATCAGTGGCCGAGGGCTTGCATGAGTTGCAAATCTCAGACCACCGTCTGCAGTGCGGAGTGGATTTTCACGCTAAGCCGGGTTTTTTCCTGACGAAAAACCTCATGCGTTTACTGAAATGCAGACTCTCTGTCTACTTTCCATGTCCCTCGGGTGAATTTTCACGCCCCAGGCCAGAGACCCTCAGACGAATGTCTAGCGAATGCTGTAAATTCACGCCTATCGTCCGACCAGCGCGACTGACATGTACGCAATACCACCCAGGTGCGATTCTCAGTTTTAGAGAAAGGAAAACAGGTAAAGTTTGCGAATTATATGAAAATAATATTCGCAAAACGAATGGATGAAAAATATACAGGAAAAAAAAAGAAATACAGAGATAATAAAAGAGAGAATTCGGGTGAAAGAATAGGAAGAAGATGTAGGAAATTAAATGAATATAAACCCTACGTGACAGTAAGACAGCTAAGAAATCAAGAAACAAGAGACAAATTTGCGGTCACAGTATCCAACAAATTCCAAGTGCTCCAACAGCTGGAAGATGTAGAGAATACAGAAGACTATTGGCAGCAGGTCAAAACAGTATGGAAGGAGACATGTGAAGAAATACTGGGGAAAAGGGAAAGACAACAAAAAGCATGGATAACAACAGAAACCATCAATAAGATAAAAGACAGAAAAAACAAGAAAGCAGAGTTAAACACAAGCAAAACTAGAAGCTCCAAAGCCAAGGCTCAAGAAGTGTACACAGAAGCAAACAAAGAAGTAAAAAGAAGTATCAAAAGAGACAAGAGGAAGTATATTGAGGAGTTGGCAAGAGAGGCAGAAGATGCTGCAGCCAAAGGAAATATGAGAGAACTGTATAGCAGCACAAAGAAGCTAACAGGGAAATACAAGCAAACAAGTTGCCTCATAAAAGACAAGAATGGGAAACTGCTCAGCAATATACAAGAGCAAATGAAGAGGTGGACAGAATATTTTGGGGACCTTCTCAATAGACCAGCTCCACAAAACCCGCCGGACATCCAGCCAGCAGAAGAAGAGCTACAAATTAACGGTGAAAGACCAACGAAGGAAGAAATAAAGAAAGCCATAAAGCTTCTAAGAGAGGGAAAAGCGTCTGGACCTGATAGCATTCCAGCAGAGGCCATCAAAGCAGATATCGACACGGCTACAGAGATGTTATATAAATTACTTGGTAAAGTCTGGGAAAAGGAAGAGATACCAGCAGAATGGAAGGAAGGATATCTGGTTAAGTTGCCTAAGAAGGGAAATTTACAAGAGTGCACAAATTATAGAGGAATAATGTTACTATCAGTGCCAGGAAAAGTATTAAACAGGATTATCCTTGAGAGATTAAAAGAGTCCATAGACAAGAAACTGAGAGATGAACAAGCAGGTTTTCGACAAAACAGATCATGTACAGACCAGATAGCCACTTTGAGAATAATAGTTGAACAAAGTCTGGAATGGAATTCACCACTATACATCGGATTTGTGGACTACGAAAAGGCATTTGACAGTGTAGACAGAGAATCACTTTGGAAATTGATGAGGCATTATGGAGTTCCCCCGAAGATCATTAATTTAATAAAGAAAACATATGAAGACATGACATGCAGAGTTCTTCACGAAGGACAGCTTACAGAACCGTTTGGGATAAGAACAGGAGTGCGACAGGGATGCCTCTTGTCTCCATTTCTTTTCTTGCTGGCAATAGATTGGGTTATGAGATCATCGACAACACACAACAGAAATGGAATCCAGTGGACTCTGACTAAGCAGTTGGATGATCTGGATTTTGCTGATGACTTGGCTCTTCTGTCCCATAACCGTAATCAGATGCAGGACAAATTGAAAACACTCGATGAGAGGTCACAGCAATTGGGTCTGAAAATACACAGGGGAAAAGACAAAAATAATGAGAATAAATGCAGGTAATGATAACAGGGTTGAACTTGAAGAAACACCAATTCAAGATGTAGAATCATACACATATCTTGGCAGTAATATAGACAAAGTTGGAGGGACAGACAGCGATATCAAAATAAGAATACAAAAGGCAAGAGGAGCTTTCATTGCATTGGGAAATATATGGAGATCAAGAGAAATCGGATCCAACACGAAAATAAGAATCTTCAATTCAAATGTGAAGTCAGTCCTATTGTATGGCTCGGAGACATGGAGAACAACAAAGACAACAACCAAAAAGCTACAGACTTTCATAAATGGGTGCTTGCGTAGAATAGAGGGATTAAAATGGTATGACAAGGTTACCAACGTGGAACTGATGACAAGAACTAGACAAGTGCCAGTGGAACAAGAGATGAGAAGAAGACGATGGCGATGGATAGGACACACACTGAGGAAACCTGTTGATAGCATTACAAGGCAGTCCTTGTTCTGGAACCCCCAGGGCAAGAGAGGCAGAGGAAGACCAAGAAGTACATGGAGAAGAGAGTTGGAAACAGAGGTGAAAATGATGAGGAGAACATGGAAAGAACTTGAGATGATGGCACGGGACAGGAGGACTTGGCATGTGTTTGTTGAAGGCCTATGCTCCTTTGGGAGTGGAGGGTTATGAATGAATGAACTTACTTAAAAAGTACATGGAACGCCTCGCTGCTCCTCAAGCACATCTCCTGACCTTAGCGGTTGCAATGGAATTGGATAATGACCCCCACGAATATGCTGAATACCCGCTAAAACAGGAAGAATCACACACTGATGTGAAGCTCAGTGAAACATTAACTGAATTGCAACAGCATGATGTCAAACAACTGTTAGCCGAATATTCAGAAGTGCTCACCGATAAACCGGGACTAACCAACCTCTTGGAGTTTGATATAAAAGTATTAGATCCTAAGCCTGTCAGGACTAAGATTTACCAAGTCCCATACGCTAAAGCCAACGCTTTACGCGAAGCTATTTTGCTAAGTGTCTATTCCTTCAGGGTCGAGTACATCCCCGGTCCTGAAAATGTAGGAGCCGATTTTTTAAGCAGACATTCAGTAGAGGAACTTGCTAGTGGTGGAGAAAATAATCTTCTAACGCCAGCAGATAAGAAACAATCTGAGGAAATCTCGGAAGAAGTACAGAGAAGGAACTAATGGACGACACCGGGAATGATACACACTAGCCAAATTATCATCTCTCTCTGATTTAGTTGGGCAACTAACTTAAGTTCGGGGTATCTGTCGCAGAGTGAAGATAATTTGCCTATTTGAAATTTTCTGTCCATCCTGTATATTGCTTTATTTTCTTTCTACCCTAAGTTTCTAAAAAAAAAAAAAATGTTTCTCACGCACTTAACTCAGGTGAAGATTCGGTCAACCGGATTTTCCAGACTCGTCTGTCTAGAAATTTATGGCCTGTCTTCTTCCTCATTGTTAATACTTTGAGCTCGGAACCCACAGCACGTACAAGTGACATTCAATATGCAAACTAATTTGCAGCGAGACTTTTGCTATTGTGGGAACGTTTAAAATGTAGCGGGTAAATCGAAAATAATTCTTTCTTTAAGAAACTAGTTTTTAGACTTCACTGGTGAGAAGCATACTGGAAGAGTAAGACGCATTTCTTAGTCTTGTAAAGTAAAACTGTGCATAAGGGAGACTTGAGTTAAACACACATAGTGCCCTCTAGTTTAACTTACAGACTATCTATAAATTCCGGAGCGGATTTATGCAGTGCAAAGTCTTGTCTCGTATTGCTGAAAAGAGGTTACCTTTGGCCAGTGGCCATATAGTCCTCGTCCACCAGTCACAATAATTCCCTTCAATCATTTCAATCATTTCAATTACTTCAATTACTGCAATTATTGCAACGATTCTCAACACCAGATATTACCCTTAACAACCATCACCCTACCATACTCCACCCATTTTAACCCTCCATCCCACCTTTGGAAGCAAATTCGTTATCTGTGGATATCGCATCAACTGTGGATACGTTACACCTTTCTTGGATTTATAAAAATCGTGTTCAGATTCTGTGCCCTTTGTGGATACCTTATTCGAACAGTGAAGTCGTTACCCCAATCTTGGATTTATAAAATCGTGTTCAGATTCTGTGCCCTTTGTGGATACCTTATTAGAACAGTGAAGTTAATTTCAAGCATTGGATTGCGATATATTTTTCCAAGAGAACCCCAGGATATAAGTTGTTTCCAACATTCACACCAAAGGAACAAAGGAACAAACATTCATTTACACACAAACAGTATTTCACATATTTTCCAGCAAAAGCCTATCAGGCCTGCCTGGAACTTTACTAACACAATTCATTCATAATCCATTTTGTTCACTACTTGTGTAATAATTTTTTTTTCTTCTTTAAAATCATCAAATTGTTGTGAATTTGTTTTCTAGTGATAATCTTTACTATATTTTTGCTGTAAAATCCTTATTGGTTTATTTACATTTCTAAATTGAAATAAATTGAGTTAACCTCGATAGGATTGTTCGTTCAGTTCAGACTACCAAATCCTCAATCTACCTTTACTCCTTTACCCTACTATTTGTGAGTGACACAGTGTGTGCAAAAGAGTAATATTGTCGCCAGAGAAAACAAGAAGAGCTGTGTGTGTGGTTTTCTTAGTGAAGAACTCACTGACTCAGCCTGTGCCTTCTGCCTATCTCTCTTGCGCACCACTATCACACGTCCGTGTGCACTATTGTCCATCACGCCTATACAGCTGTCAAGCTTACCTACTATTAATTATATTTTCATGCGACATTCATGTAGAGATGGTTCATGAAACCATCATTCTATATGCTGAGGTTGCCAGCCTCGTATGACTTGGACATCCACTACCAATTTTTACATGGTAATATAGCAAAATATAGAATTATAAAATGTACAACTCACCCTAAATACTTTGGGAAGACACAGACTCTTGGCTCAGAGAAATAGTAAGGCAACTTGATTAAGATGCCTCTTACACGTGGTCTGGACATTACTTTACAATAGACTCCCACTTTAACTTAGTGTTCAGGTTCCTAGGAGTCTGGGCTTTCCTTATTAATAAAGGTATAGTTGTCGTTGTGTAAATCCACAAGATGCTCAAACATGTTGTCCGGTCCTTTAAAGTGAAATCCTGATCCTATTCCTTATTCTGGCTTGTCTGGTTGTCTTCTTGACGAGTTGAATTTCACAGTGCTGTAAACTCAACAGGCGCTAAATTATAAGGCAACATTCGGCCCAGGCACCCAGATTGCTAATATATGACAAGGCTTGAACAGAAATGTTGTATTTTAACATCTCAAATACCAAACCAATATCATACGTATATTTTCATCATCATCATTCCTTTTCGTTCCCTGTGGAACAAAGGGCAGAAACAGTTGCTGTCCATCAATCTCTATTCTGGGCTGTCTTTGTCAGCTGTGCCCAAGTCAATCCAATTTCCCTAGCCTCCTCTTCAACAGTTCTTCTCCAAATACTCTTTGGTCTCCCCACTCTTCTTGTCCCCTGTGGGTTCCAGTCAAGGGCAATTCTGGCTATGCTTGATTTTTCTCTTCTGGGTGTATGTCCTATCCATCCCCACTTTCTTACCTTAATTTCTGTTTGTTTTGGCTGAGGATCCGTCGGAGACATCTATTTACAAAATACATATATTTTGCTAGAGGGATATTCCTACTACTCTCTGCTGTAAAATTCCTGCGTGACACAATAAAAAAATGTGTTGCTTACAAGTCACCTCTCCATATAAGGTATGTCAGCTTTCGTCTATTATAGATCATGTTTACACTCACGACTTCATAATACCTCACAGGTAATCTGTCAAGATGGATAATTGTCGTAACTATTGCCTACAAGTCTGCCCGGGAATGATTATGACATTTACCCGGTCTAGCCAACAATCAACAAACTGGCCAGACAGAACTATTATCAGTGGCACAGGTAAATGTGACGTTTGAGGTTATTTTGTCACAAAGTAAAGAGTTTTTTCTTTTGGGTTTGTTTAAATTGAACATTATTACTGTTATCTCATTCGACATTTGTATAATAAACACAATGGACATTATATTATACTGGACATACTCCCACGTGTTATCAATCTACTGTGGTCACGTTGTAGTCGTGCTTGACAAGGCAGTCCTTGTTCTAGTATCATCAGGGTAAGAGATAAAGAGAGAAAGACAAAAAACCCCATGGAGTAGGGAACTGAAGACAATAATGAAAGAGATAAAGAAGACATGGAATAAGGGATAGGAAAACAGCATGAATATTTTGAAGACCTGTGCTGTATAAGGAACTAAGGGGTAATACATGAGTATGTGTGCTGCCTGCAAAAGTTATTTTGTTGTTGTTGCGAAGTTACACACGTGACTAGGTAATCCACGTGACCATTACCGTTTTGTCCTTTACAGTATAAGTAAAGGTAATCCCACAGCAGATAATGCCATGTGGGAGTGACATGTTAGAGACTTCATTGAACTAGATACTGTAAATTGGTACATGACTTTGCTCTTCACGCGGTGAAGAAGAGAACCGGTCACCTCACCTCATAAAGCTGGGCCTAGTGTAGTGAAGTCTCTAACACTTTATTCCCCTCTGGCAGTATCTACCCTAGCTCTACCTTTAACGTTTTACAGATTTCCTTCTGGTGGCGATGCACGTCATGTTCATCTTTCGTCATGTACCTTTTTATTCCTCATGGAGCATAGAGCCACCCCTTCACCTCTTTCCAGTGCAGGAAACCTGTACCAAGCATTCACGTGACCATGTAGTAGTGATTTCTGTAGCAATTAGTTTGTCATGACGAGGTAGCTAGTAACATACATAACCTCATATTAGTCGGCACGTAATACACGCCCCTAGGAACAATAGTTCTATTCTTTGCCTCATCTGACACCCCCGGGAACGACACTGGGCACGTTGGCTTATAGTTTTTTTTTAAGTTATATTGCAGCACTATTGCCGTAAAGATCTTAAGAGAACTCCTGGCCTGAACATTTGAGCAGCGTTGATAAACAGCAAGCCTTGACAAGGATAATTCTACGCATCCTGATTGGCTAGCTTGCTGTAAGCCGTGAAAAGGACTAATAGGCTGCTGTTAGGTTATGACATTAATGTAAAAGAAAATTATTTACAAACATTAAAAAAAAATATCTTCATAATCGCCAACAATGACTGCTCCCTACCGGCGACTTGAACAACTTTGGCCGAATCTCATTACGCCGTTCAAGCGCTCTGCAGTAACTGGGCATCATGTTTTAGAGGATAATAAAGTTTTCATGGCAACTTCAGCGTTTCATGCATGAAAATAAGTTGCTTCAGGTACACATCTTTTCACCTAAAATGACGGGAACGTGATAAATGAGGTATATAAGTATTTAAATCCACAAACATAACAGCATGTTATAGCTATAGGCCTTCAATAAACACAGCTTTGTTGCGACGGACGGAGACGAAACCTTTTTCTCAATGCACTTTCAGCAATTAATGTTTGCAAGTTGATATTAACAACATATAAATAATATATTCACGGGTACTTACCGCTGCTTGCCCTCTCTGAGCAAATCCTAGAAGAAACAGCGTTGCCGCAAAGCAGGTGCCAACGCGAGCTAGTTCTCTCAGAATCATCATATGCGTTTTGACCATATAGTTCGTCTGACCTCCAACTGGCCCAAACTTCACGCAGAGCTAACGACAGATTTGTGTAATGTACTTCACTAATCAATGCATGTGCGTTCTGTATATTATAAAAAATGTCCACCCCTTTTGTTGTAAACTTGCAATTTTAGCGCGCCACCAAAACAGCTCACTTCTGCTTACTCCACCATCTTGACTGCCAATGTATAGACTAGAGCCTATCTCGACACACTAAAGTGCTGACAAGTGGGGAACCCATCTGCCAGGAACTATTTTTATTGAAATTTTGAACACTGAAAATCAGCGAGGCTTGTTTAAATTCTACACTGGTAATAATTTTTGGATATTCTGCAAAATACTTCTATGGAGAAAACATTAGGTGAAAATAATGGTACGCCTTTCCTTCAAATGAAACACGAAATGGACTATTTTAATGCGCGCATCCATCGTTCCGCCCACAAAGAGCACGTGCCCTTTTCATCACCTACGGCTACTGTCAGTCAAAGATGTTGCGTTAATTGTGCTTACTCAACGAACTCAGCAGTGTGCTCACTAATGTATGCTCCTCTCAACTTTAACTGTGCGATTTCATGTGCATATGGTACGAAACAATGCTGCTTTATATAAAACATTAAAAGAACACTTGGGTACATTGTGTTATTAAGAATTATTTTCCCACACTTCGAAGAAAAAGTGACTCATTTGAAGAAGAAAAAAACTGGGTGGAGTTATAACCCATAAAACTTCCAAAGTTGTGGAGTCAGACTGAGTATTTCTTCATTGTAGAATATAAGGATTGTTTCGTAGCTAATGTTGAAAGCGAGTGGGTTTTGGGTTTATTAAAGAGATAGCCCTACCTAGCTGTGTCAAAAATAGATAAGTATGAAGTACACATTTCCGGTGGTCTATGTTACATTGAGTAACTCCCATTCACAACCGCAAGGCAGCGGTGTTCTTTAAGCTCACATGAGCACGCGGGATCTATGCACGTAACTAAGCCCCGCCTCCTAGCTTCTTCACCTGCTTCAGTAGCAAAACTAATCCGCTGCCAGCTTGAAAGTCAGAACGGCTGACTTTTCAAGAAAGATTTTTCTTGATAGTTTGCCGTGTAGTTTGTGTTTGTAGTTTGGATTATTAGAAGAAAATTGATCAATGTTGTGCGCTATATAGGAACTGTTCTCAAGATCATAACGGCTGACTTAGCTTCAGCCAGGTTGTTAAGGAAACGGACCTGGTTTCTTGGTGCCGTCTGAACAGTAGACGGAAAGAATCCAGGGGGGCCATATGAGGCTGTGTTACCAAGGCCCCAGTGTAGCTGGTGCCTCAGTTTTTAGTAGACTTCCTTCTTCACAATTTCCTGCTTCTGGTAACAGAAAATTGACGTTACGGCTGCACAGAATGTTCTCATGGTAAGTGTATTAAAGGTTGTTTATTTGAAGTGTTTGAAGTATCAACTACTTAACCACATTTGACTCGCAAAATTTTATTTTGCAGTTGGCTACACGTTACCGTTAAGATATTAATGTCCGTGTGTGGAATGTGGCATAGCAGCGGTTTTTGTCGATACAGCAAATTTTTGTAGCTTGAATGTACAAACCTACGCCCCATTTTCAAATTTTATAATCTATGGTCAAGATAATTTTAAACATGTAATAAAGTGTATTGGCTAGCAGCATTATTGTTAATACAACTCTCGAGTTCATTTGAAACAGTTTAAAATCAATATTATATATATTGTTAAATATTAGTTTAATGTCATAATGTCACGCCTGGTGAGACAAGGACAGAACATGACTTCTGCTCCCTGGGGGTATAACGTAAGAGGCGACTAATGTGAGGTTTTGTATGAGGCTGGCAACCTCATGGTGTCAAACAAATTGCCACAAGAACCACAGCAACAAGAGCACATGACCAGCTACAGTTGTGGATCCATGCTTCATAGGGAACATTCACGGAAATGATAACTATCAAGACACCACGTGACACCCTGTGTCTATTTATTTGTTATCTCTTCTGTTTTCAGGAACCTCTTTCTTCTATCTGCAGTTGTTTTACTTTCATTGGTTAGCACAGCATCTGCGGTAAGTATCTGTTATTTAATCACTGTTCTCCATATCTGTTATTTAATCACTGTTCTCCATATCTGTTATTTAATCACTGTTCTCCATATCTGTTATTTAATCACTGTTCTCCATATCTGTTATTTAATCACTCTTCTCCATATCTGTTATTTAATCACTGTTCTCTATATCTGTTATTTAATCACTGTTCTCTATATCTGTTATTTAATCACTGTTCTCCACATCGGTTATTTAATCACTGTTCTCTATTTCTGTTATTTAATCAATATTCTCCATATCTGTTATTTAATCATTGTTCTCCACATAGGTTATTTAATCACTATTCTCTACATCTGTTATTTAATCACTGTTCTCCACATCTGTTATTTAATCATTGTTCTCCATATCTGTTATTTAATCATTGTTCTCTATATCTATTATTTAATCACTGTTCTCCATATCTGTTATTTAATCAACTTTCTCCACTTCTGTTATTTAATCACTGTTCTCTATATCTGGTATTTAATCACTGTTCTCCATATCTGTTATTTACTCAACTTTCTCCATATCTGTTATTTAATCATTGTTCTCCATTTGTTATTTAATCACTGTTCTCCATATCTGTTATTTAATCACTGTTCTCCATTTCTGTTATTTAATCACTGTTCTCCGTATCTGTTATTTACTCATTGTTCTCCATATCTGTTATGTAATCACTGTTCTCCCTTTCGCAATTTTATCGTGATCAATATGATCAGATACAAATTAAAGATAAATGGCAAAATTTATGCTGTTTTTTTTTAATGTAGAACTAACATGGTTTTGAAACGCCCCACTTGCATTCATGCAACCAAAATTCCACAAATAGCAAATCGTAAATAAATAAATTTTAAAAAAGATGAATTTATACATATCACTATGTGCAGTGATGAAGACATTCTGAATTCCATGACAAATTGTGATATATTTAGAGACGAAATTTGGGGCTTCTACCCTTCCCCCCCCCCTTCCCCCCCCCCCCCTTTTTTTAAAAATAAAAATCACTAATACGTCCAGAGTGACTCAGAAGTTTTTTTGGGGGGAGGGGGGTTCCATAATGGATCCCTATAATTGAGGCCTTCCACCCAAGCAGCCCACGCCGAAAAAATCCGAAATACGCCACTGATTGCAACATGTGACTTCAGGAACGAATGTGCAAGGAAAGAACGAGGGGGAACCCCTGGCTAGTGTGTCGTAAATAAATATGCAAATGATAAGAAGAACACGTGTACTTGGAAGGGAAAGAAAGAAAAGAGAGAGAGAGAGAACGAACGAACGAACGAATTTTATTTTCAAAGGGTTGAGAATTGGGCACGCAGGCCGGTCTAACATTCTGCCCTTCCTTTCGCTCACCTTTCATACTGAGAGAGAGAGAGAGAGAGAGAGAGAGAGAGAGGGAGAGAGAGAGAGAGAGACAGACAGACAGACAGACAGATAGAAAGAGCACACGAGCCAACAATAAAGAAAGAGTGAAAATTGAAATCCGAAGTTAGAATCAGATCTATCCAGATCGATTCTCTGCACTAAATAGACATGTTCAAGACTCCAGCCAACCCAACGCCTTGGAAATAAAAAAAAAACGTGTGTTCATTTGGGTGGTTCCTCGTGCTCTGGAACTCATGACGAATGAATACAGGTCTGATCAATACATACAATTACAATGATCTATTTACACGCGTAGACCTACGAACACACACATATACATCATACACACCCAGGGCTGGATTAACCATTAAGCAAAATAAGCACGTGCTTAGGGCACCAAGGGAAGGAGGGCACGACATAATTTTCCCTCTAGCTATCATGCCCTTAACTCTCATCTCTTTCACTGCCACAGTTATCTTTAGTCGATTTTTTTTTTTTTTTAATTTTCAATATCTGCCATGTTCAACTTGAATCCGAATTGTTAAAAAAAAAAAAAAAAAACTGTTTTCTTTGGTATGGTGAGTGACTTAAAGTGTCAGACATAGACCTAGAGTTCAGTATGTTTGCCTGTCTTATAACGTTTTTCTGCATGAATGTCAGTGGAGTCTGGCCAGGAAGAAAATTGAATTTTCAGTATCTTCAGCATTTATTGAGTCTTAATGTCTTGTCAGTTAAACAATGGAATCGCCGGGGGGGGGGGAAAGGGGGCACCATTGGGAGGCTGTGCTTAGGGCACCAGTTGGCCTTAATCCGGCCCTGTACACACCCGCCCACAAATGTGGGTCTCACCGTTCGTGTCAAATAATGCTGAGTCGGTGAAATTGACCAACGGCGTACTGGAATGCCGCGATGTCTGGGTGTACGTCAGATGGCGTTGCAGGAAATTAAGAGGAATGAGGGAGTGTTCATTGCTCGAAAACGAATTTATACAGTTAAAGACTGGGTTCATAACCACTGTTTGCTACAAGCTGGTTGAGCTCAGTCGGCCGAAACGGAAGAATGGCTAACTGGAATGCTGCCGCATTGATCCATAGAGTATATATATATATATATATATATATATATATATATATATATATATATAATCATAAGATAACAAAACATATCAATTATCATCACCCCACTTAGTTCCCGGGGGTCCCTTACGAGAAGAGAAAGAATAAAACGTCTGCTCCTCCAGGCATGTCGTACAAGGCTACTAATATAGATTTGTATGGAACTGGCAACCTCACAATGTAAGACAAATTGCTACAGACACCACCACTACAAGAATGTGAAGGTTTTGTGAAGACTTCCCTGGAGGGCGGGGGAGGGGTGTAAGGGTCAGCTGCAGTGGTGGGTCCCTACTCCATAGAGAGTTAAAAAAAAGGAAGATGATGATGATGATGATAATGATGATGATGATGATAATGATGATGATGATGATGATAATGACACAGGCATACAAACTACTTCTTGCTCCTTATGGGACATGCAGCCACCATTACAGTTGTTCCCGTTAGCAAAACACCTGCATTATAACATTCACCTGATCTTGTAGTGATGGTTTCAGGAGCACATTGTTGAACATAATGAGGCTGTCAGCCCTATACATAATCTCATATTAGTCGCCTCTTGCAACATGTCTAAAGGTGCAGTAGATCTTTTTTTTTTTATTTCTCTCCCCCCCTCCCCCCGAACTAAGCAGAATCTTTTTCGAAATGTTCTTAGATAAACTATAATGTTCTTGTTTTTTTCCCCCTTAACTTTCACTCTTTTTTTGATCTCCTCTATTTCTCGAATTTCTCCTTTGAAAATAAAATTTTAAAACACGTATTTACTCAAAAAGAAGCGAATGGATCTATCATCATCATCTCAACCCGTAACCCGTCATGGGTCGTAGGGGTGCCATGGTGGAAGCATCAACAGACAGGGTCCTCCACTGCTCTCTATCCTCAGCAATGCGTACAAGTGTGGAAAAACCGTGCCCTGCCCATTCTTTGATGTTATCAGCCCAGGATTTTCTTTGCCTTCCTCTTCTCCGTTTACCTTCGACTGTTCCCTGGAGGATCGTTTTCGAAAGGGAGTCATGACGAGTTACATGCCCAAACCGGGCGAGCTTTCGACGTTTCACTACTGACAAAAAATGGATCTATAGAGATTAACAACATAAGAATAATCAACATAATTTGTATGTTAGTCGGTGGTGAAATGTTATGTTAGTCGGTGGTGAAATGTTATGTTAGTCGGTGGTGAAATGTTATGTTAGTCGGTGGTGAAATGTTATGTTAGTCGGTGGTGAAATGTTATGTTAGTCGGTGGTGAAATGTTATGTTAGTCGGTGGTGAAATGTTATGTTAGTCGGTGGTGAAATGTTATGTTAGTCGGTGGTGAAATTTTATGTTAGTCGGTGGTGAAATGTTATGTTAGTCGGTGGTGAAATGTTATGTTAGTCGGTGGTGAAATGTTATGTTAGTCAGTGGTGAAATGTAAAGGTAGTTCCATAACAGATACTGCCGTAGAAAAGTAAAGTGTTAGATTCTTGATAGTATGATTCGCTTCCGTAGCTAGGCAGTGGTGCCGCACGGAAGGTCCTGGGTTCGATTCCCCGGTAAGCCACTCACGTCTGTTGTTTTTCTGTTGGCTAGTGTTCTATTTCTTTATTTCTCACGAGTGTGTGAAAACATACCTTTATATGTGTGTGTGTGTGTGTGTGTGTAATATTTATTTAAGTCCAGCATCGAAAGGTGGGATGACCAGTTCCCTTTCTCGCTGCCTTTTCCTTCTGTAACTCAAGAGTAGAGTCAGGTACCCATGTACAGCTGGGTACACCTGAGCCTACACCCGACACATCCTTCGACTTTAAAACCCCCCACCCCCCCCCGACTAACCACCGGCACCCTCAATCATCTTTGATCTATGGGTTACCATGACGTGGGTTATATTAATGAGATTTCGCGGTTTAGGTATGGGGATGACTAGGACATTAGATAATAAGTATTTTTGTTGTCACGAAGCGGATCGCTGGTTGATAGGGTGAGACATATTAAGAACGTTAGGGTGAGGTAGGGGGGGTGGCGGGTAAGTACTACACTGATGCTGTCGGGAGGTAAGTTGGATTGATCTCTTGGTAGGACTCAGATTTTCCGAGTATATTCTAATTTTTCGTTGTGGTCGAATGACTCTGACCTGAGAACCTCTCCTGTCACATAAAATAACCACCTAGCCTGGCACTAGTATTAACGACAAGAGCCCAGGGGCTTTGAGCTCTCAGTGATGCCAACATTCATCGTGAGCACTATACCTGTATAGTCTGCACAAACAGCTTTGCTATCACACACTCATTGTACCTCCACGTAACATTGTATACCCTCTCACGACTAGGACCGTTTGGACTAGTAAGGAACGTCTATCGTACATAGGCGATCATAGAGACCATCCTCATAAATCCCACCGTTCTATTACAATAATTCTGAGCCGTTACGCTGATCGATGACTGAAGATAATGCGTGTTAAAACTACAAAAACATAACATCCCCCCCACCCCCTATAGTAAACGGGAACTCTGCACCAGACATACATCAATATAGCAAACACACCAGTCACCCAGTTCACAGTAGAAGCTGTTGTGACCCATAGCAGGGGATATTTACCTAATTCATCTATTCCTCCTATACTTAGGCACTCCCCCACTATCGAAAGCCTACTAGGGGTAATATGACATAACACAGACACAGAAAAGACCTCCCCATTTTACCCACCCCATAAGCGCTCGTCGACGTCTCGAAGCGGTACTCACCAACCTCACACATCGCCGACTCTTAAATGCACACCATCCCTAACGTACGCAGAAGATACATGTAGCGCTCCTATTGACCCCGCGATCTTGCCTCTACTGTTCTGGACATAAGGTACGGCGTCTCCTACAGACATTTGGACACCCATATGATGCATGTCTAACGATCAGTCCGTATTGTGGCATCGGGACATGAGCGCTAGCTAGGGAGAAGTCTTGGATGTTGACCTGGAGCGCAGCTAACATTCAGTCTATAGGGGCCCTGTAATACCTAAGATTCCGGTAAATTTTCTCCATGTATCAGCAAACATTAGTCTCGCCTAACCTGGAGGGTGGCCCGTTTGCTTAGCGCCCGATATGGGGAGACCCATGTCGAACCGGGGATGAAACCAAAGTGATAAATGGGGGGGGGAAAATTCTCTCAAATTTTCGAGCGGATGAATTATACAATGCCAGGGTGGGGCCATGGCAAGATTCTCAGTTAGTAAGAGAATTCTTACTGCTCCATATAAGCATACACTACAGTTTTCGACATAAGCCCAGCACGTCATATCTGATCTCCCCCTCATGGTGGTGTAACTAGGTGTGTGGTCCTACCCAGTGGTCCTGCCTCTCTGTTATGAGCTATGGTCGAGGGTTATGAGGTGATCAATACCTGCTCACGTACGGGTCCACAGCTCTGATACTTCGCGCAAGCCGACAGACGAAGCCTGTCCCGTACCTACCTCAACCCCACGCCGTCATAGTCTTGGTAGCTGTAGGTTACGAAATCAGCCAGTAACCAGACTCGGCGTGGTGGGGAAGTAGGACCCAAACGATGGGAGCGACTAAAACGTACCACAGAATACGTGACTGCTGTGACTGTTATCCCCCGCCCCATCATTTTCTGCGCACTCTGGTACTCATTATTATAGAGGATAAACTAGATCAAAGCACTGGCCCGCCTTGTAAAGAGTCGTGAATAGTGATCTGAGTACGGCACGGTATGTTGCGATCCACCCCATGGTAGCTGAAAGACGTGATTGGAGTCATGTTGAGGTCCGCGGTCCTATCCTATGACTATGCTCTGTGCGGCTGATGGTTAAAGCATTTAGCGGTATGTACCCCCCCGTATTGCTTTTTATCTCGCTGGATAAGGCCCATCCTTCTCTACTATGTGAGTGTATAGTCCCCTATGCAAGTTGATGAACAGGTGCGACTGGGAGGATTCTGCCCCTCCCCCGCGGTTATATATGTGCGAAGCCTCCATCCCCATGGTCTAGCCCCTGCAGTCTTTACCTCGCCTGAGGTAGCCCCAGTCTCTGTATGATCTATTTGGATACAGAGGATCAGTGAGTACTGCTGGAATGTGGTGAGGCACCCTTATGGTTCGGTAGGGGGAGGGTTAATGATCTGGGAATGTTTGGTGAAGAAGGTTTGTTGTGGTAACTATAAGGTATATGGGTTAGCTATAACAAGCCATACCCGGTCATAACATGTCGTGGAGAAGGTTGTTTTTCTGTGAGTTGGTTTAGGGTCTCTTGGGCTCCGGGGCAGGCTGGTGGGGGAGGGGGGGGGGGTGGATAGGGGGGGGGGGGGGGGTGGGGGGTATGGGGGGGGGGGGTGGATTTAGTTTGGGTGGATTAAGGTATGGGTGTTGTGGTGTGGGTGGTATTGTTGGGTGGTGTAGTGGTTTGTGGAGTTGGATATTGGTGGTATTATTTTATGTGTGCGTCTGTATCTGAGAGGAGATTTCGTAGAGATTGGGGTTGGGTGGTGTATGAAAAAATTTTTGTTAAGTGTATTGTGTCGGTTTTAGGTTGTTGAGTTTGGTTTAAATGATGTTGTTGTTTGGGTTTATGTGTTGTAGAGTGGGTTTGTTTTGATGTTTGTGAGGTGTTTATGTGATGTAGGGTATTATAGTATGTGTTGTGTTGATATTGCGATTTGCGTTTATTGGTGTGAAAAATTGGTTTGGGTAGCGTGGAGGAAAGTTATTAGTCCGTGCGTTGGGTGATTTTTGGGTGATCTCGTTGTAAGAGTTGTATCGAAATGCGACGGTTTTAGGGGCGTAGGAGCTATGAAACTGTTGTAATAAGGGTAAATTGTTTGAGTAGGATAAGGATAGTGAGAAGCGATATGAGGGGAGGGGTTTGTAATGTAGTAATAGATTGGATAGGTGTATGGAGTTAGTAGTGGTGAGGGATTTTGGTGGAGTTGAGATAGAGGGGGTTGATGGGTGGTATGTGGTTTGAGTTGGGTTGGGTGAGTTAAGTTGTCGGTAGTTGAGTGGGTGTGGGTAGGAGGATTTTGTGTGAGTTGGGGGGTAAATGAGGGTGTGGTGGGGGGAGAGCGAGCGTGGGTTGGGTACGAGGGGGGTGGGTAAGTTATGTATGTGTTTGTTGTTTGGGTTATGGTCGTGTTTTTTAGGGTTGGGGGGGGTTTGTTGGGGGTGGGAGGTGGGGGAGGGTTGTTTTGGTGGGGGGGTGGGTTTTGTTTTATGGTTGGGGTTGATTTTTGGGTAGTGAGTTTTAATTTGTGTTGGAGGGTGTTATGGTTTGGTTTTGGGTTTGTGTGTAATTGTGGGTTGTTTTATATGGTAGTGTTGGGGGTTGTGGTGGGGTTGGTATGGGAGTTTTTGTCTGTGAGTGTTAAACGTTTGGGTAGTTTGAGTTGGTGAGTGGTAAGTATGGTAAATTGTTTTTGGTTGTGTTGTGTGGAATTTTGTTAGTGTAGTTTGTTTGGGGGGGTTTGCTCATCTATGTATATTATTGAAGTTATTTTGGTGGTTGGGTTGTTGATTGGGGGGGGGGAGGGGGGTAGAATAGTTTGGGGTGGGGGTGGGGATGTTGGTTTCAAGGAGGGCTTTTTGGGGGGTGGAGGTGGGGGGATTATGGGTGGGGTGTGAGAGGGGATTATTATTTGGGGTGGGGGGGATTGGGGGTATGGGGATAGGGGTGTTTAATGGGGGGTTAGTGTGGGAGGTTATGTTGGTTGTTTGATTAGGTTTTTTTGGGTGTAATTATTTGGGAGGTTGGTTTAGAGTGAATGGGGTGGGGGGGTTGGTTGTGTGGAAATGGGGGAGGTTGGATTGTTGGGGATGAGGGGGGGGTTTGGGTTTTAATGTTGTGTAAATGTGGGTTAGGGTTTGGTAAATTTGGTGTGGTTTTGATGGGGGGTTAAGGTGAGTTTTGTTTGTTATGGGGAATTGTGGGGTATGGGTAGTACAAGAAGTGTATTACATTGTATAAAGGGAATTGGGATTTTGGGATTGGGTGATATATTGGGTAATGATAGAAAGTTGAAGGTGATAGCTTTGTGATGTGTGTTTAAATTTGTAGGGTAAGGTTTTTTTAGATGAATAGTCTAAAATTGTGTGTGAGGGGTAGTATTGTAGGGTATATTTTTTTGTGGTTGGTATTTTGTGGGTGGTTGGGGTGGGGTGGATTGGGTGGAGGAATGGAGAGTTAGGGGGCACGTGGCGAGGATGGTGGTTGGTGGGGGGGGTTAATGTGGTGGGGGGGGGTTAATTTTGGGTTGGTTAGGTGTTATTTTTATCCCCATTTTTTTAAAGTAGGGTGAGGGGAGGTGGTAATGTGTGGGGGTGGGGTGTTTCAGGTGGTTGGGGGGATGTTTGTGTGTTTGAAAATAGATTTGGTTGGGGGAATTGTTGTATGGTTTAGATGGGGGGGAGGAGGGATTGAAATGGTTTTGGGTGGGGGTTAGGGGGTTGTGCACTAATGTTGATTTTGGAGGTTGATTGTGGGTTAGAATTTTGGGTAGGATTAGAGGTATGGATGGTTAAGTGGTTGGGTATAGGTGGGGGTGGATTATGATAGTTGGTATGTGGGGTTATTGTGGGGTTGAAGGTTGGATTGGTTGTTTAGGGGGTAGATTATTGGTTTGAGGGGGGATTTTGGTTTATGGGGGTAGGGATTGTGTGGAAGGTTTTAGATGGTGATTAGGAGTAAAGGGACTTGTATTTGCTTTGGTGGAAGAAATGGGAATTTTGAGGTATATGGAAGGTATGGTGAGTTTGATGTTTGGGATGTTTGAGTTATGGGAGGGTGGATTCCTTTTGAGTGTTTGTTTGTTTAATGACATTTTTTGGTTTGCGGGGGGTGGATTTTTATGAATGGTATGGGTAGGGGAAGTATTTTGTTGTTATGTAAGGATTGGGATGTTATTTGTTGGTGGGTGTAATTGTTTGTTTTGGGATTTTATTGGGGATTGGGAGAGGGGGGTTGTGATTTTGTTGGATTGGTAATTTGTTTTGTGCCTGCTCTTGTGAGGATGTTGACCAAGGTTGGGAATAGGAATTGGGGTTGAGGGTATGGTGTGAAAATTTGAGGAGTAGTTGGGGTTATGCAGGATAATAAGGGTTTGGATTTTTATTTTGAGGACTGAGGTTTTATGAAATAGTGCGGAATTTTAGTTGGTAGGATTGAGGGGTTTGTAATTGAGGGGATGGATGTGAGAGACTGTGAATGGATCGCGGCTAATTTGATTAGTGTTGGGGGTGGTATTGGTGATAATTGGATTTACGCTTTGATTGTAGGGATTGGTTTGGGTGGGGGAAGGGTCCAACATATTTGATGTATAAAGTGGATTCAATTTAGGATTTGGATTGGGTAGGTTGAAATGGTTTGTTGGGTAGGGAGGCAAAGGTTGGAATGTAGCTTGGTATACTGGGTTTTTTGCAGGTTTATTGGGTTGGGGGAGTGGTTATCGTTGTTTGGATTGTGGGGTTGTTGTATTGATTTGGTTTTGGCCAAAAGTGTGAGATTTGGTGTGTGACTTTGTTGGAGGAAGTTGGTTCTTGGGGTTGGAGTTCGCAAATAAATGGGGTGAAGCTTGATGGGATGTGTTAGGATTGGGTTATTGTGATTGGTTGGGTGTTCATTAGATTGGAGGTGAGGGAAGTTAGGTTCTTATAGGTTGTAGAGGTGGGGGGATTTGGATATTTAGGGTATGTGAGGATTTGGTTTGATGTTGGATTTGGTATGGGGTGTGGTGGTTATTGGAAAGTTGTGTATTTTTATAGTATGGGTTTTTTATTATGGGATGGGTTGTGAGGATATAGGATGGGTATTTAGAGGGATTTGGAGGGGATAAGTGGGGATTGTGTTGGTTAAGGGGGATGAGTTGGAAATTGTCGTGTGGTATTTTGGATATTGGGGGGGGGTTTAGTGATGGATGGGAGGGGGGTGTTGGAATTGGTGGGGAGGGTGGAATTCGTGTGGGGGGGATGGGAGAAAAGAGGTGATTGGTTGGGGATGGCAGTTATGGAATTAATTGTTGAGTATTTTAAAAGGATTAGTTGTGTAAGGGTTGGGGATGGGGATAAATAATGACTCCTCCTTGGGTTGGGGTAAGATGGGGAGGTGGTTTGATTGAAAGGGTTAATGGGGGGGGATAAGGTTTTTTGAAGGGGTTAAGGGTGTGGAATGTTGATGGGGGGAGTTGGTTCAGGATTTGCTGGAATAGTAGGGGTTTAGTGCTAGCTTATGTAGAGTTGTGGCTTGGAGATGTAGGTTGGATAGAATTTTTTTGGGGGAAGGGGGGACAGAGCTGGGGAAGGGGTAAGGTTTACGGTTTTTTATAAAATTTAGCGTTATGGCCATGGGGTTTTGGTGTGATTTGTTGGGTGGGAGAAATGATTTGGTTGTAGTGGTGGAGGGGAATGGTCACAGTTTATAATGGGGATTTTAGTGTTAAGGTGGTTATGATGTAGGGGGTGTGAGGGTGTAGAAGAATTGGCTTATACTTTTGTATTTGGAGTTTGTTTGTGGGTGGTATTTTTTTGGGGGTGGTTGGGTAGGGGGGGGAGGGGTGGTTAGGGGTTTTGTAAAGTATGGGGGTATGGGGAGGTTGGGGGTTGGGGTTGGGGATAATTAGGGGTATGTTTTTGTAGGGGGGGATGGGGGGAAGTTTGGGGGGGTGGTGGGGGGTTCGAATGTGAGGGAGGGGGGAGGTTTTTTGTTGGGTGGTTGGGGGGTAATTTTGGGTGTGGGGGGATGGTTGGTAGGGTGGGGGGTGAGGGTGGTGGATGGGTAGGTTTTGGGTGGGGTGTGGGGGGGTGGGTAGTTTTTCATTAATTAAACATTTGGGGGGGGTGGGTATGGTTTTGGGGAATGTTAGGGGGGGGGGGGGATGTAGTGGGGGGGGGAAGGTTGTTATTGGTATGAGTTGAATGGCGATGGGTTGGTTATGGTTGGGGTGAGTTGGATAGAAGTTGGTGTTGTGGGAGGTGAGGATCTAGATGAAAGTGAAGGTCATGGTTAAGAAGATGGATTTGGGGGGAAAAGTGGAAGGTGTAGGTGATGGGGAGTATTGTAATGGGGGGGTGGTGGGGGGTGGGGGATTGGGGGGGGGGGGGGGGGTTGGATGTGGATAAGTGGAGGGGTTTGGGGTTTTTGGGGGGGTGGTATGGGGGTTTGTGATATTTGGCATTTGGGGGGTTTGGGGATGGGGTGGGGAGGTGTAATTAGGGGTTGTTTGGGAGACGGGTTCAGTGTCATGTATATTTTTTCACTATGAGATAGATGTGGTTTGTAGTTGGTTTTGGGGTAGTAGGGTGGAAAGTGGTGGTGGGGGTACTTTGTATAATTAGATAGGGTTAGGGGGGTAAGGGTGGGGTGTTAGATTAGTGATGGGAGTAGGTGTTAGGGGTGGGATGGGGGGTGTGGTTTTTTTAATGGGGGCGGGGGGATTGGTTGGGTAGGGGGATTGGGTGTCTGTATTGGTGTGAATGAGTTTGGTAAATATGGGGAAGGTGGGGGGCATGAGGGGTGGATGTTAGGGGGGTAGGGAAAATTGAGTTTTAGGGGGGTGAGGTTTAGGAATGGGCTAGGGGGTATGGGGGGGGGGGGGTTTGAAGATTTAGGGGGGATGGGGTTTTGTCTATAGGTAGGGGGGGGGGGGGGGGGGGGTGGGTTGGGGGTGTTTTGTAAGTTTGTAAGGGGTATAGTAGGGGGGGATTTGGGGGGTTTGAAACGTGGGGGGTAGGGTTTTTTTTGGGTAATGGGGTGGGGGTTGGGGGGGTACAGGGGGGGGGTGTGGTTTTTGGTAGATTTGGGGATGGGTTTGTGGAGGTTGGGGGGGAGATGGGTATTGTGGGTGGGGATGGGGGGGTTTTGGGGGTGGGGGAATGGGTATGGAGGGGGGTTGGGGTTTGTAGGGGGTAATTGGGGTGGGATTGGTTGGGGAGCTGAGGGAGGGTTGTATGTGGGGGGGGTGGGGTTGGAGGGGGGGATGAGTTGGGAGGGGGGGGGTGTGTTAGGATGTTGACTGCAGTTGGGGTTGGGGTGGGATAGAGTTGGGGGGGTGGGCTTGGGTGGGTTGGTTTTTTTGTGGGGGTTTTGAGGGGGGTTTGGGGGGGGTGGGGGAGTTTTGAACAGGGGTGTATTTTTTGTGTTTGGGGTGGTGGGGTTTTATTGGGGGGGGGGGGGGTGGGGGGGGTGGGGGGGGGGGTGGGGGTGGTGTATTTGGGGGTGGGGGGGGGAAATGTGGGTGGGGGGGGGTGTTGGGTGTGTGTGTGGTGGGGGGTTGGTGGGTTTGGGTGGGGTAGGTTTGGGGGAATTTTGGGGTGTCATGATGGGGTGAGGATTGGGGTTGGGGTGATAGGCTGGGGGTTTGGTGTTGTGGTTTGGTTGTGATTTGGTTGGTTTTTGGTTGTATGTGGATTGGGTATTTGTGGGTATGGGGATGTATTTGTGTGGGGTTGGTGGTGGTGGGGGGGGGGATGGTTAGGTGTAGGAGTTGGTTTGGTATGTAGTGTTATTTTGGGGGGGTTGTTATATTGTGTTTTTTGTGTGTTGGGGTTTTTGGGTTGTATGTTAAATGTTTTGTAACAAAATCAGAGTAACATTATTTTTTTGTTACGCATGGATGTTGTTTGAGAATTACCTTTTTGAGTTTTGATTAATGTAATGATTTTAGTAATTTGAAATATGTGTTTACTACTTTGAAGTTTGGGCTATCTCTGGGTAGTAGTTTGGAAAATTCATTGGAGATTAAAAGTGAAGGAGATAACGAAGGTTATGTCTTTGGGCGGAAGATTTTAATAGTTAGGTTGCTGTGAAACGCTTTTGTGATTAGCTACCTGATTATAGGTCTGAGATTGGGAGGATGGAGCTCTGAAGATCTCTAAGGTTTTGCCAGTTGGGGGGGAGGGGCTCCTTTGTATGAGTTGTTGGTATGTGATTACCGGGTTTAAACAAGCAGGGACAGTCTGTAATATTATTGGTTTCATGGGGATAGGGGGATAAAAGGTTTGCTGAGGGGTAATAGGCGAAGTAGGCTACATTGAAGTAAGTAGGAGATGAACGTTTGTGGCAAAATGGGTTTAAGACCATGATGGGGTAATTGGAGTGATAATTTTGGTGAAGGGGGGGATGTATATGTTAGGAGGTTATGAGTTGATGGAGGTTATTTTGGTGGGTGATGGTTGGGATTTTCTAGGGGTCTTCTAAAAAAATGATTAGGCTTTAGGACATATATTTCTGATTAGAGGGGTTTTACTTCATTATGAGGGCTAGGTATTGGTAATGGGTTAATGGAGAGTGATGGAGGTGTTAAGCTGTCTACGGATTTGAGATGGGAAGTGGTTGGTTTAAAATAGGAGGGAGTGGTGATGCCGTTTTTATTATGGGAGTGATTGGATATAGTTAATACAATAGTGGGGAGATACTAGGAGTAGATGATCAGTTGTGGTCACTAATGCTTAAAACCATTGGGTTGATATGAGTCAGCAAAATAACTGTTTCTGCAAGAAGCTTAGGTCTGGGTGTGGATCTTGGGAAATTAAACACTGAATTATTATAGAAACAGGAGGATTGGATTTAGTTTGATAGATATTAATAGTGACCAAAGAATCATTTTACAGTCTTTTGGTTAGTTATTTTAGTGGCAGAAGGCGCCCATATAATAAGTTTATGAGTTATCTTGGTTAGGCACTTCAGCACGATCAGTTTAAATTCCCACTGGACCAGCAGACGGTTAGCTCAGGCGGTAGAACGTAATGTTATTTATGCCAGGTGTTTATTTGTAAACTATAAGAGTGAAGGGTTTAATCATGTAAACACACTCGTGAATATATTCCTGGCCCGAGATGGACCATCAGGAGATAAGGCAAACTTTAACACAGAACTAAAATGTTAAGGCCTATCTCTAGTCATTTTTCGGGTTTCAGGGATACCGAATCGCTAGAGCAGACTCCAGTCAGGCGAAGAACGTCATGTTCTCTTCGATCTAGAGGGTTTCTGAATACCGCTAGCGTCACGAGTCGTCAACCCCGTTCCTGAATCAAAACCCCTTTGTCAACGCCAAGTTAAGCTCACGCAGTGCAACGAGCCAACGCTAAATCTGAAATCATCTATTGCAGTAGTAGTTCCCTACTCGCCTATTGGATTACCAGTCAGAGCATTGCGGCTTCCAGAATATCAAAACCGCCCAGCATGTCTATAGCAGAATCTGATATCACCCGACTTTGTGTGCCTAAACGGGGCACTCAGCCAAACCACAGCCAAACCAGTTTAAACAGGATTTACATCCAAGCAAGCAATAGCGCCGGATTTGAGCGCCTGGGACTCTTTGTCCTCAAGTAACTTCGTCTGGTGTATTTCTGGGTTTATGTAGAACTTCGCACTTAGGAGCGGTCAACCAAAGATAGACAGAGTCCAGCCCCTCACGCAATTAGAGGTCACCAACGTTTAGCACCACCGAGGAAAGTTTTGTATTTCACTTCATTCACCTTGAAGGATATTTACATGTAAGACACTTTTCTGGAGCTAGCACCTTTGGTCCCACGAAAAGCGGACAGACTGTCGCTGAGTTTGTTTATTTGGTCAGCAGAAGATATACAGCGTCTTCCAGCCCCTCACGCAATTAGAGGTCACCAACGTTTAGCACCACCGAGGAAAGTTTTGTATTTCACTTCATTCACCTTGAAGGATATTTACATATAAGAAACTTTTCTGGAGCTAGCACCTTTGGTCCCACGAAAAGCGGACGGACTGTCGCTCAGTTTGTTTATTTGGTCAGCAGAAGATATACAGCGTCTTCCAGCCCCTCACGCAATTAGAGGTCACCAACGTTTAGCACCACCGAGGAAAGTTTTGTATTTCACTTCATTCACCTTGAAGGATATTTACATGTAAGACACTTTTCTGGAGCTAGCACCTTTGGTCCCACGAAAAACGGACAGACTGTCGCTCAGTTTGTTTATTTGGTCAGCAGAAGATATACAGCGTCTTCCAGCCCCTCACGCAATTAGAGGTCACCAACGTTTAGCACCACCGAGGAAAGTTTTGTATTTCACTTCATTCACCTTGAAGGATATTTACATGTAAGACACTTTTCTGGAGCTAGCACCTTTGGTCCCACGAAAAAGCGGACGGACTGTCGCTCAGTTTGTTTATTTGGTCAGCAGAAGATATACAGCGTCTTCCAGCCCCTCACGCAATTAGAGGTCACCAACGTTTAGCACCACCGAGGAAAGTTTTGTATTTCACTTCATTCACATTGAAGGATATTTACATGTAAGACACTTTTCTGGAGCTAGCTTTTGGTCCCACGAAAGCGGACGGACTGACACGCAGTTTTATTCATTTGGTAAACCAGGGGTAAATAGAGTCTTCCAGCCCCCTCGCGCAACTAGAGGTCACCAATGATAGTACCAACAAGGAAAGTTTTGTAGGCTTATTCCCTCGCCTTGAAGGATCTACATGTAAGACACTTTCTGGACAATTACATTTGGTCCCACGAAAAGCGAACGGACTGACACTCAGTTATTTCATTTCTCTGTGTTCTACAGGTTTTATGAGTGTTGGTGGTGTGTGTGTTTGTGGGTGTGTATTTGCATTATCGTGGTTATTGATGATTATTGATGACTATTGATGAATATTTTGATTATTGATGTAATTTATGCTGTGTATGATGATATGCATTATTTCCATGCTTTTCTTCTTTAATAAAGTTTACACATTTTTATTAATGCGCTGTTCACGACCCTTCCATCCATAATTAACTTGTTTTAGCTCTTTACTATAATCTCTATGTTTGATAAGAGAAAAGAGTGAGAGCAGGAGGTGCTTAGACAGTAAAAGTGAGTTGAGGCTTGGAGAGAGAGATCATTTTGATAAATCTTCTTCCAGGTTGTCTCAAGTCCATCTCCTATTTACACCTTTCTCTGTGTGTAATCTATAACTCTGTCAGTCCACTATCCCTTGTCGATTTCACTACTATTGTCTAACTCGACAAATACTCTACACTTTACTCAACCACGACAATGAGGATACGCTTGAAATAATCAAACGTTTTCAAAGAAACTAGAGAACATGTGATATCACGAGAGCAACAGATCTAAAGGAATCCACACTGTGTACATTCAGAGACAACGCTGCGAAAGTAAAAGATACTTGTTTTGCAGCAACAGCTGCAAGTGCTGCGAAGTCCATTGCAAGAAGGCCTAAAGAAATAGAAGAAGTGGAAAGACTGTTGAATGTGTGAATCGAAGAAAACATAAAAGTGATCTGGATCAAGCTTTCTCACAATTAAAGAGAAAGCAGTAGTTATATATGAAGCCATTAAAGAAGTCTACAAATCGTGCAGAAGCGCGACCTTTTAGTGCTAGCAGTTGCTGGTTTAGTAACTTAATACACGGCCGTCTTTTTGAGTTTGTAACTGTTTTTTTTAAATTGTTTTACGAGTATGTGCAGGTTTTGAGTGTTCTTTCCCTAACCCTATTTTTCTGGTAAGTCCTGATATTTTTATTTCGCGATATTCCACAACCCGAATATTTTTAGGAACACATATAAGGCGTTATAGCAGAAACGACCGTACTTCTACGGCTATGAGTTCTGCGTTGAACCTCCATGTCTTAGTTTCGTGACCACAGCATTATATCCGGCCATTTTGAAAATTTACTGCTTATGTAATCTGCATTCACATGACAATGTCAGCTGAATAAGTGTAAACTGGTGTGATGATGGTGGGGGCATTGCTATATCTGGTGGTCTTTGAGACTTTCTAATGACAAAAAAAAAAGTAATTGAACCATGCAACAAATGTAGGAATAGTACAAAATATGTAAAAAGAAATAAATTATTAGAGCCCAGACAAATAGAAATACAACAATGCTACCTTGCAGGTATGATGCGGAAAGTCAAAGGTTAAGGAAGGCAGCCTGATATAATTGTCTGTTGGAATCGGGTGCATTGGGCCACAGATCTGATGAAACTGTGGGTCACAGGTTTGACGAAACACTAGGCCACAGGCCTGACGAAACACTGCCCGACGGGCCTGAAAAAACACTGTGCCATAGGTCTGACAAAAAAGTGCAAAGTATTTCGCTTGATGTTGAGGTCACAAATAAAGCGTAAGCAGAATGGTGCTAATCTCGTAGAGTCCCGCCATACTGCGAGACTGCCGGACACCCTCCCCCCCCCCACCCCCCCCAAGGGGTCCAACCTATGCTACTAGTGGTCACCTTCCCTTGTACTGTGTAACAGAGAAAGCATATATGGCCGTCACCAGTACCATACCTGGTGTGGCGGTATTGCCTCCCCTGCTTTGCAGTAGTGGTCCAACTGTGGCCAAAACTCAAGAGTACCTAATATGGGCTTCAAAGTTATCTACCTTTGCACAAGATTATTCTTGGCAGAGATGTAGATAAAAGGGTAATGACACTTCTATTACAAAGGGAGTCTTCACAAGATATTCAGATAAGCGAAAACAATGCTGCTTTGGCTGAGCACGTTAATTCTAGAATCTGCCGATAACTTTTGTGAAAGAATTAAGCACTTATTAATTTCAGCTCGTTCAAGCCCCCACCCCTGATTTGCTCAGTGGAATTCTTATTATTCTGGTATAGCTCAGTTTAGAGTGTGTGTAGTAAATTGACTGACACAAACATGCAGTAACTTTAAAATGATTAAATCGAAGTTAAATTTGTAACATTACAAATAACAAAATTTAATAATCACTTTAGGTTTTAACAGTTTGAAAATAAATTAAATAGTTAAGAAGAAATGTTTCATCATTGATTGATAGTAGAGATGATGGAAGAAAATCACTTTGGCAGCGTATATATTTTCATTTAGCTGCAAATAGTAGTTTCTACTCCCGCTGATGAGTTCTGTGTACATTGCTCTCGTTCGTCGCCAGTCAAGGTTAAAGGCGCCGCACGTTCCTAGAACGTCAAGGAGTAACGGCCAAGCTGGTCCTGCGTCTGTCTATAAGACCCTCTTATGATGGCGTCTCACACAACGTCAGCCCACTTCTACCTTCACTTGGTTCCAGAGATAGTACTTTCTGCCGGTACCACCAATAACTGTGGTAACAGAATAGAGACAAACGCTCTTCTCAGTATGGTGTTTTCCGACACATAGTTATGTGCCCCCCCCCCTCCCTTTCTTCAATTCTACCATCCCATTTATCTCAGAATTTACCCTCGATGAGAATTAAATTTTAATCCATCGGGATAAAATTTTCTTTACATTTAAATAGAATAGCTTTAGCTTTACTTTACATTTAAATGAAACGGTTAATAATACAGATTTAGTTTGTTTAAATTTACATCTGAACTTCTATCTCCCCTCCTCAGGGAAAACGTTTCAATGTTCTCATATCTGACCCCCTCAGCGTTCACTAAATATCTACAGCTTAAAGTAAACACGGGTCAGGGTGAGTTCAGAGCACAGGCAGGGTGAGTGCTTCGTAAGCATTATATAAGTAACCAGCAAGATAGGTCTGAAGATACGATGACTTTACGAAAATCTGTGGGCGTGTACAGAAAAATAAGGAGATACCTGAATTTTTTCTTTCTTTCTTCCTTTTTTACAAGTGCCTGAATTTCTTTCTTTTTCTTTTTACGAGTGTTGACTTGTTTTCGTCAATTACTTACTTCTTTCTGATAAGAGTACTAAGCTTCCTTTGCACTTTTGACTTATTTTATAACATACGTATTCGTCTTTTTAGCTACCCATAATATTCTTAAGATTTATCTCTGAGGTACTGTCACGTTCTGAACTTCAATGCATGTATACCCTCCGTAGACACTGCAGATTACGCCGCATGGACTATGTTTCATCTCCACAGATACCTTCTCGCACAACGTGCAGATGGCAAAAGATCGGCCAGGCGACCA
Source organism: Oreohelix idahoensis (assembly GCA_024509875.1). Classification (NCBI taxonomy): domain Eukaryota; kingdom Metazoa; phylum Mollusca; class Gastropoda; order Stylommatophora; family Oreohelicidae; genus Oreohelix; species Oreohelix idahoensis. The sequence continues at coordinate 965,206 of JAMPIV010017673.1, read as the reverse complement.
CAGCTGAATTTCAAAAATGTGTGCAAAAGAGACCTGAAGGTGCTGGGCATAAGCCCAGCATCCAATGGGAGCACGAATCTGCCGCTCGCATAAAGTGGAAATGCTCCCTACGGCGTGGCATCAGATGCTTCAAGACAGGTTCTTAAAACAACAGAAGAGTAAAGAACATGTCGAAAGGTACGGAGTCTCTACTGTCTCTAAGGCCTGGTGGAGGCTCTACTATCTCTAAGGCCTGGTGGAGGCTCTACTATCTCTAAGGCCTGGTGGAGGCTGTACTATCTCTAAGGCCTGGTGGAGGCTCTACTATCTCTAAGGCCTGGTGGAGGCTCTACTATCTCTAAGGCCTGGTGGAGGCTCTACTATCTCTACGGCCTGGTGGAGGCTCTACTATCTCTAAGGCCTGGTAGAGGCTGTACTATCTCTAAGGCCTGGTGGAGGCTCTACTATCTCTAGGGCCTGGTGGAAGCTCTACTATCTCTACGGCCTGGTGGAAGCTCTACTATAAGGCCTGGTGGAAGCTCTACGATCTCTACGGCCTGGTGGAGGCTCTACTATCTCTAGGGCCTGGCGGAGGCTCTACTATCTCTCGAGCCTGGCGGAGGCTCTTTTATCTCTAAGGGCTGATGGAGTATCTACTGTCTCTACGGCCAGGTGGAGGCTCTGCTATCTCTAAAGCCTGGCGGCGGCTCTACTATCTCTAAGGCCCGGTGGAGGCTCTACTGTCTCTAAAGCCAGGTGGAGGCTCTACTATCTCTAAAGCCTGGTGGAGACTCTACTGTCTTTACGGCCTTTTGGAGTCTGTACTCTCTCTCAAGCCTGGCGGAGGCTGTACAATCTCTAAAGCCTGGTGGAGGCTTTAGAAAAGTGTTCACAATATAAATTGAATGTGTTTTCATTTATGTTTACACTGATTGAAAATTTTGAAACTTTCATTAATTTTGAAATGAATATTTTCACATAGACATTTACACTGGATTAAAGCTTGAAAACTTACATTAATTTTAAAATGAATATGTTTACATGGACATTTACACTGCTTGAAATTGTAAGTATTATAATTAAAATGTACATGATTTCTTTCATCTTTCCCTCCCTGCTCCATATGGATCCTGGGATTACCTTTTGCTTTTAGTTCTCTTTAAGAAACTAGCAATAAAGCAATCACCAACCCGTGCAGTAGTGGTTCATGAATCATCATTCTATTAGCTGAGATTGCCAGCCTCAAATGACTTTGACATCCACGAGAGATTTTCACATATTAAAATTCACATGGCAATATACATATATATGTTAGTTCACATGTTAGTAATGAAATATAGAATGTAAAATTACACTAAATACCCTAATTATAACTGAAACAGGGTTGAACAAGGTAGGCCAAAATGGTTGATGAACGGAGACAAATGAAGATCATCTGATACTAATCCTCTCTCTTCCTATTTTCTTTAAAAAAATATGCTGATCGTTCGGAAATTTTTCTTCATAATAGATCACATGGTCTTTTATATTTACATGCGCCCTAATATAACCGACGAACCTTTTGTGTAGGTTGAACGGAGCGTGCCAGATATTAGTCAACCATGCACGAGGGTGTAGTAGTGTTATTCTTTCTGTGTCTCTTCACAGACCCCCAGGCAACTACACGGGCACACTTCATTTCATTAAAAATAAAAATAAAAAATCAAGAATATCAAAGAATGCAACGCATCCATGAAATATTCTTCCCTGATACAAAACACAGCGCAAATCCACGTTTTTAAGTTAACACTCTTAAATACGTTTACGCCCGCTGCCTACGTTCCTTTGAGTGTCAGGAGCTCTTCCTTTTCCCTCCCTGTGCAGACTGTCAAGATTTATTATCATGAATCGCGTCAGTCAGCAGATCTGAATCACACCGAGAACATGCCAGAGATCGCGTTGTCATGGAAACGTGTTCTTATTTCTTGTGCTCCTGGTTAGTTCATGGAAACATTTGTATACTTGTATAGTTTTCGTTTCAAGATCCTTTCACAATTTTATTATTTTTATTTACGTGAGTCCCATAATGTACTGTAACTTACAAGTATAAAAAAACGCTTATGAGGTCGTCCACATATAATATAATAGGGGAACAACAGAAGTGATTGCGTCATTAATAGGCTGAACTGCCCATGGTAAACTTCCGGTGTTATGTCTTGCGGTTCGCACTAATGACCAGTCATCGAAGCATAATTTATTGGTGATGCGTAGACGGCAGGGAGGATAGTGTGATTCGCTTGCATAGCTAGGCGGGGTTGTCGCACGGAAGGTCCAGGGTTCGAATCCTGGGTAAACCACTCATGTCTGTTGTTTTTCTGTTGTCTAGTGTTCTACTTCTTTATTTCCTACGAGTGCCTGATAACATACCTTTATGTTTGTCTCATATTAATTTACCGTTTACAGGCCTCGGGTTTCCCTTCCTTATGTGTTATAAATGTTCACGCTATTTTTGCCATTTTGTAACTCCCACCACCCCTTTCATATTTCGTCACAAAATTCCAGACCCCCTTACTTGACGTCACAAATCTCTTACCCCCACACCCTTGTTTCGAACTATTTTTTAGTAGTACTGAAATGCAACAACGTACCTCGTAATCGAATGTAGATTAATTACCTAGTCATGATCATCATGACCTTTCAACGTTCTAAGGTGCATATGTTCAAGGTCTTTCCATATTCTTCATCCCCTTCATGTCTGTCTCCAGTTCCCTTCTCCATGTATTCCTTGGTCGCCCTCTGCATTTCTTACCGTGGGACTTCCAGCACAAGGACTGCCTGGTAGATCTATCAGCAGGTTTGCTGAATGTGTGTCCTATCTGCCACTTGTATGGTACCTATCGTACATTTCTCATTAGTGATCTTGACATATCACTACAATCCGCCTACTTTAGGCAAGCACCTATTTATGAAAGCATTCTTGGTTAGAGTGCAGGCCTCTCGCGGCAAAGGTAGCAGGTTGGCACCATGGTGGCGTCACGATACAGTCTATCATCTATAAATGGATATTGACTCTGCTGTTGGGTCAGGAAAGGCAAAAGCAACGAAGAAGGAAAGGGTTACTTGACCTAGTATTGTGAAGTTTCTAACACTTCCCCCCCCCCCCCCTTTTTACGCTAGGATCTGCTATGAGCCTACCTTTTTTACCTATTTGTGAAGGTCTGAAGCTTTTTAGTTGTTGTGTTCGTTGTTCTCCGTGTTCAGAGCTGTGGCCATGGGCATATACGCTAAATGATGATGATGATTGTTGATGATGTATAGTGGTTCGTATCACTACCCTAACAGTAGGCAGGTTTTGGTTGATGGTGTAAAAGTAATTTCGTGATGCAATACAACCACAGTTCACGTAGACAGTTGACGAATGATATCAACAATATATGAGTGCTTGACTTCGACAGCAGTATAAAATACGATGAAGTTTATTTACATATAACGTGGAAGATGTGAAATAATGTGTCCAACCTTCTCTTAGGTTGACCAACCTTGTACAGCACAATTTCAAATCAATTATGTTCTCAATGTCTTTCTCTCTCATTCTTCCTTACTGCCTCAGTATTTCCTAGCTGTCTCTAGATGTTAGGGCGTTCACGACTAGAAAACGACTACTGCTGTTGAGATTTATCTGCCTGCTAAATTCTTCATTTATGTGAAATCATTTGTCTCTTAAACCTTTTGACTCAATTCTTCTGACTCTTGTTTCTTATTAATTCGATGCTCTGCTTGGCGTATCTTGGTAAGACTGGCCTAACCGCCAGGGGTGATGATTTTAGCCAAAGTCTATTATTTCCTACTCTTTAAGCTGACAACTGGTCTACTGTTTCATAGTTCTCCTGACTAGCTACTGTCTATTGTTCTTCTCTTGTATTACACAGGTTGACTTGAAAATCTACACATTTTCTGTCGTGCTGACAACCTTGCCAATCTTGTCCACAGAAATAAATATAATATGAACTGTCATCTATAAATGAGGCATATAAACGATTCAGGGGCTAGACAATAGTTTATTACTTTTCTGCCATCACAGAAGCTACCCACTGACTTGGGCTTATTGTCCGATGATACCCCAAAATTGCGCTTGCCATTTCAAAACTTTAACACAAGCAAACTTGCTTCATAACATTAGCGCGTTTAAAATCTGACTGACAATATTTTGTAAAACAATTTCCAACGATAACTATTTCCCGAACAAACAGTTCACTCTAAATACAAATATCCCGTGCAAGCTCAAGTTCGCTCAGCTAGTCAACTTAGAAATTCCAAACTAAAAACACGAGTTTTTCTCAAGGGACGTAAAAACTCTACTGTTAATGCCTATTTTGGATTATCGCCCGTACCTTACAAATCAATAGGTCATAGATTTATCGCCCTTTAATTTACGTTTAATAGTCCGTTAACTTCACTTATGCAAATTTATGAAACCGGACTGCTGACCGACCAACTCTTACAGTCATACAATGAGACTGACGTGACATTTGAATTGATTCAGAGTTTTGTACTGGACGTGACTTTTTTCGCTCTCCATCCATTTCTTTGATCTCATGAGACTGTTGTCGCGATTCTAGTAACCTGTTACTGTTTTTTTTTAAATCTATCGGATATTTCAGCTGAGATTGTAATATTAACTAGTAAATACACCAGTCAAAATAATGACAGGAAAAGAACTAAAGCAAACGTCTTAACCTTTCAGCATCTGCAGCATATTTAGAAGACTGGAGAACTCATTTTGTTGATTCTGAATGAAGTTATTTTACCCATTTTTGTAAAGTTTTGAAAAAATAAATTATGTTGGTATTTTTTGTTGTTGTTTCAATGGATGTAATTTATACTCTTCCCTGTGATGTAAAAGGGAAACTATCAAACGGCAAAAAAAAAAAATAATAATAATAATAACAATAAAACATATGTATATTTTTGACACTCTACTATGTGTATCATATTATTATTTAAAATGTAACTGCAACTTTGGTGGGGAAAAAAAAAAGATACGCGCTATATTGAGCGCCGTTCTGTTTAGTGCAAAAGCCAGAAGATCACGACTTTTATATAATTTCCTGACTGCAACATTGGTGGGTCAGAAAACGGTTGTGATGGGGTGGGACGCCTAAGAGAAGTATGTCACGGAATTGTCTCCCCTGCTTTGCAGAAGGGGTCCAACTGTGGCCAAAACTCAAGAGTATCTAATATGAGTCTTCAAAGGTGTCTACCTTTGCACAAGATTACTCTTGGCAGAGTTGTAGATAGAAGATTAATGATGATTCTATCTCAAGGGAGTGTTCATAAGATATTTCAGAAGCCAAGAACAATGCTGCGTTGGTGTCGTGAAGTAACGTCTGTATCACAACACGAATTCTAAGTAACTCTGACCACACAGTGCGCCATACATTGTAGAACTGCAAGATACCCAGTCCAATCAAAACGCCCCGTTATGCAGTGTTTACTACAGTCTTGGATAATAAAAATGGAAGTCCAATCTGTGCAACCTAGTGTCGGAAGACAATTTACTACATCAGTATGAAAAAGTACCACATGGAAGAAGTATACAAAACGATACTGGGAATGTTGCTCTACCCGTAGGTACAATAACTTTTATAAATACTAATATAGGACGGGAGAAACCTCTGGTTGAATGCATTTGAAGCTTCAGGTTAGTCCTTAATGTAGCTGTTTAAATTATGCATAGAAATAAATGCACTTATGAGACTAAAAGATTATAAGATAGATATATAAATAATAATTCAGGGTATAATTTAAGCTTTGGATGAATAAAATCGCTCCAGGAATAACGGAGATAATAAAAAAAATGTAGTTTTCCTGATTTGAACGATACGCAAAATTTACCAATATTTTCGGACCTTGAAAAACATTAGTAGGGAATACCACCTCGGACGGTCGAGGTCACTCTATAAATAGTGCGTGCCTAATAGAATCAGGTCAGTCACAATATTTGAATCGACAGCGAGCGGCAAAAGAAAGCCTGTGTTAATGCAAGTGTTTTGCCTTCTGTACCTGAAAGCAGATCTTAACCAACCATTTACGGCTCGTCTGTGTGTATACCCGAGGGTAAGAACGAATATATATATATATATATATATATATATATATATATATATATATATATATATATATATATATATATATGTATGTATGTATATATATATATATATATATATATATATATATATATATATATATATATATATATATATATATATATATATATATATATATATATATATATATATATATATATATATATATATAATTATGTGTAATTATAGTGATTAATCCACCTGTACGATAAGAAGTGTATAGATGTGTTAGAAAATTTACATAGTGTCGCTGGTGAAACTTACAGGTTTGTGTGTAATTCTAGAGGCAAAGCCAGCCTTCGGAAATATTCAAAAATATTGAGAATGATGGCCAAGTGTGTCTGTAGGTTTGGAAACGTGTTTAAAGAAGTATTTCTTAAATGGAATGACACACATACCAGGAACATAACGAAGGATGAAAGGAATCGATCCACTGTATAGTTTGATATGTTACTTAGTAGTTTTATTCACGACCAAATTATTGTATGGAGGCAGATCATGGGAAACGACTTATAATTAAGGATGTAGAAGACAATTATGATCACAGTGAATTGAATTGATTGATGCTACTATACTATATCTTGTGCATCTGCTGGCACTCTAATCTGAAACTGTCTGTCGTCCCCATCGGTGTCATTGAGGGATATTGGTAGAAAAATACAGGGATTGCGTTTAACTTCGTTTCAGGTTTTATCCTGTAATCTACTACAAATATAAGAGGCATCTATTACTGAGGTTACGACGGATGCAGTGCCGGTCTAAGTTAGAGGGCCAGACATCGCGAGTATACCAGTTGGAAGAATTTCAGCCGACAATTCTCTCAAGTATCAGAGGGAGCCATCTTCTGTGACTAAGATAAGTTGTCCACAAAGGCAACTGTGTAGCATGTACCTGTTCACGAAAACTAAAATCAAACCAGTTTGTGATGAATCTAGCAATATAGCTCTTCAATTAGACTGTGAGAATAACTTACTTACTTAGTCGTTCCCTTTCTACCGTGAGGTGTAGAGGTTTGGAAGAGAGAGCGCCAGACTATCCTATCGGCTGTCTTCCTCCTGGCCTGGTTCCATTCCAGTCCTCGATCCTTCAAAGATTGTCTAATGTTGTCCTCCCAGCGGACTCTGGGTCGTCCTCGGGGTCTGGATCCTTGGCTCTTTGTTTCCCATGCTTGTCGTGGTATCCGATCTTCTCCCATTCTGCAGACATGGCCAAACCAGAATGGGAGAAGATCGGATACCACGACAAGCATGTGAAACAAAGAGCCAAGGATCCAGACCCCGAGGACGACCCAGAGTCCGCTGGGAGGACATTAGACAATCTTTGAAGGATCGAGGACTAGAATGGAACCAGGCCAGGAGGAAGACAGCCGATATGATAGTCTGGCGCTCTCTCTTCCAAACCTCTACACCTCACGGTAGAAGGGGAACGACTAAGTAAGTAAGTTATTCTCACAGTCTAATTGAAGAGCTATATTGCTAGATTCATCACAAACTGGTTTGATTTTAGTTTTGGTGAACAGGTACATACTACACAGTTGCCTTTGTGGACAACTTATCTTAGTCACAGAAGATGGCTCCCTCTGATACTTGAGAGAATTGTCGGCTGAAATTCTTCCAACTGGTATACTCGCGATGTCTGGCCCTCTAACTTAGACCGGCACTGCATCCGTCGTAACCTCAGTAATAGATGCCTCTTATATTTGTAGTAGATTACAGGATAAAACCTGAAACGAAGTTAAACGCAATCCCTGTATTTTTCTACCAATATCCCTCAATGACACTGTGAGAATAACACTAGTAATTATTCAGGGACAGATCAACCAAGCAAGACTGTCTCCATATTGATAGACAACTTAACACAGAGAAAGACTTTGTTGAACATTTTTATTATTTATTTACTGTTGTAACATGAGTTCTTTTAAAACTTTTCAAACAGAAAAGAGTAAATGTACAAATAAATTGTAAATATTTACCAACAGACTTACTTAAATTCTTTAAGTTAAGTTTTATTCATTGTTGGAGAATTTAATTAAATAATTACCCCTAGCAGAGTTAAAAACATTAATAATAATTACCATATTAACAGAGTGGGATCTGGAGAGGTAGCACATAAGGACTCTGAGTACTGCATTACCATCTTCTCTGGGAACTTATACAGCTTGACCCCACCTTTGTTGTCTATACACCTTTACTCTTTTCAGAGAAAGGGGTATTACTGATAAGACCAGACTCTTATCTGGCATTATCCTGGTATCATCTAATACACCTTTATATCCAGGTTACCTTATTACATTCTATAATATCTGAACCTCTCGCGACAGTTGGGCAGGGCAATTGTTAACTTGTATCTGATCCACTGCCTTTTATAACGAATTAAGCAATTATTAATTTCAGCTCGTTCAAGCCCCCACCCTGATTTACTTAGCGGAGTTCTTATTATTATGGTATAGCTCTGTTTAGAGTGTATTTAGTAAATTGACTGAGACAAATATGCAGTACATCCATGTGATGATATCCGATATTTCACCGATCAAAATATAGCATCTAGTAGTTTGTAGGTATAAAATAACCTAGGTATTACCACACCACCAAAAGACTAGTTTTATTTCTCGGTTCCTAAAGGGTTAACGCGTAAAATGCCGATAGTTGAAAATGCCAATGTGACGTTACAGACTTGCAAGCCTTACCCAAAATGCATGCGTGAAAGTTAGTGTAGTTAGAAATCGTGTATTTCTTGGAAAAGACAAGGGAGAGAACGGGGGAAATGCATAGACCCTGTTTGAATTTCTAAACTGAAACTAAATGGCCTAAACGAGCGATAGGAAAAATAAAGACTAGAAATGAAGATTAAAATGCTACTAATTAGTTGTTAAATATATAATATGCGTTAGTCTAAATATTTTAGCCTACTGTAGAAAGAAAGATATGTTATTTGAATAAATATAAAGGAAAGACGAAAAGGGTAAAAATAATAGCTAGAAGTGTGAAACCTTATGCATTAGATGACAAAACGGTAGAATAAGTAAATATTTTCATTCTGGATTAACATGACTTAGATAATACTAGCGATATGGTAGAATGAAGACATATAAAGACGTGCCTGGGATTTCTTTACTGAAGCTAGCCATATTGAGGCAATAGAAAGGGGTGTCTCCTGATTTGAAAAGTGTAGGTGAGCGTTTGAAAATAGCCGCGTAGGAACGGAAGTCACCTGATTGGTTGCTGAGCATAACTAAAAAAGTGAAATAAATACTCAGAAAGACGAGCGTTCCTTGCCACTTTCAATTTAAACTTTCACATGTAAAGTTAATAACGTTTACAGACAAGTGTGATCAGATGCCTTCGCTGTTCTGTTATTCAGCAGGAGATCTTGTGTGACCATTTATGGCCTGTAATTAACTTACATAGTGAAAAAAGTTCGATATTTCGGTAAGACCAACATTTATATAATTATTATTGTATTGGAAATTGTGTTTGCCATATTGATTATGAATAAATATTTGAAGGGGGAGAGTCCCAGTTCGTACAAGTGCCATTTCAACATGTTACGTACACTCATTAAATGGGTTAGATTAATCTTATAGCTTCATGTAAAAGCCCTACAGCTTTGCTTGTACTTTGGGAGATAAAAGAACATATAAATTTATATAAAGAGTAAAGTTAACATCAAACTTTGTATTGTTTTCAACCGAGTTGCTAAGAAAGATATTATCATTGTGGGGAAAGAACTTAATAAAATCCTTGCAGTTTTACTTAAAAGTTGGGATAAAGAGAGATTAATAAGGGAAAAGACTTTAATGAATAATGTTTAAGTATAGCCAGAAAATCACTGGCCATCTTTATGTAATCCATGTTATTACCTGAATGTATTTATGAAATTTAATAATATTGTATTAGGACTAGGAAAAAAAAGAAAAAAAAAAAAAAACAGGTTTGAGATAATTAAGGAGAATTGAGCCCACTACCCGAGGGGGAAAATTATTATTTAGTTAGTATGTTCTGATTTTTGATTGGTTGATATCTGTAAAACTGTTACAAATGGAGATAGGTCAGAATATTATTTTGAGGGGAAATTAATCCTCTACTTCCAGAGTTTCTGGGTGTGAAACTGAAGTGAGCCAGTCACGTTGTTGTTCAACCCTGGTAACTGTTCGAGGCCATATGATTTGAGGGCCCTACCTTATCTTGAATCCTGAAAGCTGAGCAGTGCTGTGAGGAGGAAGATTTATAACCAGGACATCAGGACATCGCAGAATTTTCGACACCTATCTTAAGATAAGCCCTGTGTTTTGGGGCCTTGTGAATTCACTGAACTATTCTCCACAATTTGATATTTCAACCAGATTAAATAAAATGATGACAGTAGTGATTCCCCAAAATATGTGCTTTAGTTTGGACTAGAGTATTACAACAAGAACACTTCCTAGTCAGAAATAAAAAGACTTTAGTAGTGAAACTAGATTGTGTGTAACTGTATATAAATGTTTAATCTTAATGTTTTTTATGAATCAACTCAATTATACTTAATACATTTGAAAAAAATTGTTCAGACCAAAATTCAATAGGGAGTTGTTTACTTAATTGTTTATTAACCTTAAAGTGTGGTTGTTGTTATTTTCTGCACATGCATTGCATATACCCTAGACACGTAGCTACACAACATCCATACATTATAACATATAAATTGGGGATAACATACATAGCGGGTGGTAGTCATTGGTGGAAGCAAGACAGGTTTCCTGACATATAGTTAAAAGGTAAACTTCCTCAGGAGCTAGCATAGCTGACTTCACATCTGCTACACAAATATATATATAAGTAATATCGTCCCACCACATATAGTGGGATTGGCACCTCCCGGGATTTCCAAAGTTTTATAATAAGTAAATAAGTGGAGGTTTTGGTGAATTGACATTGCTCTGTGTTGTCCTGTTAATTAGATATTAATTAGATATTTTGGTTTATTGAAATCACATTGGATAGAATATTAAGATGGCAGAATTGGCCAAGTACAGATCTTCTGCTGTGCAGACTGCGAAGGAAATGGGTATGGAGGGACAGATTTTAATTGATTATGTTACAGCAGAGGTTGATAAATATATAGCCAGAGAAAGGGAAGATGCTAGGGAGGCTAAGAAATTAGAGGCTGATAGATTGGCGGAGGAGAAACGAATTATGTTAGAAGATGCTAGAGACTTAAGAAATTAGAGGCTGATCGGGAGGCTGAGATTAAGAGGCTGCAGTTGGAGGAAAAGAAACTTGAGGCTGAGAAGGAGGAAAAACGTCTACAGAGGGAGGCGGAACGAGAGAAAGAAGAAAAGAGGTTGGAGGCAGAGAAAGGGAAGACAAAAGACTGGCTGCTGAAAGGGAAGCAGAAGATAAAAGGTTACAGCGGGAGCATGAGTTTACGACTAAGAGAGTTAGAGTTACAAGGCCATGCTCCTGAAAATGGAACTAGCCCATCCACTTCCGACTCAGCTGCAAGCCAGGGGGCCTCCTCATCAGCCATGGGGTTTCATTTGGATCCTTTTATTGAGAAAGACGATGATATTGAGTCCTTCCTTAGCCGTTTTGAAAGTTTAGCTACAACATATGGGTTGGAGAAGGATAAGTGGAGCCTTAAAGTATCCCAGGGACTTAGGGGAAATTCTTATGAAGTATTTTCCAAGCTCAGTAAGGATGACCAAGACGATTATGACATTCTTAAACATGCACTATTGGTCAGATACGAGAAAAACTGTGAATTTTATAGGAAGAAATTTAGACAGGCTAAATTACTCACAGGGGAGACCTACCACCAGTTCTCGGCCCGACTAGAGACCTATTTGGAGAAATGGACTGCTCTGGGGAAAACCCAAGATTTAAAGGAAATGGTTATGATGGAGCAGGTTAGAGAGTCCATGGCTCCAGACTTGAGAAAGTTTCTCACAGAACAGGGTGCAGAGAGAGACTGGTGGATATTTTAAATGTAGCTGAGAGATATCTAGCAGCCCAGTCAGAGTTGGCAGGAGCAAAGAAGAAACATATAGATCATAATAAGGGTCCCCAAATTCAACCTCAGAACAAATATGACAATAGAGATAAGTTTAACAAGAATAAACCATATTATGATAGGTCCAGGTACGAACAACGTGACAGAAACCCTCAATATAATGAAAGAAAACCTGTTAACCAGGGAAAGAAATATTGTAAATGGTGTAAGAGGGATGGGCCATGACACCCATGACTGTAAAAGAAAACCTTCCACCTTTGCTGCAATGAAAACTGGGAACAAGGGAGTAAAGGCAAAACCTATTAAGCCACATGAGCCCTATCACCCCCCAGTATGTGAGGACGTTGTATGTAATGGGGTCACCATAAGGTGCCTTTATGATACAGGTCTAGATTATGATTCAGTCGTCAGTTCGCACCTAGTGAACCCAGATCAGTATACCACAGAGACAGTGGAGATACAAGGGGCGACTAAGGATATAGCAACCATGACACTTCCCGTAGCTAGGATAGAGGTGAAAACTCGTTATGTGGAAGGGATCATCAAAGCAGCAGTTATAAACGAACCCATATACCCTCTAATATTGGGATGTCGTTATGTCTTCTTGGGGAATCCCAAGAGACCTGTGATTATGGCAACAGTGCAGACCAGGTCACAGTCAAGGAAGGAGGAAGATGAACCTATAAATACTCATCCAGAGGAGATGAGGAAGGCACAAGCTGAAGATAGGTCACTCAAGCTGTGTTATAAAAAATTACCTAAATGCCATACACCTCCAAACAAAGGAGAATATTATATGAAAAATAAATTGTTATATAGGAAGGCTGGAACTGGATCCAATGGTCACGGACAGCTGGTCCTTCCCAAGGCATATAGGGAGAAGGTGATGGAATTAGGACATGCTATTCCCTTCAGTGGTCATATGGGGATCAGCGCTACAGGTCAGCGCATAGCTTGTCATTATTTCTGGCCAGGAATAACTGAGGATATAAAAAGATATGTAAAATCATGTCCAGAATGCCAACGGGGTAGCTCCCAAAGCATTGGACTGCCCCAGCAACTCTAGGGGAAATGCCCATAGTGGGAACACCTTTTGAGAGAGTTGCGGTGGACATTGTGGGACCTCTCACTCGGACAAAGAGGAGGAACAGTTACATTCTGACTCTGGTGGACACATGTTCCATGTGGGGAGAGGCGGTAGCCCTGTCATCAATTGATTCGAAGCATGTGGCAGAGGCATTACTCACAATATTCACGAGGTTAGGTTTCCCTCACCAAATCTTGACTGATAACGGCTCACAGTTCAAGGGGAGACTAACAGAAGAGGTATTTAGGATCTTCCAGGCCAAGCATTTTCATTGTAGTCCGTATCAACACCCCCAAGGGAACGGCCAGGTGGAGAGGTTCAATGGGACTCTCATTTCCATCCTGAGAAAGCTGGCCCATGAAAAACCTGATACGTGGGACCAAATTTTGCCCGCTGCGTTGTTTGCGTACCGGGAAGTTCCACACAGTTCAACCGGGATGGCACCCGCAACCCTGTTATTTGGGAGGCCAATAAAAGGTCCATTGGAAGCCCTATTGAGGACGTGGACCGATGAGAAGGCAGAAGAGACTGTTACCCTCATCATATGCGTATGTGAACGAACTGACCACTCGTCTAAAAACTGGCTGGAAACTTGCAAATGATAACCTCAGACAAGCCAGGAAGAAACATGCTGCATACTTTAATAAGAAAGCGAAAGATAGAGAATTACATGTGGGAGAGAAGGTGCTTCTTTTACTTCCCGCCAGTAGTAACAAGTTGCAAATTGGATGGCAAGGTCCATACACCGTTCTAGAAAAGATATCTAGAACCAATTATAAAATAGACAAGAAAGGAAAGGAGAAAATATATCATGTAAACCTCCTAAAGAAGTATCTCGAGAGAGAAAACCAGGAAGGGACACCTTTACTGGCCTTGTCCATTGCAACCCAAATGAAAAAATGAACCACTCACCTCGCAGGAATACCCCTTAAAACCATGTGAAACACCTGTACAGGTGAAAGTCAGTAAGCACCTGACTAAGAAACAGAGGGAACAGGTTCAAAAGGTTCTAACAGAACATACAGATGTGTTAACGGATAAACCGGGGCACACCCATTTGTTGGAGTATGATATGCAATTAATAGACCCAACACCTATCTGTATGAGGGCCTATACGATTCCGTTCGCTAAGGAACAAGCATTGAAGAAGGAGATAGATTATTTGTTAAAAGAAGGGATTATCTCTCACAGTGAATCTCCTTACAGCTCCAGTGTGGTTTTGCTGAGGAAACCCTCTGGGGAACATCGTCTGTGTATAGATTACAGAAAACTGAATGCTGTCACAGAGAATCAGGTGGATCCATTACCTGACCCAAATCAGCTGTTTGCCAGGCTGAATAAGGCAAAATATTTTTCTAAGGTGGATCTTAGCAAGGGCTATTATCAAATTCCAGTAAAGCCTGAGGTCAGATCTTATTTAGCATTTAGCACCTCGGATGGACATTATGAATTCAACATGTTGCCGTTTGGGTTGAAAAATGCTCCGAGTGTGTTCTCAAGAATGATGAGAAAATTGTTGGATCCACTAAAAAATCCATGTATAACGAATTTCATGGATGACATCCTCATTGCCACAGAAACATTTGAGGAACACATTAACTCTTTGACGATGATATTTGATAGGCTCAGAGAGGCAAATTTTGACTGCGAGACCAACCAAATGCTATATTGGTTGTAAAGAGTTGGAGTTCTTGGGACATACGATATATCAGGGTAACATGACCCCTGACCCCAAGAACCTGGAGAAATTACAGAGGGCACCTAGACCACAGACCAAGAAGGACGTGAGATCGTTTGTGTCGCTATGTGGATTTTATCAGAAGTACATAAAAAATTTTAACTCTATATGTGCTCCTCTAACGGATTTAACTCTCAAAGGAAATCCAGATAAAATTGTGTGGTCTGCTCAATGTGAATCGGCGTATCAAGAGTTAAAGGAGAAACTCACTAGCAAGCCTATTTTGAAATTGCCTGATTTGACTCAGGAATTTGTGGTAAGAACGGACGCTAGCAACGTAGGATTAGGGGCTACATTGTTGCAACGGTCCAATTCAAAAAAGGGGGAGCTGAACCCAGTCGCTTATGCTAGCCGCAAGCTGAATAAAGCGGAGCAAAACTACTCAACAAGTGAGAAAGAATGTCTAGCTTTAATCTGGGCTATAAAAAAGTTCCAGATCTATCTTTATGGTAGAACATTTGTGGTCCAAACGGATCATCAGCCCCTCGTATTTTTTATCACAGGCTAAGCATGAAAACGCCCGATTATTATAAGGGTGGTCGTTACTAATCCAACCTTATTCGTTTTCCATTGAGTACATACCCGGTTCGCTGAATGTGGGAGCGGATTTTCTGAGTAGACATCCTTTGGAAGAAACTCAGGGGAGTCATAAGGCCAAATAAGTTAATTTGATCTATGTGAATCTCAGATTTTGAACTCGCTTTACAAGCATGTTCTTAAGTGGGGAGATGTGTGATGATATCCGATATTTCACCGATCAAAATATAGCATCTAGTAGTTTGTAGGTATAAAATAACATAGGTATTACCACACACACCACCAAAAGACTAGTTTTATTTCTCGGTTCTAAAGGGTTAACGCGTAAAACGCCGATAGTTGAAAATGCCAATGTGACGTTACAGACTTGCAAGCCTTACCCAAAAATGCATGCGTGAAAGTTAGTGTAGTTAGAAATCGTGTATTTCTTGGAAAGACAAGGGAGAGAACGGGGGAAATGCATAGACCCTGTTTGAATTTCTAAACTGAAACTAAATGGCCTAAACGAGCGATAGGAAAATAAAGACTAGAAATGAAGATTAAAATGCTACTAATTAGTTGTTAAATATATTTAATATGCGTTAGTCTAAATATTTTAGCCTACTGTAGAAAGAAAGATATGTTATTTGAATAAATATAAAGGAAAGACGAAAAGGGTAAAAATAATAGCTAGAAGTGTGAAACCTTATGCATTAGATGACAAAACGGTAGAATAAGTAAATATTTTCATTCTGGATTAACATGACTTAGATAATACTAGCGATATGGTAGAATGAATGAAGACATATAAAGACGTGCCTGGGATTTCTTTACTGAAGCTAGCCATATTGAGGCAATAGAAAGGGGTGTCTCCTGATTTGAAAATTGTAGGTTAACTTTTGAAAATAGACGCGTAGGAACGGAAGTCACCTGATTGGTTGCTGAGCATAACTAAGAAAGTGAAATAAATACTCAGAAAGACGAGCGTTCCTTGCCACTTTCAATTTAAACTTTCACATGTAAAGTTAATAACGTTTACAGACAAGTGTGATCAGATGCCTTCGCTGTTCTGTTATTCAGCAGGAGATCTTGTGTGACCATTTATGGCCTGTAATTAACTTACATAGTGAAAAAAATTCGATATTTCGGTAAGACCAACATTTATATAATTATTATTGTATTTGAAAATGTGTTTGCCATATGGATTATGAATGAATATTTGAAGGGGAGAGGCCCAGTCGTACAAGTGCCATTTCAACATGTTACGTACACTCATTAAATGGGGTTAGATAATCTTATAGCTTCATGTAAAAGCCCTACAGCTTTGCTTGTACTTTGGGAGATAAAAGAACATATAAATTTATATAAAGAGTAAAGTTAACATCAAACTTTGTATTGTTTCACCGAGTTGCTAAGAAAGATATTATCATTGTGGGGAAAGAACTTAATAAAATCCTTGCAGTTTTACTTAAAAGTTGGGATAAAGAGAGATTAATAAGGGAAAAGACTTTAATGAATAATGTTTAAGTATAGCCAGAAAATCACTGGCCATCTTTATGTAATCCATGTTATTACCTGAATGTATTTATGAAATTATAATATTGTATTAGGACTAGGAAGAAAAAAAAAAAAAAAAAAAAAAAAAAACATATGTTTGAGATATTTAATGATACTAGAGCACACTACCCGAGGGGGAAAATAATTATTTATGTATTATGTTCTGATTTTTGATTGGTTGATATCTGTAAAACTGTTACAAATGGAGATAGGTCAGAATATTATTTTGAGGGGAAATTAATCCTCTACTTCCAGAGTTTCTGGGTGTGAAACGGAGAGGTGAGCCAGTCACGTTGTTGTTCAACCCTGGTAACTGTTCGAGGCCATATGATTTGAGGGCCCTACCTTATCTTGAATCCTGAAAGCTGAGCAGTGCTGTGAGGAGGAAGATTTATAACCAGGACATCGCAGAATTTTCGACACCTATCTTAAGATAAGCCCTGTGTTTTGGGGCCTTGTGAATTCACTGAACTATTCTCCACAATTTGATATTTCAACCAGATTAAATAAAATGATGACAGTAGTGATTCCCCAAAATATGTGCTTTAGTTTGGACTAGAGTATTACAACAAGAACACTTCCTAGTCAGAAATAAAAAGACTTTAGTAGTGAAACTAGATTGTGTGTAACTGTATATAAATGTTTAATCTTAATGTTTTTTATGAATCAACTCAATTATACTTAATACATTTGAAAAAAATTGTTCAGACCAAAATTCAATAGGGAGTTGTTTACTTAATTGTTTATTAACCTTAAAGTGTGGTTGTTGTTATTTTCTGCACATGCATTGCATATACCCTAGACACGTAGCTACACAACATCCATACATTATAACATATAAATTGGGGATAACATACATAGCGGGTGGTAGTCATTGGTGGAAGCAAGACAGGTTTCCTGACATATAGTTAAAAGGTAAACTTCCTCAGGAGCTAGCATAGCTGACTTCACATCTGCTACACAAATATATATATAAGTAATATCGACCCACCACAATCCAAAATGATTAAACCGACGTTAAATTTGTATATTTAATAATCAACTAAGTTTTAAGAGTTTAAAACAATTTAATAATCTTTAACATAAAATACTCATCATCGTAGGATGGTATGCTGTTTTATGTAAGAAGTCACTTGTCAGCTTTTAGGTTTGACTTAGCTGCAAATGGTAGTTTCTGCTCCCGCTGGGTTTTTGGGTTCTGTGCAGATAGGTCACTGGAGTTCTTGCGTCTCTGGTCAAGATTAAAGGCGTAGCTCGTTCCAAGTAAGATTAGGGAGTAACTGCAAAGCTGGTCTCGCGTCTCTAAAGACCCTCTGATGATGGTGTCTAATTCGACATCAGGCCACTTCTACCCTCACTTTGTTCCAGAGATTAGTACCCTCACTGGTACCACCAACTTGTATGGTAAAAGAATAGAAACAAATGCCCTCTGAGTATTGAGTTTCCCGACACATACTTATGTGTCCCCATCTTCCTATTCCACCATCCCATCTACCTCAGATTTTACCCCCAATGAGAATTAAGTTTAATCCCTCGAGAGAAAACTTTCTTTACATTTAAATTGAATAGCTTTATATTTACTTTACATTTAAATGAAACGGTTAATGGTATAGATAAAATATGTTTACATTTACATCTACACTGGTTGAAAAATGTTCACAATATAGATTGAATATATTTACATGGACATTTACACTGGTTTGGAAATGTAAATATTATAATTAGAATGTACATCATTTCTTTCATCTTTCCCACCCTGCTCCATATGGCAGTTGGGACTACCTATGCTGTTTAATTCTCTTTAAAAAAACTAGCAATAAAGCAGTCACCAGCCTTTGCAGTGGTGGTTCATGAAACCATCATTCTATATACTGTACTGAGGTTGCCAGCCTCAAATGACTTGGACATCCACTAGCAATTTTCACATATTAATATCACATGGCAATATATATATATACACACACAAGGGGATTGCCATAAGTCTTGGGCCTGACCATGAAGGACATGTCACAGAGAGCTGAAATTTTGTATAGTGTTTATTCCTCTTCAATATAGCCACCGTCTGAATTGACACACTTCTGCCATCTCTGCTTGGCCTTGAAAAGACCTTGGGAGTAGAACACCCTATTTTTCAAACTAAACCAGTCATCATATGCCAGTATAACCTCTTCATCGCTGTCAAAATGATTTCCTTTTAGCTCTTTTTTAAGATTTGGGAATAGAAAAAAGTCTGATGGAGCCAAATCTGGAGAATATGGTGGGTGTGGAAGAATTTCAATATTCAAATCGTTGGCTGCTAGCTGCACAAGCCGTGCTTTGTAACAGGGCGCGTTGTCTTGAAGCAAAGGAAGATTTTGAGTGCGCGTTATCCCTCGTTTCCTGGTCACAACCTTTCTTAGTTTTGTGAGAAGATCTGCAAAGTACTGTCCATTAACTGTGTTGCCACGAGGCAGATAATCTTTCAAAATGACACCTTTGCCATCCCAAAAAACAGTCAGCATCACTTTTCCTGCAGATTT
The DNA here is from genome assembly GCA_024509875.1 of Oreohelix idahoensis. Lineage (NCBI taxonomy): Eukaryota > Metazoa > Mollusca > Gastropoda > Stylommatophora > Oreohelicidae > Oreohelix > Oreohelix idahoensis. Next base: position 945,694 of record JAMPIV010017673.1, on the reverse strand, counting down.
CTGCGCCCTCGGCTTGACAGGTGTTGGGGAGCCCGGGGTTTTCCATTGCATGCTGGCAATTTTGGATTCGGGGTCATAATGGTGTACCCAAGTCTCATCTACTGTCACCATGGTCTCCAAAAAATGCAGGTGTTTTTCCCTGAAACATCAGAAATTTTATCACAGCTCTGGCCCACTTCTTTTCCATTGTTTTGTCAAATCTTTGGAGCAGCAGATCCGGTCAATAGGGTACATTGCGCCGTGCACCGTAGCTGGAAAACTCATTGAAGAAACAAACGCGTACTTTACACATTCAGTGCAAATATGATGAACTTTAAATGTGCCAAGTTTCATCTTCCTCCTATGACTCCTTCATGGTCAGGCCCAAGACTTATGTCAATCCCCTTGTGTGTATATATATATATATATATATATATATATATATATATATATATATATATATATATATATATATATATATATATATATATATATATATATATATATATATATACAGTACTTTGCAAAAAAAATGGCAGTCATATTGCTCAGCTAAATAAGCTGAAATCTAATTAAATATGTATGTTCTGCCCCAAATTTGCACTCCACTGAAGTGAGCAAACACTACCAAAAGTAAAAAAAAAATTAGCGTAGAGTAACGTCCCTTGATAATAGAGCAGACGACAATTTCTAATGCTAGTGGCAGAAAATGGATACAAAGTCAAAGTGTATGTTGTAGCGGAAGGTTTTATGTGTGTGAGATGATAATGCTAGAGTAGAAATAGTATTCTCTCCAGAATGTGTGAGGTCCCAGTGACAGAGAAGTACACTGGTATCACTCGATAGTCACGGCTGTGAAAGTATCTGGACTGAAAATATTCAGAGAACAGTCAGACCTTACTGCGCCACCTCCGCTATGTGACCACCTGTGATATTAATAAAAATTCAACCAAACTCAGTATCAACTATATTGAATGAATAAAGCTGGTGAATACACTTTATATCCTCTTTATTTACATCTATCTAATTGTGGTGATTGTGTGTGACTGGTGATACAAAAGTTATATTTATACAAAACCAAATTGGCGAAAACAATTACAGTTGTTACAAGTTACACTAAAAATGTCATTTCTTTAGACTTTTCCAATTAGTTGGGTAATAGACTTCTTCACTGTCTTATTCACTTTATAACTTTCACTAGTTTATCATGCAAATTGTCATCACAAAACTCTGCTTGACAGTTATCACTTCTTGGTTGCACGATTGTCACAAATATCACTCATCTGTTTTTATAATCAGTGTTCATATGAGATGTACAGCTTCAGTAGGTCGTGCTTCTACCAATCCAGGCACTGCTGGGGCGATTAGCCTTGATCATCGAGCAATTCTTGATCATTGACCTCTGACTTTTGGTTGACAAATATGAACCTGCAGATAATTGTAGGATATGTGGCTATTTGTGGATAAAAATTACCACATTCCTATTGTAGGTGAGATGAATTTGTTTTCAGATGTATGCGTGAAAATGCATGATTATGGATCAGTGACAAGACAGGTGTCTACTGTGGAACATTTTATAAAATCAAATAATACAAAATAATATGTACACACATATATGGTATGAGGTTATAGTATCCCCCTGCCTGACACGTTAGCTCTGTAAAGTACAGTAACTTGAAGACAGATTGAATAAGCCCTGATAATGATTGTTGGTAGTCCTGAAAAGAATTGTTATTAGTCCTGTGCTAGCCCTGATATGGACTCAGTCACGGTGGTTATATTTCGGGTTCCAATCTTCAACAATCCTATCAAGTAATCAATTAATATGCATGATACTTTCATAACATAAAGATTAAACAAATCCTGAAATAAAGTTGTAATTACTGTATTATTTTACATAGTAACTTTACATACCCTCGCAGGATCTAATTAAGATCAGTAAAGACTGGCTTTAGTGGAGTAACAGAACTGACTGGCTGCAAATAACAAGATATTGGCCTCTGCACGTTCCTCTCTCTCCAGCCGTTGTCCTTCTGTCTTGCTTCGCTGTACAAGTGAATTTGAAATGTTGTTGTTGTTGTTGTTGTTGTTTTGATGAGTTGATGGGTGGAGATCGGGCACTGAGCATCTGATCATTGTTGCCTTTTCTCGTTCCATCTTGGTCTACCCTGTTCAACCTGAAAGTTGGTTATAATTGGGGTATTTAGTGTCATTTAATTTACTAATTTTGTTTTCAATTTAAATAACTGTTGCCTTTTGCAGTTGCTGGTTTTTATTTATATTAGTATTTGTCAATTTTATTTTCTCTTTTGTATTGTTTCTAGATAACTGTTGTCCTTTACACTTGGTTTTAATTTGTATTAGTATTTGTTCCTTTTGAGTTGTTGTCCCTTTTTTTTTTAATACCTTGTCTTTCCTTGTCCTATGAGTAGTTATTCTTTTGTTAATGCTTTGTTAGTTCTTGCTGCTTAATTTCTATTTAGTTGGATGATTTTCCTGAAGTTCTAACCTTATATTTTTTCCTTTGTTTTATGTATATATCTTTTAAGTATTGATTGGGCATCTCTTGGGGCATCTATACTTAAAACCTTATCACCTGTTAAGTCTATATTGTGATTTCTGTAGTAAGTTTTTAATTCAAGCCTTTGTTGTTCATACTTTTTACAGTGGATCAGGTAGTGGTCTATGTCATTCTCTTCCTGACATTCTTGGCAGTGTGGTTCTTCTACCATGAAGTATGCTGCACCGAGTCGGAGACGCCACAGTTTTTTGTTCGATGGTATCTTTAATTCTTCTCTGACCTGGCATGTCCTCGTTGGTTCTTTCAGCAGTTTGAACGCGTGTCTGCCTTTTCTACTTTCCTTCCATGTTGTCTTCCATTCCTCGTTTATAGTTTCCTTCACTTGGCTCTTGATCTCTGACCTCCCCAGTCCTGCTTTTATATTGTTTTTACTTGTTCTTCCCTTCTTGGCGTTCTGGTCTGCCAACTCGTTGCCAGCTATACCTATGTGTGCTGGAACCCACACTAGCCTCACACTACATCCTCTGTTCTCTAGTGATGTATTAATTGCTAGAATTTCTTCCTTTATGTCTGGCCGGCTACATTTACCTGGGTGTTCTAGTGCTTGTAGTGATGATAGTGACCGGACGTACAGGAAACAAGGCTCGCAACTCCAGCAAACTTCCCAAAAAAGTGGTAACTTCGGGGGGTTTGTGCTAGAGGTGTTTCAAACCTTGGTCTCGTGCATTTCACCTAACCCAGTTCAAGCCTTTGGAGTTATATATTTCCGTTCTCCATGAGTTGACCGTTATATCCATATGTTGTTTTCCCATATCTGTCGTGTTAACGATTATATATTGAATTATAAATAGGAAAAACACAGCATTTCTCAATGCACGGACACTATTCTTGCGAAATTCTTCACAACTACTTACTCCCTTCTGATTTCCTTGTACCTATACATAAATGAAGATATTCCCGTCAAAAGGAGACCATTCTCATCCTTGTCTGTCATTCCGTTCTCCTTCCCGATCGCTAATTCTAACCATGTTTCGGACGATTATTCTTCCTTATACAATCGCCGAAGTCGTTCTATCTGACCGTGGGAAACCCCTTCTCTGATTGGCTGCCCTAGATACACACAGGAAAATACCCCTGCATTCCTTTGTACAGGCCAGCACACTGGTGTCCCACTTTTCGGTCTTCAAACATTTAACTAGGCAATGCGTAACATGCGACATATGTTAATTTCACAGCTTTGGAATGAAGGAAATCAAACATGTTCTAACATTTCTAAAACCTTGAACATTCCTGAGCGGACTGTCTACAGAGTTGTGAGCAAATTAAAAGCAGGTAATGGAATCGAGCGAAAAGAAGGTAGTGGGAGGCCAATAATTTTGGACACAAAGGACCATTGGCGTCTCGCCCAAATCGTTCGGGCTGGGTCAATGAAAAGTGTAGAAAACATACGGCAGCGCATGATCGAGTTGGGAAGCCCAGAGGTATCTAATGCTACTGTCAACCGGGAGCTACACAGGATGAATTACACAAAAAAGCGGGTAATTTCGTCACCATTGCTCACAGAGACTCACAAACAGATGCGCTTGAACTGGTGCCACGAACACCAAAATTTGTCATGGGACAATGTGATTTTTTTCAGATGAATGTTCTGTTTGGTCTTATCCTGCTCAAATAAATATTTGGACGAAAGGCTCTGTAACGCCTGTGTACCAGCGACCGAAACATACCTAGAAATTCCATCTTTGGGGAGGGGTGTCAGCAAGAGGTGTCACCCCACTGTGTGTTTTCACAGGAATTCTCACGAAAGAAAGGTACATCGACATACTAGAGGGACACCTTCTGCCATTTATGCAGGTCATGTACCCCGATGGGTGCACATTTCAACATGACAATGACCCAAATCATACAGCTCATACCACCAAAGCATGGCTGCAAGAGAAGAATGTGATAGTGCTGAAGTGGCCCAGCAACAGTCCCGATCTAAACCCATTTGAAAACGTTTGGGCACTACTCAAGAATCATTTAAAAAAGAGTGGACTCAGAGACGTTGAACAATTGAAGAAGGTAGCTGAAAAATACTGGGACAGTCTGACTCACAATTACCTACAAACATTTGTGGGAAGTATGCCTCGCCGCATCCAGGCTTGCCTTGCTGGAGAAGGCAACATTATACTGTACTGAAACCAGTGTTAATAGATAGGGGAGATACCAATCTTCCTCTGGACATACAGTTTTTATTATTATTTGCTTCTATGAGTGTGCTGCGTTGCGAAAATATGACTGCCATTTTTTTTGCAAAGTACTGTATATATATATATATATATATATATATATATAATATATATATAAATATATATGTATATATATATATATATATATATATATATATATATATATATGTATGTATGTATGTATGTATGTATGTATGTATGTATGTATGTATGTATGTATGTATGTATGTATGTATGTATGTATGTATGTATGTATGTATGTATGTATGTATGTATGTATGTATGTATGAATGTATGTATGTATGTATGTATGTATGTATGTATGTATGTATGTATGTATGTATGTATGTATGTATGTATGTATGTATGTATGTATGTATGTATGTATGTTAGTATGTATGTATGTATGTATGTATGTATGTATGTATGTATGTATGTATGTATGTATGTATGTATGTATGTATGTATGTATGTATGTATGTATGTATGTATGTATGTATGTATGTATGTATGTATGTAATGTATGTATGTATGTATGTATGTATGTATGTATGTATGTATGTATGTATGTATGTATGTATGTATGTATGTATGTATGTATGTATGTATGTATGTATGTATTTATGTATGTAGTTATGTATGTATGTATGTATGTATGTATGTATGTATGTATGTATGTATGTATGTATGTATGTATGTATGTATGTATGTATGTATGTATGTATGTATGTATGTATGTATGTATGTATGTATGTATGTATGTATGTATGTATGTATATATATATATACAAATTAGTTCACATGTTCTTCTTCTTCTTCCGTCCTTAGCCACCGACCGTCAAAGCAGTCAGTGGCCATTACGCCTAGTGGCATCTTAGGGCAACATTCATTTCATTCATTCATAACCCTCCACTCCCAAAGGAGCATAGGCCTTCAACAAACACATGCCAAGTCCTCCTGTCACGTGCCATCATCTCAAGTTCTTTCCATGTTCTCCTCATCATTTTCACCTCTGTTTCCAACTCTCTTCTCCATGTACTTCTTGGTCTTCCTCTGCCTCTCTTGCCCTGGGGGTTCCAGAACAAGGACTGCCTTGTAATGCTATCAACAGGTTTCCTCAGTGTGTGTCTATTCCATCGCCATCGTCTTCTTCTCATCTCTTGTTCCACTGGCACTTGTCCAGTTCTTGTCATCAGTTCCACATTGGTAACCTTGTCATACCATTTTAATCCCTCTATTCTACGCAAGCACCCATTTATGAAAGTCTGTAGCTTTTTGGTTGTTGTCTTTGTTGTTCTCCATGTCTCAGAGCCATACAATAGGGCTGACTTCACATTTGAGTTGAAGATTCTTATTTTCGTGTTGGATCCTATTTCTCTTGATCTCCATATATTTCCCAATGCAATGAAAGCTCCTCTTGCCTTTTGTATTCTTATTTTGATATCGCTGTCTGTCCCTCCAACTTTGTCTATATTACTGCCAAGATATGTGTATGATTCTACATCTTGTATTGGTGTTTCTTCAAGTTCAACCCTGTTTTCATTACCTGCATTTATTCGCATTATTTTTGTCTTTTCCCTGTGTATTTTTCAGACCCAATTGCTGTGACCTCTCATCGAGTGTTTTCAATTTGTCCTGCATCTGATTACGGTTATGGGACAGGAGAGCCAAGTCATCAGCAAAATCCAGATCATCCAACTGCTTAGTCAGAGTCCACTGGATTCCATTTCTGTTGTGTGTTGTCGATGATCTCATAACCCAATCTATTGCCAGCAAGAAAAGAAATGGAGACAAGAGGCATCCCTGTCGCACTCCTGTTCTTATCCCAAATGGTTCTGTAAGCTGTCCTTCATGAAGAACTCTGCACGTCATGTCTTCATAGGTTTTCTTTATTAAATTAATGATCTTCAGGGGAACTCCATAATGCCTCATCAATTTCCAAAGTGATTCTCTGTCCACACTGTCAAATGCTTTTTCGTAGTCCACAAATCCGATGTATAGTGGTGAATTCCATTCCAGACTTTGTTCAACTATTATTCTCAAAGTGGCTATCTGGTCTGTACATGATCTGTTTTGTCGAAAACCTGCTTGTTCATCTCTCAATTTCTTGTCTATGGACTCCTTTAATCTCTCAAGGATAATCCTGTTCAATACCTTTCCTGGCACTGATAGTAACATTATTCCTCTATAATTTGTGCACTCTTGTAAATTTCCCTTCTTAGGCAACTTAACCAGATATCCTTCCTTCCATTCTGCTGGTATCTCTTCTTTTTCCCAGACTTTACCAAGTAATTTATATAACATCTCTGTAGCCGTGTCGATATCTGCTTTGATGGCCTCTGCTGGAATGCCATCAGGTCCAGACGCTTTTCCATCTCTTAGAAGCTTTATGGCTTTCTTTATTTCTTCCTTCGTTGGTCTTTCACCGTTAATTTGTAGCTCTTCTTCTGCTGGCTGGATGTCCGGCGGTTTTTGTGGAGCTGGTCTATTGAGAAGGTCCCAAAAATATTCCGTCCACCTCTTCATTTGCTCTNGTATATTGCTGANCAGGTTCCCATTCTTATCTTTTTTTAAGGCAACTTGTTTGCTTGTATTTCCCTGTTAGCTTCTTTGTGCTGTTATACAGTTCTCTCATATTTCCTTTGGCTGCAGCATCTTCTGCCTCTCTTGCCAACTCCTCAATATACTTTCTCTTGTCTCTTTTGATACTTCTTTTTACTTCTTTGTTTGCTTCTGTGTACACTTCTTGAGCCTTGGCTTTGGAACTTCTGGTTTTGCTTGTGTTTAAATCTGCTTTCTTCTTTTTTTTCTATCTTTTATCTTATTTGATGGTTTCTGTTGTTATCCATGCTTTTTGTTGTCTTTCCCTTTTCCCCAGTATTTCTTCACATGTCTCCTTCCATACCGTTTTTTGACCTGCTGCCAATAGTCTTCTGTATTCTCTACATCTTCCAACTGTTGGAGCACTTGGAATTTGTTGGATACTGTGACCGCAAATTTGTCTCTTGTTTCTTGATTTCTTAGCTGTCCTACATTAAACTGTTGTCTATAATTTTGCATTGTTGCATATCTCTTGAGTTTCATTTTTATTTTTACTTTGGCTATCAGAAGATGGTGATCTGATGCCACATCTGCTCCTCTATATACCTTTACATCCTGCAATGATGATCTAAACTTCTTCTTTATGCATATATGATCGATCTGATTTTCTGTTCTATGGTCTGGTGATATCCATGTTGCCTTGTGTATTCTCTTATGTGGAAACATGCTTCCTCCTATAGCCAGTTGATTTGAAGCACAGAAGTTTGCGAATAGTTCTCCATTCATTTTCATTCATTACTCCTAGCCCATGTTTTCCCATGACTTTCTTCAAATCCGGTATTGACTGTACCTATCTTTGCATTCATGTCACCCATCAAAATTATATGTCTCTTCTTTTTACTTTATCCATAATTTCCTGTAGTTTAGTATAAAAATGCTTCTTTCACAGACTCTTCTTTGTCATTAGTTGGTGCATAACATTGGATGACATTGACATGAATTTTCTTTTTAGCTGTTTTGAAAATAGCTGTTATTATTCTGGGTCCCACAGCTTCCCATTCAATGAGTGCTTTCTGTGCTTCTTTAGATAACATAAGAGCTACTCCTTCACTGTGGTGTGAACTTTCGTCTTCGTGTCCTGAGGACAGCACCAATTCACCTGTGATGAGTTTCTTCCTGTCTACCCCCCTTCCACTTTGTTTCACACATTCCCAGAACCTCGATTTTGTATTCCCTCATTTCTGCTGCTACTTGTGCCACTTTCCCTTGTTCGTTCAATGTCCGAACATTCCAGGTGCCAAATCTGGAAGTTCTCCTAGAAGAAAGAAGGTTAGTCAGCAACACAGATTCCTTTCGGCTTTCTCTGTGTTGCATCATACGCCTCCCCGCGAGAGGACCTTCCCCTGTCTTGGATGGCTGTGTTTTATTTTCTTTATTTGACTTGTCCATATTTGTTGAAGTTTTTTGTGGTTTAAATTTTTTTTACAGGATGGGGTAACCGGCTCCATGCCCAACCCTCCTTAGTCGCCTTCTACGACATGCTTGGCAGGGGACAGTGTTACTATTCTTTGCTCCCCTTTCGGGCCCCGGTAACACACGGGTGATCTTAGGGCAACAGCAGATAGGTTTTCTTCGCCATTGTTTCCCATCACGCCTATTGGCGTCTTTAGGGCAACGGCAAATCAATCCATTTGCTGTTGTTTCCGTAATCGAAGTGACTGGCAAACGGGTGATCAGCCCGTTGGTAGTTCACATGTTAGTAATGAAAAATATAGAATGTAAAATGCACAACTTACTCTAATCTTGGCTCACAGACTGTTTGCTCTGAGAAATAAAGGCAGTTGCATGAGCCTCTTACACGTGTTCTCTGGGGTCGTTACTTTAACAATAAGTTCTCACTATGACTCCGTGTGTTCAGTTTCCTCAGATCCCGGTTTTTCTTATTTAAATGGTTTTCCTGGGCTCCTTAAGTACTTCAAGATGTTCCACAAAGTCCAGTCTGATATATATGAAACCTGATTCTAACATGGCAGTAATTTGTGTCGCTGTAGCAGCTGCAGCTATTTTTAACTAATTGGAACAACACATTTGATGCAGGCCCTAGAGATAGTAGAGCCACCGTCAGGCTCTACAGAGAGAATAGAGCCTCCACCAGGTCCTAGAGATAGCAGAGCCTCCACCAGGCTTTAGAGATAGTAGAGCCTCCACCAGGCTTTAGAGATAGTAGAGCCTCCACCATGCTTTAGAGATAGTAGAGCCCCCAGCAGGCCCTAGAGATAGTAGAGTCTCCAACAGGCCCTAGAGATAGTAGAGTCTTCACCAGGCTTTAGAGATAGTAGAGCCTCTACTATCTCTATGGCCTGGCGGAGGCTCTACTATCTCTCGAGCCTGGCGGAGGCTCTACTATCTCTAAGGCCTGGCGGAGGCTCTTCTGCCTCCACCAGGCCGTAGAGACAGTAGAGACTCCGTACCTTTCGACATGTTCTTTACTCTTCTGTTGTTTTAAGAGCCTGTCTTGAAGCATCTGATGCGACGCCGAAGGGAGCATTTCGACTTTATGCGAGCGGCAGATTCGTGCTCCCATTGGATGCTGGGCTTATGCCCAGCACCTTCAGGTCTCTTTTGCACACATTTTTGAAATTCAGCTGTGGTCGCCTGGCCGATCTTTTGCCATCTGCTAGTTGTTCGAGAAGGTATCTGTGGAGATGAAACATAGTCCATGCGGCGTAATCTGCAGTGTCTACGGAGGGTATACATGCATTGAAGGTCAGAACGTGACAGTACCTCAGAGATAAATGTTAAAAATATTATGGGTAGCTAAAAAGACGGATACGTATGTTATAAAATAAGTCAAAAGTGCAATGGAAGCGTAGTACTCTTATCAGAAAGAAGTAAGTAATTGACGAAAACAAGTCAACACTCGTAAAAAAAAAGAAAGAAATTCAGGCACTTGTAAAAAGGAAGAAAGAAAGAAAAAAAATTCAGGTATCTCCTTATTTTTCTGTACACACCCACAGATTTTCGTAAAGTCATCGTATCTTCAGACCTATCTTACTGGTTACTTATTTATTCTTAAAATGCTTACGAAGCACTCACCCTGCCTGTGCTCTGAACTCACCCTGACCCGTGTTTACTTTAAGCTGTAGATATTTAGTGAACGCTGAGGGGGTCAGATATGAGAACATTGAAACGTTTTCCCTGAAGAGGGGCGATAGAAGTTCAGATGTTGTTTAGGAATGATCTCACTGGATGCTTTCTTGACAGAATATTAGACTTTCCCCCCCCCCCCCCTATTGCTTATTGTTAGGTTTGTTTATCCCACTGAAGAAGTAATTGAACATACAAATAATAATATAATTAACCGGATTAAAAATACATACAAGCACGCAATCCATACGGATAGCAATATCATTTGTTTATTC